>PPKH03000026.1:0-181048 GCA_003709205.3 Ogataea zsoltii
GGACACGCTGACTGCGCATCTCCTCAAGCGGGTTGGGAAGGTCTTCCAATGGGTAGTCGTCGTCGAACTCTTCGTGAAGCTCTTGGATCACTGTCTCGCCCTCGATGACGGCGGCCTCTTCGGCACTCAGAACTCTAAACTCGTGCGGGACAGGCGTGGCTTCCTGCATAACTTTGAGGAAGTGCTCGCGGATTTTCCACATTGTGATGTACTTGACCTCGCCAAAGAGTCTGTCCCTGCGAACTGTGGTATAGTGTCCGCGATGGGTGCCAATGGTGTGGCTGGAGTGGAGTGCTGCAGCACGCTGGGCGTTTGTGGCTGCGGCCGTGGCTTTGAACAGGATGTATTCTCCGTGGAATTCTATGTTGCCTTCATAGGGAGTGTTATCGATGGACTTGACATAGTACTGGCACTGCGCTGCACGGAACTGACGATAGCCGATGTGGGGGAACTGGCAGCCGTTCATGATCTCTGAGTTGAGCTTGTCCTCTTTCCCGGAACGCATAAGAAACAGCTGGTTGGCGTCGATAAGACTCTTTTGGAACGGGTCGATTTCTCCGGCGGCTTTTCTGAGCGGGCCAAACAACGCAAGACAAATAGTGATCATTCCCTTACCGGTGATCCAGTGAGGTATATATGAGGAATCCATGTCTTTGTATCGATTGACCTTGTTTTGTTATTTACTACGTTTCGTCCTGTGACTTGACCTGCTCCTGAGCATAAAACCATCTCACGCTGGCTGACCAACCGTTCAAATCAGTCGATGGACTACTCACTCGAAACCAGTAAATATCGCCAACCAATGGAATGGACTAAACAAACTAGTCTATCACAATTTCATCCATTGACTTTATTATGTTCACAGGCTGGTAGACCACATCAATACCACTAAAACGTTTCTATTCACATTTCGCTGTCGGATAAACAACTTCCCCTCTGTTAACTGAGTCTGTTTCTTTAATTGACTTTGTTTTGTTCACATCCACCAGTAAATATCGCCGATCTCACCAACCAATGGATTCAGTAAATATGGAATGGATTGAACAAACTCCCCTCTATCAACTGAGTCTGTTTTTTTAATTGACTTTGTCAGCATGGAATGGACTAAACACATTATCTTCCACTGTATTTGTTTTGTTGAAATGCTGATAGACCACCTCGAAATCACTAAATGGAATCGATCTCGCCAACCACTAAAATGTTTCTATTTAGTCAATATGGAATCGACTAAACACATGTCGGTGATTCGTTACCTTCCACTATCGTTGATTTTTTCAAATGCTGGCTGACCTCGAGCTGAATTTCGCCAATTGGTTTCTGAATGACACCAATCTCACAACCAAAACATTCCAAGAGAAACAGTCTGCGGCCAACTAAGCAAGACCTGCTGATTCGACAGAGCTCATTTTCTCCCTTTTGCGTTGGTTCCTGGTCCGACTTCTCCACATTCGCTGGATTTGCCGACATCCCTTGAACGCGTCACCAGACAAATGGAGTGCCTACAAAAATGGTCAATCACACAACTGTCACCCCCTTAGCTCCCTCCTGTCATCTCTTGCTAGGTTCCTCGTCGATTGTTGTCGATGAAGAACAGCCTACGGCCAATTGTTTACTTCTTCGCTCATTTTTTTATTAGAAAAAAACATCAAAAAAATAATCGTATCGCGGAAACCATAAATACACTTAAAGACTCCAATTACACCGCGACAGAGGCATGTCAGAGGCCGGAAATGCTCCCTGTGCTTGCAAAAGATAGCTCCCGCCTCCACTAGCCTCACGGGACTGAAAGTAGCGCAATGACTGGCGACCCCCACCAGATTTGCTAATCCGGTTGTTTGGGCCTTCTTCTGCATTTGCAGCTGCGCCGGGGAAAATACTATGCAGGGCCGAGCCATGATAATTCTCGTTCTATGAACTTCTTCAGCAAGCAAGAGAATTTATTAAATATTCTCCAGTGCAGATGATTATATTACATTCACATTGCCTCTCCGCCTCCTACGCTGAAATCTGATATTCCAAAACACGTTAACTATGGAGAATTCGTTACCGCACGTATCGGATCGTGAACACAGGCTCAAAATTCTGCCCAAACGATCAACCAAACGACATCCTTCCGGAAGCTAGCCGGCACTTCAAGTCTGCAACCCCGTCCACTGGAATTTTGAGATCCACTAATGTTAGAGCCATAATTAGGGAGCATTGTTGGAAGACGACCTTGCGTTCGATTTCGGTTCCAAAATAGAGGTATGAGCAACAGTGATAAAACACTCGGCTTGCAGGACCACTTGAACTCCTGAAAAAAGCAAACTTCCGCACAAACTGATAGAGCGCTTCACTATGCAGACTTGGGTCAACATGGTGCAGGACCTGAGCGATATCCATGCCTAAGCAGTGATAAACTCTGTCAGCAACAGCCAAACAATCACCGTACTGTTCAGTGGGAAGATCCACACACCGGCTGATCTTGGATAAAATAGATGCCACAGTGAGCGAGCTTCCAAGGCAATTCCCGCAATAAACTTCCAGTATGTAGTAGCTCCCTGATGGACATGTTTGGTAGTGTGGCCCGGCATTGCTTATTACACTTGCCACAATCACTGCAAGCGCTTCAAGCTTTTCATGGTTTGAGTCGCATTTTACTTTCTGAAACTGTCTGACGCACTCATCGATCACCTGAGCTCTGCGTTGCAGTTGTCTAGTATATCCCGGTTGAACCATGTTGAGCTGTAGTAGGAAGTCTTCAACATCATTGATGTGCTCTTTTGAATACGCTTTCCTGGCCGCAGCATACGCAGATCTGACTCCCATTGACTCTAGCACCTCTTCCGCAAGGTGCTTCTGAAATCCCCGGTAGCTTCGTTTGAGCCTGTACAGTTCCGAAAAGGCGACCACTGGATCGCTGTACATTGGTGTTGCGCGGAGTCGGTACGACCGAAACTTATAGGAGAAATCCTGCTCGAAGTAGTTCAAAAATCTCACCATATCATACACGCATCTCCGCGCTCTGGTGCGCATTGAAAGGAAATACTCATAACAGTTGGATTTGTCCCATTCGTTTCTGACATACGGTCGCCAAATCTCATCTGACCGTAGCACGGGCAGGCTATTCTCACACGCCTCGATAACATTCTGCAAATCGCTAGCAATCAATTGACGGGTGATTAACATCCATATCTCAAGGGGGTATGACAGTGACATGGTTTCACAACAGATATAGGAGTACTCCTGTAGTTCGCATTGCATAGTTATATATCCAAAAAAACACTAACGGTAGGGACTTTCAATTTTGCTATCTTGTTTCTTTTGGTCCGTGGCTTCAACCCCTGCAATCCAGGCCCTTGACCATTGCTCATTGCCATCTGGGCAGTGCCAGATCTCTTGTCGCGCCGTCCGGGGTAAAGAAAACAGGATGTCCAAATATGCCCAAATTTGAAGTTGCACCACACGCTGGTTTGTATCTATGATAGTTTTACAGCACCTAGCAGGATTTTATTGCATCTTATCGGATCCTACTGGATCCTGCTAGGTGTCGTCAATCTCGCTAATCAACAAAATTCAATAAAGAAGCCTTCTGCCAGTTGTTTCTTCGTTAATTTTTCAACATATTTTTTCGTCACGCAGAACATCCTTGCACCAATTATCTATGAAAAGAAAAAGATGAAAAAAAAAAAAAAAAAGTTTCTCTCCGACACCACTCTCGCCATGATTGACAGACTTCCGTTTGAACTGCAGTGCGAGATCTGCAACTACCTTGATGACTACGATGTCTGGAACCTAACTCTCACGTGCCAGGCGCTGCGTCCGCTTACCTCGGATGTGGTCTGGAAACCCCGCGTGGAAGGTAACCCGCCCTCGTTCTACGAGGTCTACCACCAGAACGCTCTGAGATTCCTGAGACTATACCAGGCAATTGAAGATGAAAACATTGAAGAGATTATCCTGCTGAACTCCAAAAGTTTTCTTCCCCATCTACTCCGTCTACACAGAAAAGACTGGCGCTGGAGGGCCAACAACCTTCGAACGTACTACTATGTCGACCAGCTGCTCGAAACCTTCCGACTGAACGATTTGGTGCGATACTTACGCTATGGAAAGTCTGAAACTCTCCATGATGGCTTTCTTCAACTGAGCAAGATCCGTCGTGATTATTATGATGTCATTCCTGCAATCAAAGAGTTCGAAGATCATCTCAAACACTACGAAAAGACGGTACACTCCATTGCACGTGCCGTACTGGATTGGTCGGCGAATAGTTCTCCAGAGATCTGGTTTGATGAATTCGGTAATCTCACGATCGATCTCGTGGGACAATTCGAGAGCCAGGAGGAGCTTGATGATATCTACAACCGCGACCTTCTCAAGTTCTACGAACGGGAGGCAAAAGGTACCACAGCGATTAGGGCTTGTGTCGTTGAGTATTACTGCAAGAAATTGGGGATTCCCTGTGAAATAGAAGATGGTTGTTTTTTGAATGACGGACAGCGCTTATATATGGTTGGAAGTGGTGGACGCGAGCCTCCAGAAACAACCGAATATGAGAAACTGGTTCTCAACACTGGGTACGTCATCGACGCTGGGGGTCGCCATGCTCACAATTTGCAGGTTGTCGACGAAGTGGTTCACCAAATAATGAGGTCTTGGAATCAGCCGTATTTTGATGAAGAGGATTATGCTATCGCGCTGGTCAATCACAAGCTGCCGTTCGTTGGTCTTGCGTTCGCGGATACTCTCAAGATGCCTGAACTTCGCACGCATATAATGTACCTGTCTAAGGACTGGAAGGAACCCCCCCTTGATGTTGGTATGCAACTCGAGACTTCCGGAGAGTTTCGTGAGAACGTTCGGGGAAAAGCGCAGCCACTCAAGATCGGCTCGATCGTGCATCCAATTGGTGGCCCCTGGTCCGAAAGCATGATGAGGATGTTGGAGATGAACGTTGGCACACGAACTTTTGAAAAGATCGGTGTTGTCCTGGAATACGATGAAGAAATTGCTGCTGTGATGATGCTTTCGTCTGCTGTTCGGTATGTTTCCCGTAAAAAGTTTACAATGGTGCCGTATGTGCCCGAAGAGGTGGTTTCACAGCTGGCCACCATCGACGAACTGGGGGCCTGGTTTAGCCACTACGACTGGAAAGAACAATGTTTTGTTCCGGTAAACGGGTGGAAACCAATCCAGCTAGAGCCAGATGGAATGACCCGTTAACTCCGGAGCATGAAGGTATATAAAATGTTTTATCTCCGTGCGCACACGCACCCAACTCAAAAAAACATCAAACACAATGAACGTTCTTATTGTAGGCTGCTCTTTTGCAGGCATCTCTGCAATCAAGGAACTGGTCAAAAAGGCAATCAAGGTGAATGTCACGGTGGTGGAACCAAGACTCGGGTTCTTGAATCCGATGGCAATCCCTCGGACAGTCTTGGATGTAGAGTTTGCGTCTACTTCTTTCTTCCCCTTGGAGAGCTGGGGTTTGTATTGGGACAGCGTTCAGACCCGACAAAGTTATACGGTCGACGATTCAGTTTTGAGAGAGTTTAGTCCATTGAAAGAAAACAGATCGCTTAATGGAGAGCCGATCAAGTATAACCCAGACTTGAAATTACACTTTGTGCAAGGATATGTCATCAGTCTGTCTGAGAATCTAGCAATTTGTTCAGAAGACAAACTAAGCTCGACTTCGTTTGAGATACCCTTTGACTACTGTATCCTGGCCAGCGGCAGGGCAAGAAAGTGGCCTTTTGATCCTGTTTCGATAACCCGTGATCATTTTGTCGAGGAGATGAGGAAACCTGCAACAGATATTTTGCGGTCCAAAAACATCTCCATAATAGGCGGTGGGGCCTTAGGAATCGAACTCGCAGGAGAAATCAAACATCACTATCCTGATAAACACGTCAGGCTGATTCATCCTCACGATTTCCTACCGCCAGAGCCGCTGGTCAGCAACCAGTTCAAGCAGGAAACGCTGGAACTCCTCAAAGGGGCAGGCATTGAAGTGCTTCTAAACACACGTGTTGCCTCAGAAAACGAGGAAGTTTTAACCACAACTTCCGGAGAAATCTACCCCAGCGATCTCAATTACTGGTGCAACTCCAAACATAACAATGTCGAGTACTTGAAGGAAAATTTCCCTGGTGCAATTGCGGAAAATGGTGACGTACTGGTGACTGACTACTTTGAGCTGGCAGATTCAAAAGGAAGGATTTTCTCAAACATTTTTGCTGTCGGCGATATAATCAACTTGGAGATCTCGAAAACCGCAGGCTGGGCATGCAGAGAAGGCACAGCTGCCGTGACCAACATTCTCTCCGACGATCGTTCAAACTACCAGTCTCTGACTTCTATAACCTCCGGAGGAGACAAAGGAGCGTTGTTGTTGGTGGTGGGTGCTGATCAATGTGTTTGCCAGGAGTTCACTGGAGGGGTTTCCTTGAATAAGGCTGGTTACCTACAATTGTATGAGGATTACAGGAATAAAGGGATGGCGGCCTACTTTGGATTCACATGACGTGGTTGGATTGACTATGAAGAGCTGGAAAGTTTATCGTCAAAACTAATGAGTCAAAATATAGCTTGAGAAACCTGTGGTGCCGTTGCGACAACATCTAGCACTATGGCTAAATGAGCTCCAAAAGCCTTGAACGCAGTGAATGTCTTTGTGATCTCTTTTAAACTTAAACCTCCCAGCTGTATTTTCAGTCAATCTGTCCTGATTTTGGGAGTGTTGTCGACTATTGCAAGCCAGCTTTCAACATTTGCATTTGAACTTGTTGCCAAGTTCTTCTTTTTGGGCTTTTCACTCGTTGAAGAAGTCTATCTTCCTTAGTAGACGAGCATTCTTTGTTCTGAATTTAGAATTTTTTCCAGAGTGGGCTTTTGTGGCAGACCGTTGTACGCTCGAGTGATCATCCGGCATAACACCTACCGAGCATTGCCAGCCATGGAGTAATAATATGATTCCTTTTTTTGTCCACCCTGATGTGAGAAATCATAAGAATGAGAGCCGAAAGTGTTTCCTTACTTCTAGTCAACTTACCCAGGACAAAATTTCTGAGGGCTTTCCTGGAAGAATCTCCCATAGATCATATTTCAGCTCCTTTAGTAAGATAGAGTGATTCGAACAACTTCTACACTCCTCGCGGGTATCTGGGAGAATGCTGTAGAACTATCAATATTTAAATAAGGCCCATACTATCGCCATCTGGACACTGCCAGATCTCGCATTGCGTCGTGCCATCCGGGGTAGAAAGGGAAAAAAGAAAAGGAGGCAAGTACAAGATTGATATGAGCCCTATCGTGTAATATCTATCTTAGCCTACAGAAAAAACAACTCCGTTGATTTGTCGAGATATGTTCTTTTTGAGAAAGAATCTTTCACAAACTAAGCTGAAATTAAGGCTCAGTTTGGTCGTCAATTATAAAATATTTTATGGGCGAATGTACTGGGTTGAACTATAATATAAAATAGAGAAACTGTTCTTAAATGGGGTAATACAAAAGAAAGCAACTGCGCTGGTGTTTTCAAACAAAGATTTGATGTACTCGATTGAGGCATACAAGCCGATTCCAACGGAGAAAGGGAAGCCATGCAGAAAAAAAGGTAAAAAATTCTGTACTAGCGACAGTTCTTGAAACCATTGGAGAAGGGTGGAACTGTCGCGGTAAGAGCGGAGCCATCAAACTATTCGTTTTTGGTCCAAACTTGATGGTAGATAAGCCAAAAGGCGAGAGATAAACTGAATGACATAAGTAAGCGGCATCATGGTCAAGTCTGAAGCAAAATATGCCATGGCGTTGATCTGTGGTTTTCCTGCAGAAACCACGAATATTCATGACCACACCACGATGTATGTGACTTACCAAAGTATCAGTCCTGTCTTTGAATGAAACTTGAGACGTTTGAATGTCAGAGGCAAACAATCTCAGACGACAGATGGCCATAAAAGATCGGTTGTATAAATCCGGTGACTATAGTCATAAAGGAGAACCCCTTGAGTGCAGCGGGGTCACTTATTCCAAACACTACTGGCGAGCTTGCAGACTGTCCTGGCTTTGAGTAAACACAATTGCCAAACAGCAGGTGGGTACATATTATGCCCACTTGGGCCATGCAAAGACTTTTCCAAAAGTCCGAAGCTTTTTTTGAGTTCAAAAATAACCACAGGAAACGCAATTGAACAGGCGAGCACATATGAGATATCACAAAGTGCGACGACCTAGTTGACTAATGTCTATCCAGGAGTGACCTCAAGAGTTCTGATCGGAGCTTTCTTTAAGCTCAAAACGCTTTTAGCATTGTCCTAGTTTGGTTCGCCATTGAAATCCATCTGAGCTTGTGGGTTGATGCAATTGCAAGCACAAACAAAAGGGCAGAACTTTCCCAATTTGCTCAGCTTTCTGGTATGGCCACAGATGGCCTACACTCCTACCATGAGAGCCAATATACCAACCCAACAGATACTCTCGGCTCTTAGAACAAACGCGGCTTCAGCAGCACTCAGAACCGCGGTGGCCCCTGTTTCGCTCTTGATGATGCATAAAAATAGTCAAGGCGACCAAAGCTCAACATTTGCATTCATACTTTGGCATTGAACAAGAAATCATGAACCAGTGTGTACTGTTCAGTGTAGAGACAGGCTCACAAAGTGATCATGAGTGTTCGATCGTAAAAACTTTCCCGTCGTTTGGAATACCGTCAAGGTTTGTCAAATATACTCCGAGTCACTTTGCGATTGTATTCAGCTCTTACTACCAGCGTCGGTATTTCCAAAGTCTGTTCGTAAGGTAGTCACTTACATCCAGCTCCGACTAGACTTTTCAATCTTCACATGAAAATGTAGGCCAGATGGTACAATGGACAAAACAGGGTTGATTACGATCTGGTCTTTTCAGGAAAAATTGTCGAAAACTGAAAGCTATTTTAACTTTTAAGAACGGTTGAAAACTCCAAAAAAACTAGTGATTTATTTGCTTTTCTTTTTCTTGTGTTAACGTCTCAGAAAAATGATAGTTATCATCGTTAAAATTATGCAACTAGTGTTCGATTATTCTGCAACATTGATAAATGATGCTAGTTTGCTTCTTATCACCAAACCCCGAACATTCTTAGCTTTCTGCACGATTGTTCACGCAGGTACCATGCCTAGCTGTCACTGGTCAAGAGACCGCCACACCTAACGAGCGCGACGTTTGGTCACGTGACTAATTGCAACTTGAGCTCCATAATAATTGAGCGGTGGCTTCGGAGTGAAATCTCGCCAAAGTTAGAAGCCAGCTTTAGGTTTTTCCGCGGTCAGCTTCCGCTTGCTATGTTCATTGTAAGGTACATACTGAACACAAATTTCAGGTCCTGCTCAGCGTAAAAAGAGGCGTGTTGATGCCACAACTGCATTGTCAATGGAAATGATGGCAGCAATAATCATAAATCAGTTTGCATGGTTGCAAAGCTAAAGATTCTAATCAAATATGAGGTATATATATCTAGGATTATCTGACTTTTGAATCAACTTTTACATTACAATTGAGTATTTCATCTCATACAAAGGATGTCCCCTGATGCAGAGAAACCCAAGCATTTGGCTGTCGAGGAGCACTCTCGCTCTTCTAGTGTCGATGAATATAGCTTGAATGATGGATCGTCAGAAGCGTCCGACTCGTTCAACAAGAACCCGTTCCTTGATCCAGCAACAGAAAAGTACTATAGAGATTTGTATGAAGCAAACGAATATGAGTGCAGACACCAGTTTGACCCACATTTCACGTGGACTGCAGAAGAAGAAAAGAAGGTGAAGTTCAAATTGGAGTACAGAGTCACATTTTTGGCTTGTTTTATGTTTGCAGCTTTGCAAGTGGATCGTGGTAACATTGGTCAAGCAATCTCCGACAATATGCTGCAAGACATGGGGATGTCTAACAAGGAGTATAATACTGGTATGACCATCTTCTTTATCTGTTTCCTGGTGATGGAACTTCCTTCGCAGCTGGTTTCCAAGAAGCTTGGAGCAGATATCTGGATTCCATTCCAAATGGTTGCGTGGTCCATTGTTGCCATTAGCCAATGCAAACTACGTACTAAGAGCGGATTTTACGCAACCAGAGCACTTCTGGGTGTGTTAGAAGGTGGTTTCATTCCTGATATAGTGTTATGGATGTCATACTTCTTCACGTCCAGCGAGTTATCCATCAGATTGAGCCTCTTCTGGACGGCTTTGTCCCTTACCCAGGTCATCACATCGATTATGGCCTATGGTATCCTTCACCTTAGAGGAGTTCACGGAATGACCGGATGGCAATGGCTGTTTCTGATTGAGGGAGTCACAACTCTGGTCATTGGTATTGCCAGTTATTTTCTGATGGTTCCATCGGCAGTTCAGACACGAAAGTTCTTCAACAAAAAAGGATGGTTCACAGATAGAGAGGAGAAGATTGTGGTGAACAGAGTTCTTAGAGACGATCCTTCAAAAGGTGACATGAACAACAGACAGGGAGTGACATTCAAGATGTTAATGCAGGCACTTGGAGACTTCTACATGTGGCCGATTTATATCATTGGTATTGTTGCTTACATTCCTTACAACACGTTGACTCAGTATCTTACTATTGTGCTGAAACAACAACTGCACTTTGACACATTCCAGACGAACTTGCTCGCGATCCCTAACAACGTTATCCACATTATTCTGATGCTTGGAATCACATGGCTTTCCGAAAAACTTGACAGTCGACTTTGGGTGTCTCTACTCCAACCTCTATACACGGTTCCTTTACTGGGGGTTTTGAGATGGTGGAGTGGCACAATGTACAACAAGTGGGGAACATACGTGGTTGTGACACTGGTTTTGGGTACTCCCTACATCCATGCGATCATGGTGTCTCTGTGCTCCAGGAACTCGCAGTCGATCCGTAACAGATCGGTTTCGGCATCGTTATACAACATGTTCGTTCAGGCTGGATCCATTGTCGCCTCAAACATGTACAGATCGGACGACTCGCCTTTTTACTACCGTGCAAATATGCAGCTGTTCTGGATTGGGTTCATTTTGATCCCTATTTTGGTTGCAACCAAACTATTCTACGTTCACGTCAACAAAAAGAGAGACCGCATCTGGAACGCTATGACTCCCGAGGAGCAGGCTGAGTATCTGCTAACAACGAAAGATGAAGGTTCCCGGAGACTCAATTTCAGATTTGCTCATTGATTTATCGTGTTACATAAAGACTTTTAAGGTTCACGCTAGTGGCAAGCTCAAAAAAGGCAAATGTCACTACAGGGGAGTGTTAGGCAGGCACTGACAGAATTGAACTGACTCCGACTCAAAGGGGGAACAATAGATAAAAACAGCAAGTGCACTGACACAGACCGTTTGCTATGACTGGATCAATAACAGACACTGTATCAACCCGTCATTGGATCTACTTCAAAGGCTAGTCTCGGTAAATTCCAAAGCCACTCCTACACAGTTTGCTTGTTGACGGAGTCATTCGTAGCCTGTCTCCATCTAGAGCCTCAAGTTTGCATAGGAGAATGTACAGTACGTCTTGAGTTTAATTTTTAGTGCGATATTTTTCCGAAAACCCTGTGAACAACATCTCTACACACTCTAACGGTGATTTTCGCTGTCATGTTCCTGAAGGCTGACTATTTCTGCATGAGTACAATACCCCGTTTTAGCATATTGTCGGCTTGAAAACCCTTAGGTACGGCTTAGGCACGGCTTAGAGCTTGCGTACAGCTCATCTAGCATTCAGGAACAGCATTAACTACTCAATATCGCAACGATATTTTCAAAACGGAAAAATACTGATCTTCGAGAACAAAAAAAAAGAGGCATTGCCGATGACAGAATGTACCGTGCCCTATCCAAAGTCTTCAGATGGCATCGAAAGCTGCAAACCTCTTCGTTCTTTGTGTTCCCAGTGTTCTTCCAAATACCAGCATACATTCAAACATGGAATTCTTTACAACAGACTGAGTACGTTAGTCAACTAAGGGAACGTAGCACAGCGGGGAAACTGCAGATCTGTCTTGGCCGGTGACATCAAGAATATCACCAATCCCAAATGGCTAGACCACCAATGCAAACACACTAAAAAGTACTGCTTTCGAGCTCAATTGATTCCGTGCAACCCAGTGTTACAATGACTGACTGCATTCAAAGCTCGAGTTTTTGAGATTTCCCACGCTTTTATTGACGGATTTGGAATACAGTGTATTGTTTTGCAGTCTTGGTCATACATGGCCCCCTTTGGGATTACAAATGTAAATTCTCCGACCAATGATCGCCGAGTTCCCGACCAATCAGATGGATCTGTCGATGCCAAACCCCTCACGGAAAATAGATGTACCGTCAATTGTTCCTAATTGAACGATCGGCATTCCCCGATTAATAACCGGATCGACGATCTCTCCAGATTTGTACACTCACATTTTCCGAGGCTGCTACAATTTTCCCCGCATTGGCGCACCCGCGGACAAATTTTTTGTGGGGAGTCCTTATGCAGGGTTGTTGTTCCCCAGAAATTTAGCACGGTCTGCAGATCCCGAGGATCTTCCCGGAACATATATAAAGCGCCTGTTTATTTCCAACTCTTTACATTCTTCTTGTCCTCAAGACAAGATGAAACTGAGTACAACTGTGACCGTTGCCGCTGCCCTTGTGCAGTCGGCTTACGCCGTTTCTGACGCGGAACTCGAAAACCTCGAACACTGGTGGTCGTATGGCAGATCCGACCCTGTCTATCCTTCCCCAAAAATGACGGGATTAGGCGACTGGGAGTTTGCCTACTTCAAGGCGCTAGAACTTGTCGGCCAGCTTTCGAATGAGGAGAAAGTCAACATCACCATTGGCTATACTCCGGATTGGACAGGCTGTTCTGGTATGATTCCCGGGGTTGAAGACGTTGGGTTCCCGGGAATGTGCTTCCAAGACGCCGGAAACGGTGTCAGGGGAACAGACATGGTGAACGCTTACGCTTCTGGTGTCCATGTTGGTGCGGCATGGAACAGAAAGCTGGCATACGATCGTGCCCTCTACATGGGTGCCGAATTCAAGCGCAAGGGTGTTAACGTTCACTTGGGTCCTGTTGTTGGTCCTGTTGGCAGAGTTGCCACTGGTGGGCGTAACTGGGAAGGTTTTGCGGCTGATCCGTACTTGACAGGAACATTGGCTTACGACACTGTTGCTGGTCTGCAGAAAAATGTGATTGCTTGTGTGAAGCATTTTGTTGCCTATGAACAGGAGACAAACAGAAACCCATTAGGAAAAAATGCATCTGTTTCTTCCAATGTGGACGATAAGACAATGCATGAGGTTTATCTTTGGCCTTTCTATGACGCTGTGAAAGCCGGTGTCGGCTCTGTTATGGGGTCGTACAATAAGATCAACAACAGTTATGCCTGCCAAAATTCCAAGACTCTCAATGGTTTACTCAAAACGGAACTTGGTTTCCAAGGATTTGTTGTTTCTGATTGGGCTGGACAGCACACGGGTGTTGCATCTGCTAACGCCGGACTCGATGTGGTGATGCCTGACTCCGATTACTGGGGAAACGGACATCTTTTGCAGGCGGTTGAAAACGGATCCGTTAGTCAGGAGAGGCTCGATGATATGGCTACCCGTATCATTGCTACCTGGTACAAGCTTTCCAAGTTGGACGACCCAGGACATGGCATTCCATACCGTTTTACCGATGAACACGAGTTGGTCGATGCACGTGACCCATCTTCGAGAGATACCATCTTCCAAGGGGCGGTCGAAGGCCATGTTCTTGTTAAAAACGAGAAAAACACTCTTCCTCTCCAAGATCCAAAGTATATCTCTCTATTTGGATATGACGGTGTCGCCTCGACAATAAGCACTGGAAATGACGCAGCATATTCTCTGTTCAGTCTTGGCTGGCAGAACGCTCTCGCTTTCGAAAATGGAACAGCCTTCAATGCTGTTTCGGCTCTCTCTGCCAACTACACTGTTCAAGGACCTGGTGTCGCACTCAATGGAACTCTCTACACTGGTGGAGGATCTGGTTCCAACACCCCATCATACGTCGACGCTCCCTTTGATGCATTTTCAAGAAAAGCGTTCGAAGACGGTTCCTTCCTGTCTTGGGACTTCACCTCGCCAGAGCCTTATGTCAACCCTGCCTCAGAAGTTTGTGTTGTCTTTATCAATGCTTTTTCCTCTGAAGCTTTTGACAGACCTCACCTTAGAGACGAATATTCCGACAATCTTGTGGAGACTGTGGCTTCGCAGTGCTCTAACACTGTCGTTGTGATCCATAATGCGGGAATCCGTATTGTTGACAGCTGGATCAATCACGAGAACGTCACTGCTGTGATTTTGGCTCATCTCCCAGGCCAGGACAGTGGACGTGCACTAGTGGAGATTATGTACGGAGACCAGTCTCCATCCGGAAGACTTCCTTACACAATTGCCAAGAACGAATCGGACTATGGTGATCTTTTGTATCCTACAGTGCCAGAAGGAGACAAGGATATCTACTTCACCCAGTCCAACTTTACCGAAGGAGTTTTCATTGACTACAAGCATTTCCTGAAGCACAACATCACTCCTCGCTATGAGTTTGGTTATGGTCTCACATACACCTCTTTCGACTACTATGACCTTGAAATTATGACTACAACCTCCAACCACAGCTACTTCCCCCCTGAAGATGAAATTTTGGAAGGTGGTCTGGCTTCTTTGTGGGAGACACTGGCAGTTGTCAAGGTGACTGTGGCAAACGTCGGAAAAGTTGCAGCAGCAGAGGTTCCACAGCTGTACGTTGGTATCCCAGGTGGTCCTGAAAAGGCTCTGAGAGGCTATGACAAGCAACTGATTGCACCAGGCCAGTCTGCTGACTACAAGTTTGAGCTCACCCGCCGCGACCTCAGTACTTGGGACGTGGTCTCGCAAAGCTGGGTCTTGCAAGAAGGGGACTACCAGATTTATGTTGGAAAGAGTGTCACAGACATTCAGCTCACTGGTGTTATAAGCATCGTGAACTAACACATTTGTGAAACTTTCGGAGTTAATCCGAATGAGGCAATATTTCAGATTAAAAAGTTTCTGGTTTTTTTTTCCGTCTTTTTTTTTTCTTTCGTCTAGAAACCAACCGTATCTCCACGTGTTGATAAAAATCATAAATGTGAAGACTTTTGCCACTTCTACAAGCATCGTAAAAACGTTTACAACAATGTAGATCTGTGTCACTAATGTGGCGGAGCGAAAACGAATATCATTGGAGTTTATCCACTACTTAGTCCAATGTTCAAAGCCAGGGATTTCCGTACCCCATCCATCACGAACATGTCTGGCAGGGTTTTCTTCCCCAAACTTGTCAAGACTGGCAAGCTCCTCTTTAGTCAGAGGCACCAATGCCACTGTATTTCTGATTCTTTCAGGGTTGACTGAGCGAGGAATGACTGCTCTTCCCTCCCTGATGTGATAAGAAGCCAGAACTTCGTTAGCGGTGACTCCGTATTTTTGAGCTAGTTCCTGAACCAAAGGAATCTTGAGATTAGGAGCACCTTTGGCTCCTAAAGGCGAGTATGCCGTGACAACAATACCATTGGATTCGCAGTACTTCACGATATCCTTCTGGGGAAGATGTGGGTGAAGTTCAATCTGATTAACAGCTGGGACAACTTTGGCAACTTTGAGCAACCCTTCCAAATACGGAATTGCATAGTTCGAGACTCCAATCGCCTTGATCCGTTTTCCCTTATCCTCCAAATACAGCTTCTCAATGTTCTGGTAGTATTTGATATACGTACCCTCCTCATCAAAGAGATACTCCCCTTTCTCATCCTGTGGTATCGAGACTATTTTTCCATTCTCATCGTAGGTTCTTTTGAAGCTAACAGGCCAGTGTTGAAGCAATAAGTCGACGTAATCAACTCCAAGGTTCTTCAAAGACTCTTCAAGCGACTGTTCCGGGATATCCCAATGGGTAGGCCAGACCTTCGTAGTAATGAACAGATCTTCACGACTGACAACGCCTCTTTCGAACAAGTCTTTCAATGCTTCGCCAATGTAACCTTCTGTCTCATAGAACCACGCCGTATCAATATGGCGGTACCCGGCCTCGATCGCAGCAATGACTGCCTCCTTTGTCTTTGGATCTATTCCGTTTGCAGTTCCTAGTCCCAAAGCTGGAAATTTGGCACCAGTGTTCAACGTCAAGTTTACTTCTGTCGCTTTTGGATAACCCATGTTTTGGTGAATGAACTGAGAGGGAAGGAAAATAAAAAAGTAGGACGGAGAGAGCAGATCACTACAGGTTTTATTTAAATTGAAAAATATTTGTGGCAAAACTGTGGCTTACCCCGCATTTTTCGTGATTATTGCGAACCACCTGATAAAGAAAGTAATTATTTTTGCGCCAAATTCGGGTTTGTGAGCCTCTTTTGAATTGTCTAAGATGAACTAAAATCGGTGGAAAGGAGCCAATCGAGAGATGGTTTTTGTGACCAGCAGGAGTGCATTCATCTGAACTGCTTCCCAATACTTTTGCTAGGTATCTTTGACCGGGCAGAGGAAAATAAGTATTTCTGGAGTTGAGTGAGTTGTTGGAAGTCCTGGACCCAAAGATACGAGACTGAACTCCAGACCATTTGGTAACTTAATCTTTTACATCTGTGGGTTGTCGTGCGAAAACTTGCATATCAACGCGGTGTAAATAATACAAGAGACAGTCGATCAGTAGTGTTTGACTTGTTCTCTTCCTAATGCCTACGAGTATGACTTGGCCAAAGGAGAACTACTGGGCTCTTACTTTTTCTAGAAGTCAGGTTTGGTTGGTGAATGTAGATTTGGATTTTGTGGAGTAGCATATTCTCATTTATTCTCTTTCAGTTGAAATTCTTTCAAGCAGCTACTTGATTTTCAGATAGCGTAAACAAAATCCGGATTTTCTTTATCCGTCTTGTCACCAAAAGACAGCACCAAGTCATTTTTGTCGGTCAACTCTGCTCTTGCAGCAGCTTTTTTGCTGTTTCGGCGAAGATAAATGATCAACAAGCAAAGTGGAGATAGAGCTGATATTAGGTAAGTACCCACCATTGCTCTCTTTGCAGTAATGTAGACCGGAGATTCACTTCCCAAAAACATTTGAGGACCGATAATGTTGCCGGCAGAGAAGCCGACCAGGAAGACGGTGTTTGCAGTGATCTTCTTTGTGTGGCCAGCAACATTAGATGAAACCACAGAACTCATACAAGCCCAGCTTGCAGTAGTGAAGTAAGTCAAGTAAAACCCAGTCATTTTAGCACCCTTCTCCGAAGCAAATGCAAGCAAACACAATCCCATGAAAATCAGCGAGTTTATCATTAGGCAAACACCCAATCGACTTGGAATAACGTAGAGATTGAGATAAGCAAATGCCAGTGGGAAGATGATATCAATACCACTTCCCACCAAGTTCAAGAGTAACGTTTGTTTTGTGTCGAATCCAAATTGATCCTTCAGCAGAATCGATCCAAAGTTTCCAATCGATCCGTTGGTTATTCCATAACCAAACATAAAGAAAAAGAAGAAGTATGTGGCGATATCAAATATCGATTCCTTCAACTGAGATAGCTTGAAATGCTGATTTCCAAAGCCGGTTTTGTTGTCTCTGATTCTCTCAACAACATAGAGCTTTTCCTGCTCTGTCAAAAACCATGCCTTGACTGGGATGTCTGGAATATGAGCAAGCGAGAGAAGACCAAAGAAAATTGTTATCACACCAGTTACAATGTACAATAATCTCCAGGGAGCCAGGGAGTATGCGCCCTCGTGCACATAGAATCCGTAAGCAATAAGGGATCCCATCATTGTTCCGAAACCCTGGAAACCTAGCCAAACACCGCATCTTCTGTATTGCTCGTCTTTCTTGTACCATTGACTGGTCATAATCATGTAGGCAGGGTCCATAAAGGATTCAAAGACTCCCAAGAACGTGCGGCAGAGCAAGAAAGTAGAACTGGAATGAGTAGCACCGTGACAACAGATTACAACACCCCATAAGACAATGGCCACACCCAGAGTTTTGGATAGCGGAAACCGCTGCAAAAGCATATTTGCAGGATAACTGAAAAAGAGATATCCCAGATAAAAGGAACTGGCCACCCAGGAATAGGTTCTTGTATCCATTTTCAAATCAGTGCGCAAACCGGTGACCGATGCGTACGAATTCGTGGATTTGTCCATGAGTTGACAGGACATCAATATGCACATCATCGGAAGAATGTAGAAATCGATTTTGCGCACGAGTTTCTTTTCAACTTCGGGATCTATTGTAATGCCTTCACTTTGTAGTGCGTACTGGAAGCCTTGATCGACATCATGTAGCTCTTCTGGTGACAAGATGGCCGTCACCTGGACATCCAGTGCCCCTTCTTTTGCCTCCTTGTTATTCGATTCAAAAGACATCTTAGAGATACAATTTCATACATTGAATGCTGAACACGATCTCGAGCTTCTACGCTTTCTTATAAGTCGACTCAAATATTCTACGTTTCCTTATCTTCAACTCTATCGTGCATGCTAAGGCATCAACGTATCGGCGGCGCATTGGCTAGTCAACTCTTCGAGGATGTGTAGATCCGATTCCACAGAAACAATGTTATCTTGTCCTTTACAATAGGATGAAGTGGTGATGAATCAGGAAATATGCCCGATGGTTCCTGATTCCTGGTTTGAAAGACTTGGCCGATTGCGCGACAGTAAAGTTTCGAAGCGATAAGTTCCTTTCCATGTAAAAAATTCCTCTGGCTCTTTCCTTTTGGGGAAATATGTGCGATAATCTACTAACTAGGAGCTAATCGCTGATCAGTTGCTGATATCATGAACGAATTAGTCAACGTTTTCTTGTGGGTTTATTTAAAAGGCATCTCGCTTTTGCGGAAGGATAAAAGCAACACAACTTTAAAGAGCTGTTCTGTCTGAGGCTCGTGGAGATAATGGCTTACACTAAAGACTCATCAATCAATATCGTCGGAGCGGGTGTCTTTGGCTTGTCAAATGCACTCCACCTGGCACAAAACGGGTATAAAAACATCACCGTTTTTGATAGACTGGACTTTGATGATAACAATTACACATTGCTGAAAGGTGCAGACACCGCATCCGGAGATATCAACAAAATTTTCAGAGCTCAATATGCAGAGAAAAAACATTATCAAGATCTCGCCTTTCAAGCCTTTGAAGTTTGGCAGAAATGGAATTATGACATTCAACTCTTGCCAGATGAGGAAGCCAAAAAGTACACAAATCTGCAGCTTCTAGACATGTGTGGGAAAATGGCTCTGGACGACATTAAGGGTTGGGAAGTTGAAGCTAGTAAGGAGAATTATAAGAAAGAAGGGCTTTTGCCATTGAGATACGACGTTTGCGATCCCCAAGATATCAAAAGAGCAAATGCATGTGGTCTGGGACCAAAAATGAAAATTGCTTTGGATTTGAAGGAAAAAATTCCAAACTTGACTGGTGCATTGGATACCACTGCAGGTGTTCTGTACGCTTCAAGGGCATGCCAGTATGCAAAATACTTGTGTACAAAACTTGGAGTCAAGTTCATTCTTGGTGGAGATAAGGGTACCTTTGTCGACTACATTTTCAGCGATTCCGAAAAGACTCAAGTTGCTGGAATTGTGACCAAAGATGGCAACTCTCATTATGCGGACCTGACCGTTATCAATTGTGGTCCTTGGTCCACGCCACTTGTTCCAGAGCTTGATGGAATGAACGAGGCAGCTTCAGGGAACATAATTTTTTTCAAAATCCCTGAAGAATGCAAGGAACTTAGGGCGAAGTACAATTCTAAAAATTTCCCGGTTTTCACCTGGAAGTCTGGCCATTCGAGAGAGAAAGAATATCTTGGAGGAATGTTTATGTTCCCAATGATGGAGCCAGAGGGATACATGAAGATGATCATTAGACAGACCAAGTATGTCAACCCTGTCACTTTAAAGAATGGTAGGGTGGCATCAATTCCAAAAACTTCAAATGGGGACCCTCCTACCACAAACTTGACTATGCATATAGTCAGTCAAGTTGATCAATGGTTGAAGGAGTTTTTTCCCGACTTGTACGCTGCAAACTTGAAGTACGAAAGCAGACTTCTCTGGTACACCGATACGATTGACAACGATTACATCTATGACTTTGTTCCAGGCAAAAAGAATCTGTTTGTCGCATGTGGCGGTTCAGGTCACGCATTCAAGATGCTTCCAGTGCTGGGACAGTTTTTGGTGGACAAGATTGAGGGAAGAGAGAACTTCTATACAAAGTTGTTTAGATGGAGAACCCTTTCCAAGATTGAGAAAGACCCCAACGGTCTTAGAGAAGGTCTGGATACACCAAGAAACTATAACAAGCAAAAGTTGGCCAGCGAGGAAGACTTGCAGTTTGGAAAAAACCGCGACTCAAAATTATAGCTTTATTATCTAAAAAGATAACGGCCGCGAAAACTCGCGATCGCCTTTTTAGGCAATTCCTCCGCTCGAGAAATGTAAAAACGAAAATCAAAACCCCTTTGTTATCAGGAAGATGTCGAGGTTTGAGTATAATATATAGGCAGATTAACTCCAACTTTCGAAATGTTGGACTAGCAACGTTGACTCAGAATCATGATGGAGTTTCCAAACAGCATTGTCATCATTGGAGCAGGTGTTTTCGGGATCTCCACTGCAATTGCAGTGGCTAAAAGACACCCAGAAACGAAAGTGACAGTTGTGGATAGATTTGAGCCACCTGTTCCCGATGCAACCAGTGTCGACACCACGCGTTGCTTGAGGGTCGACTACAAGGACGAAATATACTACAAACTTGCATCGGAGGCAATGGCAATCATCAAGGATGACGATGATATCAGACCTTTCTTCCACCAGTGTGGCATGTCGTTCGTGTACGATGGTAATTCAGACAAATGGGAAGACATTTGGATCAACGGGAAAGCCGCTGCCAACGAGGCCAATGAAGGACACCCAGAGAATATGAAGTACTACGACTCTCCAGATCAAGTTTTTGAAGGAATTCACGGATGCTCTCCTACCGAAAAAGGAGAAAGAAGGTGGAACAAGGGGTACACGAATTATGCTAACGGTTTCATTGACGCAGAAAAAAGCATGAAAGCCTACTATGAACGTGCAAAGAAATATTCTTCGATTAATTTTATATTTCAAGAGGTGGAACAGCTCAAGTTTTTCGAAGGAACTAACAAAGCAAGTGGAGTGTCTTTTGTTGATGGCAGTAGTCTTGATGCAGATTTGGTTATTGTTGCTGCCGGTGCCTGGAGTTGTAAGCTTGTGAGTTTGGATCAGATCTGCAGATCTACGTCTATTGAGGTCGTTTGGTACAAGGTGACTCCAGAGGAAGAGGAGCAGTGGAAAAACATGTCCATTACCACCAATTTGTCGACAGGAATCAACATTTTCCCGCCATACAACGGCGAAATAAAATGTTTGAGAAGATCTCCCGGCTACAAAAATACTCAGCAAGTGAAGAATCCAACTCCAGGGGAATCTGACACAACGGTCACAATTTCTTATCCCCGGACTCTCATGTCAAATCCTGGAGACTGGATTCCAGAAGATGCAGAGAAAGCTATCAGAGAGAACTTGAAAGAAATTATGCCTCCATTATACACCAGACCTTTTGACAGAACAAAGCTCTGCTGGTTGACTCAGACACCGTCTGCAAATTTTTTGATCGACAAACATCCGAAGCTGGAGAATGTTGTCATGGCAACTGGAGGCTCGGCACATGCCTGGAAGTTTGTTCCTATCATTGGTGACAAAGTTGTTGACTTTTTGACTGACAAATTGGATCCAGTTTTGCAAAAGATGTGGTCTTGGGACGAAAAAACAGGTGAGATCGCTGACAATGGAAGTGCTCCACGAATGGAAGGTGAAGCACAAGAGTTGGCGAAAGTAGTCAGATCAAACCCAAACAAATAGTATATAAAACGTCTTAACAACACATACTGACTGACACCTGTCTCCTCTCAAGTATTTCTAACCAATCCACAAGAACGCAACCGCTTGGGTCGTGTTTCCAAACTTCCTCCAAAACCTCCATTACCGTGCGTATCATTTTTTTATTCGAAAGGGAAAGAAGGTGTGACAACTTCTCGCGGTACCATCGTCTTTCTGTGACCGAAACAATATTGATTCCAGTAATCAGCAAAGAAAATGGGAAAAGAATGGCAGTTCGACATTCCTCTTTTGTGAGAACCGCAAAGCCATCAAAAAAAGCTCTCAAATCAACAAGCAGACTCTTAACTGTGATCATAGTTTTTGGTGAGAGCGAATTATTCTTGTTAATAACCTGGTAGAGATAGAGCAGTGAAGCACGACACAGAATTCTCATCTGTGTGTTCAGGAGAGGATTCAGTGTTTCGTCAAAAGTATTGCATAGACCCATGATTCTGCGCTCGATAACTCCCGACTCGTCGGCAATTCGTTCCAAATTCACTGATATGATCTTAGAGTAATCAATCTTGCCTGATGAAGACCCGGTATTACCAAACATGGATATAGTTGTGAGGTTGTTCAGTTGTGAAATCCTAGCATAGTTTTCAAAATGTGGTCGCAGTCTGCTGAATGAAAAATCTGGGTTGAAATTGAAATTGTCGAAAAACTGGAGATCGTTTTCTTCGTTCAGTAGAATGTTGAACTCGTCGATCCCCAAAATGTAATCAACGGTCTCCAAAGCCTTCGGGGAAAAATTCATCCCCATAATAAGATGCGGGGACAGTATTTTGCTCAAACAAATGCCGGTGACAGTTGTGCAAATGTTCCGAATTCCTCCTTTGAAAACGACCATTTGTTGTGCTAGCTTGATAAGTTTGAGCCACATTCCATTTCTTGCCCCTTTCAAAACCTCGATTGTCAGCAAAAAATACACACAGATAAACGAGTGATCACAGCAGACTGACAAGATATAACCCAATCTGTTCCGCAATTCTTTCAATGCCTCGAAGTGGAGATTATCAATTTGTTGTTTTATTTGAGGCCGAAACATCATGGGATCAACTTTTGATTCCACTGATATCATACGGTAGTAAGAAAGCACCAAAACACATTTCAAAACCGTTGCATTTCCGTAGATCAACGGAGAGCAGATTTTCAAAAAATTGATGTGGTTTGATTTTGTGCTGCTTGTTTGGCATGTTTCAAAGAAGTATCCGAACAGTCTATGGGCCAGTTCTTGGCTCAGTGTTTTCGGTAGATTTATCAGTCGTTTTTCGCTGATTGACAGTGCGGCTGGAGGGATAACCAAGACGTTTTTGAGAGATTCTGGTTTTGCTTCGAGATCAATGAGATGCATCTCGTTGAGAACACCCTCTTGTTCGGCTTCTTCTGACTCGACTACGGCATCTTCGATCTTCAGTTTCCCTTCTGATTCATGAACAGATTTCAACACTCGTAGGATTTCCGTTTTTTCCCACCTGCTTTCAGGCACCTTGCTTGGAAGTTCTCCTCGAATCGTAGTCATTATGAAATCGTCTATAGTGAACCCCGGCATGAATGCACTATCCTGATTGTACACTTTGATTTTCTGTCGATTGTTCACAAGAACTGAAGTGTCACCAACTTTCGTAACACTCACAGAAGGAATGTAGATCTCGGGCCAATCCAAGACCGACACTTTTGTTGGACCACTCAAAAACAATCCTTCCAATGAGTGGATCAGATCCACGATATTAGGTTTGCGTAACTGTTGCGGCGTAACCTGGGGCAATGGAAGCAGTTTCTGTGGCAAAGTTGATTCGTACCGAACCACATCAAAGTCAGCGTAGACGCATTCATACGAGTTCTCTCTGCAGTACTTGCACGCTGGTCGTGCAGAGTCACATTTCTTTCTTGGAAAATGTCAGCATTAAGATAGAGGAAATCAATCAGGATTCACGTACTTTCTAGCTTTGCATCTGCGACACGCAAATCTTCTTTTCTGAGAGGAATTGAATTTGATTATGCTTCCCATCTTGAATAATAAAAGCTCTTGATTTCGTTTAGATCGATATCTTATCAGCAAAAATATAATTTTTTCTGTCGGATCTCAATGCAACATTTTCCGCTCCTTCGAGATTCCAAAGCAGCGATACCGCGGAACATTTTGGATGATTTCACGGTCTGACTGCGATAATCCAGTTGGTAACAGAGAGCGGTTTTGTCTCGGAGAATGTTATTGTTCGGCTCCAACAGAAACCAGGTCAAGTTCTTGT
This sequence comes from Ogataea zsoltii, assembly GCA_003709205.3. Lineage (NCBI taxonomy): Eukaryota > Fungi > Ascomycota > Pichiomycetes > Pichiales > Pichiaceae > Ogataea > Ogataea zsoltii. Next base: position 24,211 of record PPKH03000026.1, read on the forward strand.
TTGTTTGGTGGGAGTTGTTACAAAGCTAAACTAATTGCAAATCTTCTCTCTTTAGTTTTCCGAAACTTTTAATTTTGAAGAGAAACTCAGTCTCCTAGTTGAAATCAACCCAAACCTACGCTAAGACACACAGTGTTCTTTTTTCTTCAGCCCAACAGGACATCCGAGACCAAGCAGACACGTCCTTCTTCCTCTACCATCGCTATCGAGCGCATTCGACTAACCTTCGGGAGATTTCCGCTTTTCCGAAAAGCCAAGAATTCTTTGAGGAATATAATTTTTTCTGCAAGGTCGCTAGCAAAAAGCAGATCCCATCCCATCCCAACCAGCTACAAAAGCTTATGATCTCGGAACTGTATGCATCCAGCCCTGGCTAAATCGGTACCAATTACCTAACAGAGTCTGATCTTAACTCCTTCCGGACTTCGCGCAAGGTCCCGTTTGGGAAATCTCCTGAAAACGGAGCTCGAGACTTACCTAATTGGACTAATTAGACGCATAATCGCAAATAGATAAGTACGTTCTCTACAGAACCAGGACCCGAAACCTCTATAAATGGAGGGGTATTGGGCTTTGAAAAATTAGACCCATCTCACGGGCCGCAGTTTCGTGAAACATCCACAAAATGAAGCTTTCAACCGTTTTTTTCGGCTGCTCGTTGTTTCACGGGCTGATCGATGCACTCACAGTTTCCAAACAGGTCAAACTCGGCGATGTCTATTACTATGTTCCGGGAACCCCAATCGAGTCAATTGATGACGGCGAATTGGAGGAAATCTTTGGAACTCTGGACTCTTCTTTCTTGTTCCCATTCACAGTTTTAGGGTCCAATTACACGACTCTCAACTACACCACGATTCAGGAAGTCTCCGAGACCTTCACCGCTTTGGACGACGTCTACTCCGACTACTTCCTGGAAAAAGTTTTTGTCGAATCTTCGGAGGTTTCCGTCGAATCCACGTCCGATTACTCGCTATCAGACTTCAACATTTCCGCTGTGGTTTCTCTCGGAACTTCCCTGCCGGCCGGTCCTTACTTCGGTTCTTACTTGGACGGAACTCTGAGTGTCTTCCCTGCCTACCGTTTGTACGCCGATAGCTACGGAGCGTTCCAATCGGGTCTCGTTCCATCCGACGAAGACTCTGACAAGTTCACCGTCCTACCTGCTGGAGTTGCAGTGGCCCACGCACAAACCGTGGCCGTTCCGTCCCGGCTGTATTTCACCGTCTCCGAGGACCAGCCGCTTGCCGGTTACCGTGTGGCCGTGAAAGATCTGTTTGACATCGGCGGAGTCAAGACGGGAGGCTCCTCCAGACACTATTACGATCTTTATGAGCCTGCCAACACCACTTGTCCTGCAATCCAACGTCTTATCGACTTGGGAGCTGTGGTGGTTGGAAAGTTGAAATTGACTCAATTTGCCAACGGTGAGACTCCAACCGCTGATTACGTCGATTACCATGCGCCATTCAACCCGCGTGGAGACGGCTACCAATCGCCATCGTCGTCTTCGTGCGGATCTGGAGCCGCCGAGGCCGCTTACGATTGGCTGGACATCACTGTGGGATCCGACACGGGTTGTTCTGTGCGGTGTCCCGCAAGCTCTCAAGGAGTCTTTGGTCTGAGACCAACTTTCGACGCAATTACACTTGAGGGAGTCATCCCAATGAACGAATACATGGACACGGCTGGTTACTTTGCACGGGATCCAGAGGTGTTCAGAGTTGTTGGCGAGGCCTGGTACGGTGAGAACGAAAATATCTCTACGGATTTTATCTCTTTCCCAAAGACCGTCTACACTTTCGAAATAATTGACGGTCAAACCGGCTTCACCGAGTCCGAAGCTGCCCCGGAGGTTCTCGAGATTTTCTACGACTTTGTTGACCAAGTTGCCGAGTTTGTCAACGGAACCAACGTCGAACTGGATCTCTTTGGAACGTTTGGAAACGAAACCGGTCTCGACATCCACGAAGTTTTCAACCAAACATGGTCCGGATTGGCTGCATACTACCAATATGTCAACGTCTGGGAGCCATTCCAAAAGGATTACATGGAGAAATTCAACGGTGACACTCCGTTCCTGGACCCTATTCCTAAATTCAGATGGGACTGGGGTTTTTTCAACCTCACCGAGGACGGTTACGACCTGGCCGTGGAACACATGCGTCTTTTCGACGAGTTCTGGAATTCTAATGTTACTGCTCCCGATGAAGAAGCCTGCTCGAGCTCGCTGTACATCTATCTTTCAAACGATGGTTCTACGAACTATAGAAACAAGTACAGACCTGCACCTTCTGCAGCATCCATTTCCCAGTTCAGCGAACTGTACATTTCGTCTTTTGCAAGAACCCCAGAAGCAGTGATTCCGCTGGCCGAGGTGCCATACAACTCGACAATCACCTTGACAGAAAAATATCTGCCTGTCACGGCTATCATTGGAGCAGCTCCTGGATGCGACTTTATGGTTCTGGACCTCGTGGAACAGCTCAGTGAGGCCGGGATCATCAGTCCGGTTGCCGCGGGCCCACAGCTCTTCCCTTAGATACCTCAGAATAAAAAAAATAAATATTTCGATCAAACTATCACGTTCTGAATTCTCCCGTAAAATCGTGCAACGGGTCGGCCAATTCGTGAGGGAGACGGCCGGTCCCGACATCGTAGTACTGTTTGAAACCATTCTGAAATGCCTCCTGCGCGAACCAATCGTTCCACTCGAACTGCGGACCCATGGCATAGAGCTGGTTTTCCAAGGTGATCTCTCCGCCACTCACGGGACTCGAGTTGGCCAGATCAATGTGTCTTGCGATCGCGATCGAAACCTGGTTGTACAGGTTTCTGAACTTCGCAAACTTTGGATGATGCTTGCAGGCCTCATCCATAATATTCAAGATTTTCTTGGAAAAGTCGCGCACCAGTTCCGAATCCGAGTCCAAACGCCACGAACAGTAAATCATGGTCAATCCCAAAGTCACCAGGTCGTGCAAGAACGATGGAGCCATCGTCCAGCCGCTTTCCAACAGCTTCACGTAACAATTGGCTCCCTCTATACACTTCGTTTTGCACAGTATCACATCCTCGGTGTCTGGAACAGGGTATGAAGGCGACGGTCTCAGTAAAATGATCAAACTGACACAGTATCTAATCTTCAGTTCGTAATAGCAGCTCAGATGGTTTGGAATCTCGCGATCCACCGAATTCATCCAGTCCTCCAAAGTATTCTGCAAGTTCTGCTTGATCTTCACGAGTTCCTCGTCGCTGATCTGGGGAGTCACTCCGGCAGTCCGCGAAATGTAGATAGTTTCCAGCATGTCGCCACCAATCTCGCACATTTTAATCAGCATCAACGACGGGATGAAACGAACAGTGTTGTAGTTTTGGAGCAGTCCGTTGTCGTCGCCCGTGACGTAATCGTCATTCAACAGCTTCGGCAACGGCGTGTCAATTGCTTGTTTTCTCAACGACAATCCTCTTCCAAACTTCATAGCTACCGTTCGTTCCACAATGTAGGTGCTCCAGAAAAGCCTGTTTCGAAGCTCGTTTCTGATCCTTCCAAAGTTCCAGTCCGGATTGTATCTGTGGACACCCAACTCCATGGCTAACGACATACAGAACCGGGCCAGATGCCACAGATCTCCGTTGTCGTCCTGCAAGGACTCAGACTCGAGCATCCACACAATCATCACCAGCAGAGCTTGCAGCGACTTTTCAGACCGACGTGAAAGAATGTTCTCAAAGTACTTGAATGCCGTGTTGTAGTACTCGATCGGCCGGAACGGGTTCTGGACGTGCAAGTCGTGCACAATAGAGTCGCTTCTGAGCGATCCAATGGCCAGAACCATGAATATGAGATACTTATCGAAATACGACACGGTCTGGGGGTTCTCGTAAATCATCTCGAACGAGTCTTTCAGACTCGAGATGATGAAAATGGGAGTGTAGATCTGGACACGTTCGATGTAGCGATACAACAGACATCTGGCAACTTTCTGGTTCGGCAAGGAGGCACAGGCTTTGGAAATGAGAGCGTCAAATTGGTCCAATGGACTGTTTCCGGAGTCTATTTCCTCCAAATGGCTGAGATCTATCTGCTTGAGGAAGACGCGGGCAAAATTCGAGCCGGTGGCGGCACCAATATACTTTCCTGCGGCATCCTCGCTGTTGCTCACAGTCAAGCTTCCAACTTCGGTCGACAAGTTGTCGATCACCTTGTCGATTTGGCTGCTTTCGCTGGTGACAGAGTCCTTTTTCGGAGCAGCAATGAGCCGATTTTCCGGATGGGTGTTTTGGAGCTCTTCTTCGAGCTCGCTAATTCGTTTCAACAGAACTTGAACAGTCTTGTAACTGTAGCCGACTTCGTCGGCAATGTTGCACGGAACACCGGCTTTTTGACATTTGGAACAGGTCGGCAGTTCTCCACGACACTGGAATTGCTGTTAGTGAAACTGATACCATAAAAGTTGTGTAGCTAAAATGTACTTACTTTCACTTTTTTGGACTTGCAGTAGGAACACGAGTTCCTAAAGTCTGGTTGGAGATCCATTATCTTTTGTCTGTACGTTGAAGGGTCCATGTTGACACAATCACGTCAAACGAGGCAAATTTCCTTGAACCGCAACCAACTTATTTCAGAATGGCTGAAAAAAAACACAGAAATCACTCATTTTTGGTCTATTTGCCCGGCCAGGGAAATGGCAGAGCCAGAGACCCAGAGAGCCAGCTCTTGTCAGGAGCACAGCCCTGTTTCGCGATTGTTAGCAGATAAATAAAAAGAGCTCGAGACGGCTTGCAACGTTATATAGAGAAGAATGAAAAGAGTTTGCAACAATCGATTAGATAGTGTATGTCGATGTGGGGGGCACAAAAGCAAGTTCGTTTTCGGAATGGGACGCATCAGGCGGGAATCGCGTGTTTTCCGGTAAAGATACGATTTTTTTTCTTTATCAGGTTTCGGGGACTCCGACTAGCGTAAATCGAATTTCGGGAGCCCCGAACTGATTTTTTTTTTTTTTATAGTTCGAATAACAGCTTGGTAGCCAGTCTCCGAGAAACTATATTTATTTATTAAATTACCAACAGAAGCCACAGTGTAGCACTTGACCTGTTGTTGAAATCGGTATGGCAAGATGCAAATAGAATCGCTCAAGACCTACGAAACACATACGGGAGGAGAGCCATTTAGGCTATTGTATGCGGGGCTTCCCAAAGAGATCCCTGGAGATACGCTTCTGGAGAAAAGAAATTATCTGCAAAAAAACCACGATTATATCAGATTGACCTTGATGAGAGAACCACGAGGCCATTACGACATGTTTGGGGGCTATTTGATGGAGCCAATGGTGGAAAACGCGGACGCTGCCGCTATCTTTGTGAATCCAAGCGGCTACACCGATCAGTGTGGTCATGGAATGGTGGCCACGATAACCACGCTGTTGACCATGGGGTTGCTTCCGGACAAAAAACCAGACGAGGAGACAGGACTGGTGACGGTTAATTTGGAAACTACAGTGGGGATTGTGAGGACGCAGGCCTGTTGGGACGGAAAACGTGTGAAATTTGTCAGATTTGTGAACACCCCGGTGTTCATTTTGTACCGCGACATCAAGGTCTCCACCCGAGTGGGGGAAGTTGTCGGAGACATTGTTTTCAACGGTGCTTTCAACTATTTTACCGAGCTCAAGCCCGAGCAGATGGACATTGTTCCGCAGAACGCACAGCACTTGATTGATCTGGGATATGAAATAAAGAGCGCTATTCAGAAAATGGATCTGGAGATAGTCAACAAGGACTTTCCGCAAATTAAGGGGCTACACGGTGTGAACATTGTGAATGTTCTGGACAGCGAAAAATGCTCGAGCAACCAGAAGTCTGTTCTGATTTTGGGTTGCAAACAGCTGGACAGATCCGCCTGTGGATCTGGGTCTGCCGGTAGAATTGGCCAGCTGTTTCTCAACAAAAAATTGTCCAAGGGCACCACCTACGTGAACGAGTCGATTATTGGCTCCCGATTCAAGGGAAGGGTCATCCAGGACGGAATTCGCGCCAACAACACCGAGGCTGAGGCTTGTATAGTAGAGATAGAGGGTGATGCCAGCATTCTAGGAACCGCTACATGGTTCCTCGATACCGAGGACCGCATTGGCTTTGAGGGCTTTGTCATTAGTCGCTAGACAGCCTCCCAAAATATAGACGTTACATAGATTCAAGCATACCACACGCATATACCAGTTGTTGATATAAACCTAATTATGGTCCATGTCTAGATTTGAATATTTTTTAGCAGATAAGATAAGGGAGGCGGGTCGTGTGACGATGCTAAAAATAGTGTGAAATTTTTGCTCGGAGGTTCCGAAAAATTTTCACCTCACTTTGTCAATTAAAATCTCGGGAATCCCGAGATTGCTTCTTTAAGGAGTGGACTTGACACACACCGCCTCAGTGTTACAGATTGTTGCATCTGGTTTAAAGTTTGGAGATCACGTAATCTTGTTACCAATCGGGCGTTGACAGGCGGCGTAATATATAGTGAGGCAATTTTCGCATCTGGAGAATATTTTTTATTTTCTCGACGACAGCCCGAGACACAGGATGGATTCAACAGACGTGGAGAAGTCAGATTACCTGCGCAAAGAGGTGGAAACGGCATCGACTAGTGCAGAGGACGATGCTGCGATTCTTGCTGCCGAGTTGAAACTCAACAAAAGGGTGGTTACCAAAATAGACCTGGTGATTTTACCGTTTTTGACCTGCACGGTGTTTCTCCAATTGCTGGATAAAAACTGTCTTTCGTATGCGGCCTTGTACGGACTAAAGACAGACACAAATCTGCACGGCCAGCAGTACAGTTGGCTGGCCACCATCTTCTACATGGGATATCTGTTCACGGAGATTCCAGTTTTTTTCATTCTGCCCAAGGTGAAGAAGCTGTGCAAGGGGATGTCGGTCATCCTGGTTGTCTGGGGAGGTCTGTTGATGTGCATGGCTGCTTGTCAGAACTTTGGAGGTTTGGCAACAGTGAGATTTCTGCTGGGTGTTTTTGAGGCAGCAATCCAGCCGTGCTGCATCATTATCTCCACCACATGGTACACCAAGAAGGAACAGCCTCTGAGATTTGCCATCTGGTCCAATACGTTTGCCGGTATTTTCAATGGTATTTTTGGCTACGGAATCGGCCATTGGGGCGGTAGTCTTGCTATTTGGAGATACATTTTTCTGGTGTATGGTGCGGTGACCGTGGTGTACGGATGTGTGTGTTTTTTCTTGCTGCCAGACAGCATTGAGACGGCGTGGTTCCTGAACGCTGAGGAGAAGAAGTGTGCCATTGCCAGAACTGCAACCAACCAGACCGGTATCCATCTCGGGGCTGAGGACATCAAGTGGTCGCAGGTGCTCGAGAGTGTGCGGGATCCAAAGTATTGGTTGCTGGTGGTTTTCATCATTGTTCAGAACTTCATCAATGCGGGAATCACCAACTTCAACACCTTCATTATCAAGGGATTCGGCTATTCCAACTACAAGACAATGCTGTTGGCAACTCCACAGGCTGCGGTGGCCATGGGAGCTTGTGTGCTGGTGGCCACTGTGTCGTACTTTGTCAAGAATGTGAGGTTCATCATGATTTTCATCACCACCGCCGTCACAATGGCGGGGATCATCATGCTTTGGAAGGTTTCTCCAGTTCTTCATAGACACACCTGTCTGGCTGCCGTCTACATCTGCGGATTTTACAACGCTCCATACGTTCTGACCTTGTCTCTGATCGCGTCCAACAACAGTGGAACCACCAAAAAGGCGTTCAACTCGATCAGTGTGGGTCTCTTTTACGCATTGGGAAATCTGATTGGTCCGCAATTCTTCCTGAACTCGGAAGCTCCAACCTACCACACCGGTATCAAGGCCATGTTGGCTGCATGTGTCATCATGTACTTCTGCATTATCGGCTACGCCATTCTGTGTCTGTGGGAGAACAAACGCAGAGACAAGCGTGCAGAGGCTTATCCGCAGACCGTTGAAGAGGTGATTCACATTGGAGAGGAGGTTGACAAGCTCGACCTCACAGACGTTCAAAATAAACATTTTAGATACTCTTTTTGAGATTTCGAGACTCTGGTGACTATTTAGGAACACTTGGCGGAGCACTGCGTGCTTCCAAGTATAAAAAGCGTTTAATATTTATCTTTTGTTGCTTTCCGACTATTCTGGCCCCAAAATGCGGGCCTTGAAAATTGTAAAATCCCGTTATTCATGCAGCATTTTTCCTTTTTTTTTTTTTTTTTTTTTACTTTAATTTTTCACTTCTCCACTCTTCCCAAAAACGCTTCGCCACACCTGGCAGCGAGATGTGGCTGCGGCTGTGGCTTGGCTTGGCGTTGTGTGGTTTATGTCAGTCGCGATAAAAAATCATCAAAGCCTAGCTACCAACTCTAACTATGCAGAACATGTCCAGTATTTCCAGCCAAAAAGGCCCTTATTAAGATCCCCGGTAACCACGTCGAATCCCGAGACCTCTCGGTGTTTGACCACCGAATCTCGGCATCTAAAATCACTCCCAGGACAAAAAGACTAGTCCCATGTAAATATTGTGGCTGTTAGTCATGTGATTCACACGTTTTTTGGCACAAAAAGACACACACAGGGCTCCTGTGGTGTCGGACTAAGTTCATTGTGTTTGTAGGCTTCGGCAGTTGTGGAAGTGGCCAAACTTTGCCATATAAATAGCTTGTCAAAATGCTGATCGTAATCTGATCGATCTCAGAATGCACGCCGCAAGCATGACCGACTACGAGAAGAACTTGGGGTCTGAGACCTCCAAAGTTCAGAATCTAGAGTCCACCGAGAGCGTTAGCAGTGGACTTGCAAACGTCCAAGACCTGCAACAAGAGGTGGCTAATGCAGTTGCAACCACCGGATATTTCACGTACGAGGAGGAACGCAGAATCATCAGGAAAATCGACTTTCGACTTCTTCCCCTGTTGATTTTGCTCTATTTGTGCAAAAATCTCGATGTCAACAACATCAGTTACGTGAAAATCATGAACACTGGCAAGGAAACAAACGTCCTCAAACAGCTGCACATGACAGCAAACGATTGGGCCTGGAATTCCACCGTGTATTACATCCCCTTCATTGTGTTTGAGATACCTTCCACGCTGCTGTTCAAGAAATCGACTCCAAGAATCCACCAATTCCGTATCGCTTTTCTGTGGGGAGCCACAATCGCCTGTCATGCAGCCGTGAAAAACAAACAGGGACTTCTCGCATTGCGGGCCTTGCTCGGTTTCTTTGAGGCAGGAATGTATCCAGCAGCTCTTGCACATCTCACGTACTGGTACAGACCCGACGAAGTTGCCGTTAGAATGGCTCTTCTGGGTGTTTTGGGCTCATTTTCCAACGTTTTGACTGCCTTCATCACGTATGGATTCAGTTTTGCAGACGGGAGAAGAGGCCTTTCTGGATGGCAATGGGTGTTCCTTATCGAAGGAATATTCAGCATGGTGTGCGCTTTTCTACTTCTGTTCTTTCTCCCCAACTTCCCAGACTCCGTCAAGTGGCTCACTGAAGAAGAGAGAGCATATGTGGTGGCTCGATTGCCCAAAAACTCTCCAAAAGGAACCGACAAGTCATTCAGTAAGAAGGAATGTATTGCTGCTTTGACAAACCCGGTCATGTGGGTCTTCACCTTGCTGAAACTTTTCTCTGCCCTGGGAACCTACGGTCTTTCGTTCTGGCTCCCATCGATTGTGCAGAGTTTCGGATTCACCACCACAGTCACCTCTCCGTTGTTGTCGATTCCATCTTCTGCAATCTCGGTCATCTCCGGTATCGGTTTTTCGTATCTGGCAGACAGGGCCTATTTCCATCCGGGATACATTGTGGCATCTTCGCTGACAATCACCTTGGCGTCGTTCATTGTTCTGACAGTAGCCACCAAGAAAGCCGTTCTTTACGCATTTATCATTATCGCATCCGCCTCCAGCGCTGCGGACGGAGGTATTCTCAATTCTTGGATGGTTCCCTCCTTCCAAGGAGCGACAGGAGTTGGTCTTTGCTTTGCGTTCTCAAACTCCATTGGCCAGCTCGGTGGTGTCATTGGTCCGCAGATTTTCCGTTCCAAATATGCTCCTCGCTACACCATCCCTTACGGAGTCGGCTTGGCTTTCATTGGAGCTGCCCTTCTCGTCTTGGGAGCCGCGTGGATTTTGACCAGAGAATCGGAGAGAGCTCGCAGAAAGGAGAGAAGAAGAATCCTCAAGACAAGAAGCCAGAGTTCGAAACACGACAAACCTGTGTATCTTGACAATTCGGTGGAGCCTAGTCCCGAAAAATAATCACCTATTTATCTTAATACAAAAATTGGGTTAACTTAGGAATGCGTTTGCTCACGTGCACTTCCGATAGACGAGAAGTAGTCAGGGTCTGCTCGGGTATGCAGTTATACAGTAGGTAAAGGGACCAATGCTGCCACAGCCCGCTGTTATAAAACCCCACAACTTCCATTTCTTTCAATTCCAGTCAATCAATCCTGTAAAACAATGGAAGTTATCGATGAAGTCCAAAGAATCCGTTGAAACACTAACCCTAGAAGAGCCCGAGTATGTGGATGTTCCTGTGACCACCTGGAAAGGTAGAATTTGGGACTCTTTTGACAAGCCGCCGCTGGAGAGATGGTTTCTTTTCAAACTGGATGCTACGTTCCTGTTGACAGCCTGTGCGATAGCATTTACCAAAGCGTTGGATCAGAGTAATCTCAGCAACGCGTTTGTTTCTGGAATGAAAGAAGATCTTTCTCTGTATGGAAACGAGCTCAATTACGCAAAAACAACTTATCAGGTTGGTTATGTGGTTGGAATGATCCCCGGGACGTTACTTGTTTCCAAGGTTCCCCCAAAATTATTTATTCCTCTCATCGATCTTCTTTGGGGAATTGTCACGTTTACATCTTCGACATTCCACAGTCCTCAACAAATCTACGTTACACGGTTTTTTTTGGGACTTTTCGAGAGTGCCATATATCCCTCTCTGATGTATGTGATAGGGTCTTGGTACCGTCCGAGCGAGGCGAGCATGAGATCTTGTGTGGTGCATTTCAGCATGTCTTTAGGTCCAATGTTTAGTGGCTATTTGCAGTCTGCTGCATACACCAATCTGGATGGAGTTGCCGGAAGAGCAGGCTGGAGATGGCTTTTTTTGGTGGATGGAATCATAACAATTCCAATAGCAATTTCTTGTTTCTGGCTGCTCCCAAATTTACCACGAAACTCGAAGCCAAACTGGCTTTTCTCCGAAGAAGAATTGGAATTGGCTGCTCTCCGAAAGCCCAACGAGAGTCCAGGAATCAAGACCGATAAGATCAACCTCAAAACCGTGAAAAAATGGTTCTCAACTTGGCATGTCTACTTTTTTGTTACCTTTTTCACTCTATCCGGAATAGGTGCTGATGCCACAGACGGTTTCAGCCTTTGGTTCAAGTCCTACAACAAAAATGGCCAGAAAAAATTCACAATCCCTCAAATCAACAAATATCCAACCGGATACAATGCTTTGTGCATTTTTTCCGATCTGGTGGCTGCATTCATTTCCGACAGACTATTGCGAGGAAGTCGTGTGGAACTGTTATTCGCAATTAACATAATTTTCTTCGTGATTTTGGTTGCATTGGGAGCCACTCCTGTCCACCCAAAAAACATCGCAACCAGATGGTCTCTCTACTACTTGTTAGCACTCCGAAGCCCTAACGGAGTTCTCACATGGTTGTGGGTGTTTGAGTCAATCACCGAAGACCCCGTCAAGAAAGCTTTTGTCGCGGGAACAATGAGTGCTATCCACGAGTCGTTTGCAGCCTGGACTCCGCTGGTTCTTTTCCCGACCTCCAAACAACCTGACGTTCCTGTTGGGCTATTTGTGGGCGGGGGTTGTGCATATGCAGCCGCTATGGTCGTTGTGGCTGTGGTTCTAATCAAAAATGCGGGGAAATCTACCGGCTTCTGGAGATACTACGTTTGACTGGGCATTTTTGTTCTCTTAGTTGAAAAATGTGGCTTTTTAGTCTATTGCACAAAAATAGCACGAGATGCAGATACCGCCCTACTTTGTACATCTGTATCTGTTGTTCCGCATCACGATTCTTTTACTTTTCTCTTACTTCTCCCAAAAAGGAATATCGATTGATAACATATTTCACAAAATAAGTTCCTAAACTATAGTGTAAGCTCCGTCGACAACCAGATCAGATCCGGTAGCATAAGTCGAGGCATCAGAAGCAAAGTACAAGTATGCACCCACCAGTTCTCTGACAAGACCCTCTCTACCCATTGGAATGATACTCAACCATCTGCGACGGATGCTTGGGTCCAAATGGTCGTTGATACCAGACTTGATGTAGCCCGGGGAAACGCTGTTAACTCTAGCAAATCCCATAAACTCAACTGCCAGAGACTTTGCAAGATGAACGACGGCAGCCTTACTGGTGTTGTAAGCGGAAATGTAGATAGGAGTGTTGACAATGCGGCCAGACATCGATCCGGTGAAAATCAACGATCCCTTTCCGTTCTTCTTGAAAACTTTTCCAACTGCTCTGGAACAGTAATAAACACCAGTAACATTGACATCGATAGTCTTCTGCCACTCAAGCTCATTGTTTTCGGCGAAAATTGTACCAACTCTAGCGATACCCGCGTTGGCAACGAAAACATCGATGGTTCCAAAGTCGCTTTCTATCTGAGAAACAATGTTGTTAACAGTCTCAAGATCCGTAACGTCACCACCATAAGCCCTAGTCTGGACTCCCCAAGCTTTGGCTAGTTTAGCAGCAGCCTCCACTGGAGCTTCAATGTCCCACATAGCGATGTCACCTCCTGCCTGAGCATAAGCTTCTGCCACTGCGTATCCGATACCACGGCCGGCACCAGTGATAACACAGACTTTTCCCTTCAGGGAGAACAGATCAAGAACATGGTCAGCCAGGACCGGATCCTGTCTTGGGAGCGGAGTCAGATCCTCAAGCAAGTATGACGTATCGGCAACGTTTTCAGCGAAAGTTTTTGTCATTGTGTATCCTCAATAGACTGTGCTTTATCATGTTCATTCGGTTGCTCAAAGGCAAGTTTGTCCCATATTTATACCCCACCAGCTGCCATGTTCCTCCTTTTGATCCGCTAAACTTACTGGCTTTGGAAAAATAGGCTCGCTAGAAAAACTGGTTTTCCTGAAATTTTTTTGCGGGGAAATCTGGGGTCATGATAAAAGATAACATCGCTCCGCATTGTTTTTTAGGTGCTGTACGACAGCCAGACAGTTCAATGTCAGGAATCGTCAAGAGAGTGAGAACTGGCTGCTTGACGTGTCGAAAAAGACGCAGAAAGTGCGACGAAAAGAAAAAGCGCACCACTGACGGCCAGATCAAATGCGGTTACTGTCGATCTAACGAACTCGAATGCGAGTGGCCCGGTTTCATCAACATATCGGGTGACTCTCTCACGGAATCCCGTGGAAAAAACAATTCTGACGCCCGTATTGCGGAGTCTCGTTCCAAGTCTCCTGGTGGTGACTCTGATTCGCTGATCCAACTGTGTCTAGACTTACCTTCGGAAAATGCCAGCGACCTTTGCGATTACCAGACGCCCTACGAAACACCTGATGTAGGAGACAGTTTTTTGGAGTTGCCAGAGACTTTGCGAGAGTTTATGCACATCAACGCATTTACTACGAACTCACGAATGGAGCCCTTGCAACCTCCTGCAGAAGTGCTGCGCAAATATTTCATTAATGTGGAGAAATTCACCATAGACTATTCCCGTGAAATACTAAAAGTCGACCCCGAGCTTGAGTTGACCCTGCTTAAGTGTTGGGTTGATGAAGTGGGGCCCGGTCTTGACATGTTTGACAACAAGAAAACGCTTGTTCGGATCATCCCTCAGCAAATGAAACATTGCGAGGCTCTGAGGTATGCCGTTCTTGCTCTTTCGTCTCGTGCAATGGCTGCAAAGTCTCCAACTTATCCCAAGTCAATCACTCTTCAGCTGCATCACGAGTCGCTGAGACAACTTGCACCGTCGTACAAAGAGAACAATTTGTTCATTTTCATCACGTGCATCCTCCTTTGTGTCATGGAAATGATGAGTTCCAATCCGAAGAAGTGGAAAAAACATCTGGAGGGATGTGTTTTGCTACTGAGAAGCTATAATGTGAGCGAACTATCGACCAGCGACGTGGTACGTGCCACGTTCTGGCCGCTGTTGAGGATGGACGTCTGCTACTCAATCATCAGCGAGTCGCCTCCTCTTCTGCCTCCGGAATTGTGGATTGACGCTCACAAAACACGTGACCAGACTTTTGAAGACCCCGAGATGCACGCAAACCACAGCGTCTATCTTTGTGCCGAGACCCTGCGGCTGGTTCATGGGGACAAGGATGGCGATGAGTTCAAAACTAGTTGGCTGAACTTGTGGACTAGACTTCACGAGTGGTTATCGTCGTCTCAGGAGCTTTTTGGAGCCGCCTACGAGTATTTCGACACCAAAATACAATTCCCAAGACCATATTATTCCAACACACAAGCGATTTCTGCCAACCAATTGTACCACATGTCATGCATTTTTCTGCTCCAGAACAGACCTCGCACCTTGAAACTATCTCAACTTTCTTCTGGAGCCCAGACTACTTCAGTTTTGCATCATGCCAAGAGAATAGTAGGCATCACAATTACAAACGAAGATTATGGGGCGTATTGTAATGCTATACAACCCCTGTTTGTTGCAGGGATGATCCTGACCTCAAAGAAAGAACACTCGATAATTTTGGGAGCCTTCAAAAAGATAGAGGAAGTAACCGGCTGGTCCACGAGATACAGGTGTCATGATCTGATTGAGTACTGGAGATCTGAGTTGTGATCAGAGATATCGAAACATGCGTTTAACTTAGTCGTGAAAATCAAAATTCAAGAAGCAAAGATCAAAATCCCATAAATTTCACACGCAGAGCCAACTTGCAATGCTATGTCTTTTTGATGTAAAGAAAAATATTCCGTCACTCCTAAAAAAATAGACCCATTACACCTCTTCGCTCTCTTGGGCCTCGATCTTTGTCTCGTCCAGATATTCCGTCGAAATCTTTCTTTCGAGCCGTGGAAAATCGTTGGCAATCTTAACAACATCCCATGGTCTCCATGGGTCACATTTAGCGAAAATCGAGTCCATCTCCTCCAAAGAACGACCTGAAGTTTCTGGATAGAGGAAATAAACCGCAGGAATCATTAACAAATTGATGGCACAAAACACGGTATATGTGTAGGATTCGATGTTTTCAAAAGCAACGGGCGTGATCATCACCACCATAAAGTTGAATGCCCAATTTCCCATTGTCGAAATGGAGTTGGATGGAGCACGAATACTAAGCGGTGGGATTTCGGCTTGATACAGCCATGTCATTCCAAGCCAGCCGATTCCAAACGATGCATCGTACAGGAATAACAACACTGCGGCACCTATTGCAGCACCGTTGTTGTCTTTGTGAGCCGAAGTCCACGTGGTGGCTGTGAGAAGACCCATGGTAATTGCCTGACCTGCTGCACCAAATATCATCAATTTTCTTCTCCCCACAGACTCAATGATGAAATACGGAACCCACGATGACATGAAGAAGAATGTTCCCAAACATGCCGCAAGGACACGAGATTTGATTGGAGACATCCCGATGTAAGTCTCGTAGATTGTTCCCGCATAATAAGTGATGAGATTGATTCCGGTGATTTGCTGGAATATTTGCGACCATAGCCCAAGCATCAGTCTGTGGAAGTTTCTATGTTCACCTTGGACAAAACATCTTTTCAGCGAAAGACTATCTCCTCCTTGTAGATGTTCTTCGGTCAGAGACTGTCTAATATCGCTCAGCTCTTTCAAAACATGTCGATCGTCAATAGTGACACCCTCTATTGCTGCAAACACTATTGCTGCCTCCTCCCATCTGCCTTTTTTGGCCAACCATCTGGGGGATTCTGGGAATTTGAGAATGAAAGGAAGGATAACTAGCGGGAATATCATCTGGAATGCAATTGGGAACCGCCAGGTGACAGGGCCTGAAGCAAAATAAAACCCAAAATCGATCCAGTACGACAACATAATTCCGCCAGTAATCAAAGCTCCCGAGATCATCACCAACTTTCCACGTTTTTCTGGCTTGGCGCACTCAGATTGCCACATTGGAACCGTACTGGTGTTCATTCCATTTCCAATACCGGTGACAATGCGTCCGGCAATGAGGTGGCCCACTGTAAATGCAGATGTCTGCAAAACTGCCCCGATGATCATTATAATACAACCAATAAAAATACATCTCAACCTTCCCAGTTTGTCTCCGAAATAGATTGTCGACATGGCTCCAACCAGACATCCAACTTCATAAATCGCAATGGTCAATCCCTGCATCGTGGCAGCGTCCGGATGCCTTGCTGTATCAATAGATGGAAACGTGTTTCTGAACTCATCCAACGTCAAAAGTGAACCCATCACTCCCTGATCGTAACCAAAAAGAAGGAAGGCCACAGAAGCCATAGCACTGACGGTATTTTCCAGTCTTTTTCCACTCAGTCCAATGAATGTGGGGATTTCCTGGCTCATTTTGTAAATGTTGTCTAGTACACCTTCAAATGCTGGAACGATAGTGAGGTGTAAAGTCTTTGGCTTTTATAGGACTCGAGTGAGGGGCTGTCCCTCTATTCCAAAACGGCAAACGAGGCTATAACTTTAAAAGTTTTTCTGCTGCAAACCGTGGTACCTTCATGAACGAGACAGGTACCGAGCTTCCTCAGTAGAAAGAGGTTACTTCCAGCAGTTACTCTTGCATCAAGTACTGCCTTTCAAACCGGCCTCGGTTGGCGTAGTCATGCTGGAAACTTTTAGTATCAAAGCTATAAATGAGAAGACAAAACTCCAGCTACCGCATCCAATTTGGTAATAGTCTTGATAGCGATTGTGCCACAGCTCCCCGTGCTTTTTGGCATGACGATCGCAGATCAATCAGAAACGCTTATTTTACCTATAATAGAAATTTAGCCGTAATCTGAAATTTTTGTAGAATTTCTCAGTCTCGATCCCGGGGTAAAATATTTTCAAATCATCTTGTCAAAGGACGAAGACCCAGTCGGAATAAGCACACTTTGTTTGATGGCCTATTTGCATGACATTACACCGAAAGTCGGCCAATTTGCAGAACAAGGATACAACTCACGCGAGTTCCACCGGAAGGGAAATGGAGACCTTGTTCCCCTTAATACTGCATTCCACCAACAAGGAGTAGTCTCGAACAAGTAAACAGCTTTGAAATGCTGGAGGAGTGTGGTAGTTGCCAAGAGAGTTTTGGCAGAATTTGAGAGGAACGTCGAAATTTGCTTTATAAACCATCTCACCGGTCCCGATGCGTGCGACCTTCTTCCATTCCACCGTCTGTTTGACATTGACAAAGACACCAAGCAATTGTTCAGAGTATTTCAGACTGCTCATGGAGTTCAAATCGCGGTAGAGCCGTGCAGGGAATCTTTCGTTGGCCGCTGAATAGAGTTTTTTTAGCCTGTTTAGGTACATTGCGAACTTTCTGTTGAGATTCCTGACAGTTTCATAATTGTTCTCTTTTCTCGCAAAAAAAGTCTCATCAAATGTGACAGGAAATGGCTCGATGGATTGGATGTTCATGACCTTCAGCGAAAATCTCAGGTCCAACACACTTGGAGGCTCAGAGGTTGTTTTCAGCTCAACTTCGGCAGTCAATGCTTTCAAAACTCCTTCGACTGCCGCTCTCTCAGATGTCGGTGCGGTGGTGACGGAATCCACAGACTCAAAAATCGAGCTCCCTGACGACACATCAAGTGCTGATTGCAAAGCCGTGGCGGGCGATTGTTCCAAGAGATTTTGCTGAATCAGTGAAGGCAATTTCTGGCCTCTTGGAAAAGACATTTGGAGCTCAAACGTGCCTCCAAAACTGGAAAAAAGGGATTTGTTGAGCAAAATCTTCCCCCTCTGTGCAACAGTGGAAGCATCACCGATGTGATCATTTGATTCTGTCTTTTTCAGCAGCTGTGCCTGTTTTTTCTCCAGCAAAAAATCCGGCTGATTTAGGATCCTATTCATCTCATTTGCATCCGTCACTCCAGCATTTTTCAAGTCCAACTTTTCCTCGAGTTCCTTTATTTGGGAAACCGCAGTTTTGTCCAGCTTGTCAATTTGCTCCACGGTAGGCACCTGAGGGACAAAATCATACAATTCTGTGCGTCGATTGGGGGTAGAAAGCGGGATCAAACGTTTGGTATCATTCAGCACTATGAAATCATAGTCATGTTTGGTGGACTTACTGTAGTACTTTTTGTACTTCTCAAGTCTGCATCCAATCATTTTCATATTCACTGAGTATGACACAGACTGGCCCGGCTTGTGAAGATCGTCGGCCACCACAGGATATCCCTTGTTCTTTATCTTGCCATGGCCAAGTGTTGCCACCATCTCCGGTTTCCTGGCTTCGGGATGCAACCCAAAAGACGGTGGCAGTTTCAAATGCTGCGGGTGCTGATGTTCGCACTCGGTATCCAGTGTGGTGCTAGGTATTCTAAACATAAACCTTTTTTTGTACCTGACTCCGGGTTCCAGTTTCTTCGAGTGAGGAAAGCCCTGAATTGTGCCGTCTAGAGGGTCCGTTGATCCACAGCTGTCTCGCATCCCATTGACAAACAACGCGTAGTGAAAGCAAGCAATCAGATCGTAGGACTTTAGAAAGTTGTGAGAGATCGGTTTCAGCGGAACGTTGGCAGACTGAGGCTGGTAGTTCGTTGGAACTGTCACTGAGCCTTCAAAAGAAACCAGAAACATCTCAAACGGAAGCGGATCAGAACTTGTGTTTTCTACCAACACGTACCCGGAGACTGTGTCTCCGGGCTCATACACCCTCAATGGATCTTCCGGAGGCTGATGCTCTCCGAAACGCGGATACTCAGCAGTGATAACGATGGATGTTTTGATGGGCACCCTAATAGTTTGGAGTTTTTCCAGATTATTCAAAACAAGATGCTCTTGATCAAGCGAAGCTTGATCCCCGTTGTTTTCCATCAAGAACGCAGCTTCTTGAGAAGTTGCTGACGTGTCTCCATAGTCTGGGGGATCCTCCGTATACTCGTTCACCTCCGTGTCGAAGACAGTTCTGTTGAACATCAGGTTGTGCATTTGGAACGACGGAAGCACATCTTGGTGTAAAGGAAGAGCTTCATCATCGTATTCGGGTGGAAAGTCATCTTTGGAGCTCATTGAGGTGAGGGATAATCTTTTCGTAAATGATCTCAATTAGATCGTGTTGTATTTATGCAAACTCCATGCATTAGTAAGCAGACATAAGATCTTGTTCGGTTGTTCTCGGGCTATCTCTTGTTGGCACCTTGGATAACAAAGATGGATAGTTCGCGTGGTGCGGGCGAGCGTTGCTCAAACTGCTTGCTGGCTAAAGTTGGTGGACTGTCAAGATAAGTAAGTAACAGTTATCGTTATCTAACCTTTAATTTAAATTTTCGAGCGATAAGAAAAAAAAAAATATTGAAAACTGTAACTTTCCTCAAGAGTCATAAAAATGACCAATTTTGGCAATAACAATTATGGGTCTGGAGATACTCACCACGTCTAATCGGCGCTGTTCTTACCGACAGAGGAGAGGATCAGATTATCGTCCTCGTCGAATCTGGCCTTACTGAACCTCAATGCGCTGACGTTGTTGGCGAATAGCTGATCGATCTCGTTGGAGTTCCGTCCTCTTGTTTCTGGTAGGAAGAAGAAACAGACCACAAACAAGACCGCTCCGGTTCCTGCCCACACAAACATTATCTTTCCACCCATGTTAACCTCGTCGGGATTGAACAAATACGGGACCAGATATCCAATGCCAAAACTGATCAAACTGTTCACGTTGGAAGTGACTGCCACAGACTTTGCACGTAGTCTGCCCTGGGGAATCTCCGTAATCAGAGCGTAGGTGAGCGGTCCCACGGTGGACTGGTACGTAAAGGCCCATAGGAAAACAAACACAACCATTGCCATTCCCGCACTGCTCGACTTGGAGAACGACATACATGCAACAAGCAGGTTCATGATGGTGCAGAGAGCACTTCCGCCAATGTAAAGTAATCTTCTGCTGAACTTCTCAATGATGAAGTAAGAGAGCAAATTTCCCCCGATACAGAGGGTGAACATTCCGACTGTTTTGTCGACACTGCTGGCAACTCCTGCCAACTCAAAGAAGTAGGAGACGTAACTCAAGACAAACGCAACTCCAACCCAAAGTTGACCGGTCAAAACAACGCACGAGAGCAGAACTCGGCGCAGATTAGCGAGCTTCAACAGCTCCAGATAAGAAACCTCCTTCTGTACTCCCAAAGCCTCCTGCTCCTGCTCCACTTCCTTGTTGAGGATCTCAAAGTGAAGATCAATGTCGTAGACGGTGTTGTTTTTCGAATGGTAAAGTTTCTTGATCGCCGCTTTAGCTTCGTCGATTTTCCCGCGGCGGATCAGATAAGATGGAGAGTCAGGGATGAACCAGAAGAGACAGATGTAGACCGTAACCAGAACGTACTGGATCCCAAATGCAACTTTGTAGCCGGTTGCTGAATCGATATCTGTGTAACTTTTGGAGCATCCCATGTACACCAAAGACGACAACCATTGACCGAAACAAATGGAAAAGTTTATTCCCATGGCACCAATACCTCTCAAAGTTGGAGCCATCAGCTCCGACAGAAAGACTGGACATGTCGAGACCAGAATCCCGATTCCAGCACCAATGACACATTTTCCCATGACAAGGTTGATTGGTTTCCCCGCAGGAGCAGTGATAACGACGGTGTTTCCGATGATCGTCACTAAACAGGAGATTGCAAGACACGATTTCCGTCCGAAACGATCACTGTACCAACCTGCAAACATGGCTCCCAGAACTTGAAAGCCCAGAGAACCGCCATGCCAGCCAGATTGATACTTGGCCTCAATAACCCATCCTTGGGTGTTCTCGTCAAAATATCCATAAGCCTTGCGGAACGACTTCATTCCCAGCAGTAGGCTGAAGAGAAGCGAGTCGATACCGATTCCTACGGCAGAAGAGTAAACAATCAGGAAGTAAATGAAACCTTTTCTGATCTCCCATAGCTTGGTGGAAATTGGTCTTTGGTCGTCGTAGATGTTTTCAAAAACCTGTTCCTTGTTAAGGGAGCCCTCGGAAGCAGCATCTTCCTGATTTTCAATCTGGGAAACCTCGATGTTTTTGACAGTATCCAGTATGTTTGACATCACAAGCTACTATTGTTGTTGCTTTGCACAACCAATGACTGACTAACGGTCTTACATCTCAATTTATATGGCTCAAACGCTCGGTCTCTTTCAAATGATGTTCCGAAAAGCGGAGAATCCACAACTTTTCAGAAGTGTCTTCTGGTCCCCGCACGGCTCAGGACCCTGCATGCGAGCAGGGAATATTTGGGTGATTTTTTTTTTCTTCCTGATCGGCTTTTGTTGGTCACAGATGGCGATCCAAAGCCAAAAAATGCAGGGTGGCTAAGACAAAAAAAAAGACGTAGAAGGCTCTCTACTGGAGGTATCCAAAGAACTGGGGTTCAAACGTGCAATTCTCGCACGGGGTCAGCCCTTCGGGTACTGGGTCTTTGTTTGGATACAACAGTGCTTCCCCAGATGCCAATCTTCTGGATGCGTGACCAAAAACGACTGTGGACACTTTTTCAGGCCCAAAATTCTCACGAATGTACATTTCTTGGCAAAGTGTTCATGAAGTATTGGTCAGTTAAGAAATCACAAACACTTGTTGGGAAACCAAACACGCCGCGTCCTCCAAAACTACCCTTCGTGTGCCCGCGTACGGAATATCATTGCGGTGAGAGTTAGAAGGAGGGCTTATATTGATCGAAGGCTATCCAAGTTTAATCCATCGTGCAGCTAGCTTGTGGTTATTACCCCAGACTCGTGCACAGATCTTGGTATTGTGTTACGGTCCAGAAACAGGTCAGATGGAGCGTGTGATTGGTTCTTTTGAATAGCGCTTTTCTGCTCACAGTCTAGTGCAATTTTTGCAGACAAACTATTTGAAGTATTGTATTTTTCGTTGGGTTCGGACTTTTCGTTTTGTGTGTTTTTTCGGTTCACATATAGGCCAGCGACGCGATGAGAAACTCGTTGTAAAGCATTGATGGGGTTATGGTATGCTTTGTGGTTTCTGGCCTGATCGATTTCCTGAAGTTTCGCAAAATCGCCTTTTTCCCGGAACCCTGTCGTCGAATCTCCTACGCTGTGAGTCCCGACTCTAAAAGCGAAATCTTGCTCATAATAAACTTTCATGCATCCTTGCACCGACTTCAAATAGACAGCTCCCTCCACCACCTATCGCATTGAAAGTTATCTTATCGCGGTGGTGGAGTTCCGCGATAAGAAAAGTAAGCCCTATCTATATACATTAATTGAGCAGGTTTTTCTTGCAACATAAAAGGTAAATGATGTCAACTTCGGTATAACAGGTGTTTGCATCAGAAGTAACAACCAAAATGACATCAGAATTGTATGAAAAATTCAGAGAATTGGTCAAAACTGCCCCAGTTATTGACGTCCATAACGATCTTCCCTACTTAATCAGATGGCAGCTGCACTACGAGATCAATGACGATCCAAAATTTGACCTCGAAACACCGCTACTGGGCCAAACAGACCTGATTCGTCTGCGGAAGGGCGGCGTTGGTGTTCAATTTTTCAGCTGCTTTATTGAACCTCCGAGTCCGGACGAATTGTACACAGATTTTGCTGCCCCAAACAGCGTTGTTCGGGATACCTTGGAGCAGGTGGACATTGTGAAGAGGCTCATTGTGAAGTACAACAAGAGCATGAATTTTGTCACCACGGCAGATGAGGCTTTGGAGAAATATAAAGAGACCGGTAAAATCTCCATTGCACTCGGAGTCGAGGGGCTACATCAAGTGGACACCTCGTTGGGTGTGCTAAGACAGTACTTTGACTTGGGTGTTCGGTACGTGACGATTACCCATAACTGTGACAATCCGTTTGCAACTGCCTGTACGTCCATCATTGCTGGACGGGAGGACACAGGGCTAACCAAATACGGCCATCATGCCATCAAAGAGTTCAACAGACTTGGAATGATGGTGGATTTGAGTCACGTGAGCCACAAGACAATGGTTGATGTTTTGAAAATCGCAAAAGCTCCGGTGATTTTCTCGCATAGTTCTGCATACAGTGTGACCAATCACGAAAGAAATGTGAGAGACGACGTTTTGCAGATGGTGAAGGAAAACGGTGGGGTTGTTTGTGTTACTTTTGTCCCGGCTTTTGTCAAAAAAGCAGGTGCTGCCGATGCAACCATCGACGACTGTGTGGACCATATTTTGCACATTGTCAATCTGATTGGCTGGGACCATGTCGGGTTGGGTTCGGACTTTGATGGTATGTCATCCACAGGCCCTAAGGGACTAAATGACGTTTCAATGTACCCAGATCTTGTGGTCAAGGTCTGGGAAAAGTCGGGAGCAAGCGAGGAAGACATCAAAAAATTCATGGGACTGAACTTTTTACGTGCATGGAAAGAATGCGAGCTGGTGGCAGATGCCTTGAAAAACGAGCTTCCGGTGGAAGAAAGCTGGGAAGGAAGAAAATGGAGTTTCCCAGAGTGGTTTACCAGATGTTCTATCTTGTACGAAGGAGCTGCCGAGAAGAATGCTCATAGGCACACTGTTTTCCAGACTACTCGATACAATTTCCCGGAGCAAAACACCTTGAAGATGTGAATTAAAAGGTTTTTTTTTTTCAGGAGGTGTGTACTCGTCTTTTCTGCTGATGGCTGGGCCTGATAAGACTCTTTTAAATGTACATTTTGTCTTGAAAATCACTATACTTTGAGTGTTGTTTATTACAATATATCCTTTTGGTTTGGAGGAGCCATGGTATCCTTGAGCCAGTCCAACCAAACGATGCTTCTTGGATGAAATCAATACATCCATCTATAACTTGGATTCTTAGGGCCTTCTGCGAGCAAGTACGAAGGAACATCCCTGTATGTCAAATTCACCTGTTGAGCTCTGTTTCTGCGTCTGTTGTCGAGAATCATGTATCCCAAAATCACAGCAGCAGTCACGGCTGCCAGACCACCAAAAGCAGCTGTGATACCCAAAGCAGGAACATATTTTGGAGCGTCTTTTGACCTGAAAATGTTGGACGAAATCAGACCTGCCGAGTTACCAAACGGAACGCCAACTGCCGACATCAAAAGACGTTTGTTTGCGTCAGGAATGTTGTTGTTGTACCAAGTGGACGTGAGGACGGAAGCAGCAGATGTACCTGTCGTCATGAGGAAACAACTGAAGTAGGCTGCTCCAAGTTGAGTTTTCACGTCGACGCATCCGAAAACAACAAATCCAAGCAGAGTACTAACCAAAGCAATCACGATGAAAATCGATCTCATCCGAAGGAAATCCGAGCTGAAACACAAGATCAACAGAGAAACAGCCCCCCAAACATTGGGAGCCACCGTGTACAAGTTTGTGAGCACCTTTCCCTTTCCAAACGATTGGATGATTTGCGGGAACCAGTTGTTAACAGAGTTGAGAGGGACACATAGACAGAGTTCCTGAAGCAGCCACAGCATTGAAATCGGGTGGAAAAAAACCTTGACAGCCTCTGACAAAACCATTTTTTCCTGGTGTGCGGCCGAGGCATCAACTTTGACTCTCCAAATGGCGCAATTCTTCTCTTCCGGAGAGAGGAACTTGACGGTTTCGACAGATCTAGGCAAATAGAAGAAAGCAACAATGGACATGAGAACCGTGCAGCCTCCTTCAATGAGGAACAGGACCTGCCATCCGTTGAGCTTTGTGGTGTTTATTTGGAAGACTCCGTACGACAGAAGGCCCGCAAAAGCGTTGGAAATGTTGGAAGCGGCGTAGAAAACGGATAATCTTCTTGCGAGCTCGTCTCGACGGTAGAAGGTACTGAGGTAGAAGATAATTCCGGGAAAGAAAGCAGATTCAAAGACTCCCAAAAACCATCTTGCCGCGACCAAAGAGCCAAAGTTGAACGCAGAAACCATGAGGAGAGTGACGCTTCCGAAACAGAACATGAGCGCAGGAATCACGTTTGCAGGATGGTATTTTCTGATCACAATCGACAGCGGGAAACCACACAGACAGTACGGAATATAAAAGATCATAAGCATATCGTTCCACTGCTGACCGTGGATGTTGAGATCGTCATCAAGTCCGTCGGTTTTTGCGTTGGCGATGTTACCTTTGTCCAACGAGTTGAACAGATACATCACGGCAATCAGAGGGAGGATTCTGATGTCGAACTTGCGACAGATCCGTCTTTCCAGCTGATGGTCGTAGACTTTGACGTCAAATTCCTCGGCAGTTTCTCCTGTCTCGAAATCCACATCTTTCTCGGAGCTCTGGATCGGAGAGTCTTCCTTGATGATTTCGGGTTGCTTTGTAGTTTCAGACATCGTTGGTTCTGTCAAACAGACGTCAGTCAGGTCGGTCTGGACTGGTACTCGATCTCTGTCTTTATACGTTGTCAGATACCCAGAGCTCGGGACCTCGAATTATTTCGAAATTCCGAATCTCCGTTTATCTGAAGCCGTTACAAGTTTCTGAACCGTTGACCATCTGTTATTGCACGGCGTTCAAAAAGTTTTATTGTTTGATAAGGTACGCGAATCAACAGATAGTCGATCAAAAATCTCGAGCTTGAATAAAGAAGCTTGAAAAAATAATAGAATTTATCCAACCGTAGCATTGTTGGAAAAAAATTCAAGTCTCTATTTATTGTATAGAATTGCTGCAAATATTGTAAACTGAAAATAGATATGAAATGAACGAACATCAAAGCAAAAAAAAAATACATGACCTTATTATTGATCAACGCTCGGCGTAGAAAGCGCCTCATTGGCCATCCTCCTCACCTCCCTCTGTCCTCTGGAGATCCCCGGCTCCTCCTCATCGAACACCATCAGTCCGTGGGCACGTCTCCCATCGTCGGTCAGAATGTCTTTTTCTTTGCCTCTGTCATCGAACGCTTCTTCGGCTGGGCCGAAATCCAGCTCGAAAGTGAAGTCGCGTGGCTTGCGTCCCGATGTGAATGCGTCGCGAGTATCTAGTAAAGTTTCAATGTTGTAAGGACACAACGGGGCATGTGGAATGTAGATCGCCGACGAATCTTTGTCTCCAGTGTGTTTGTCGTCCACCTCGTGCAACAGATCTGTGTGCCATAGCACAAAATCCCCGGGTTTGACGTAGGGAATTCCAATCACAGACTCCCCGTGCTTAAGATGCGGGAAAAAATCCTGGTTATCTGCCAAAAATTGCGCGAATCCAGGTTGTGCACCGGGGAATTTTGTAGTTTCAACGTCGATTTCTCCATCGTCCCTCCAGAAAAACGGTCTCAACATCAGGTAAGGAATGGTGCATTTCAAATCCGGTAGAAAACGGACAGTTCCTTCGCCGCATTTGGCTTCGGAAAGTGCCATCCAGCCTTGAAATGCTCGGAAAACGCTCGAGGTCGAGGTCAATTCCTGACCAGGATAGAGATTTTGCACAGCTTTATACCTGCGGCTGACCTCATTTGGGTCCCAATCCTCCCATTTTCCTTCAAAAATTTCCCTGTAAACATCACGATAATGCACATCCTCCCACCGTTCTATCGAGCTGGCATCCAGATGCAAGTTCAGAGTGGAATCTATACCTGGAAGACGGATTCTGAGTCTGTCCGGAAACACAACTTGCGAGTTCATGTCGATTGGGGCATCCGGGTCGTTATTTTTGTAAAGACTACCGACCGCGCGCATCAATTGCATCACACGCGGATGGCTTCTGGACTCAGTCTGCGCTTTAGACCAATGGACGTACCAGATGTTGGGAGCATGGCTTGGGGCGCCTGTGATTTCTGGGTGGTTGCGGCGATACTCTAGAAGGTCTTCTTTCCATTTGACTGCCTGTTGTTCAGAAACAACTCCTCTGACAATTAGACACCCGCGTTCTTTGGCCAGCTCTGCTGTTTCCTTTGGAATAGTGAACCCTGCCTCTTCAATGGCAGAAAACTCGACTTCCGGCACGTATGAGGACCCGGCAGCTTTAATCTGCGCGAACTTCTTCTCCATTGCAACCAAAAGTCGCTTCCAAGACGCCTTTACGGCCTCATAATTCTCGGGTCGAATGAGCTCTTTCTTGAGGTTTTTGTATCTGTCGACCGGAAGGTCGGGCGGAATATGTGTGGGTCTTATATGGAGTGTCGCATGAGACGACAAAGACGCAACTGTTTGCTCTGTCTCTGTTCTGATCATTTCAACGTAATTGGCTCACGAAGGGTGTCTTTTTGGTTATTTTAGGTCAAACTGAGAAACAAACACATTATTCGGTCAACTACTATTTTTCGGAAAAAGCTCAACTTCCAAATTCGGATATTTGATAAAGAAAATCTTTTTCCGCTTTAGGTGATAAAAGATAAGAAAAAATGTACCTATGTATTATAACAAACGAGATCGAATAGGAAATTGGAGAACAGGTGTGTTTCAGAACAAGTTCCCGCAAAAATGCCGAATCCAACTCCCGCAATCCAAACTTTCAGTATCTTAGATTGCAAAACCGTTCTCGTTGGTAGCAAGCTCCGGAGCAACGATTCCGATCGGATCCTTGTGCTCCACCCATCCGTTGGATGGGTCACTCATCTGATATCCAATAGTCTTTCTCAGCTCCAATGGCAACTTTTGGACCTTTTCTTGAGGAATAGCCAGATACTGGTTCTCTTCCTGTCTCAAATAGCCCCTTGTCATAAAACAACTGTAGAGCTCTCTCGTCTCATCGGTGGTGGTGTTGGCTCCTCCACCGTGGAAACAAGAACCGCACATAATAAATGCATCTCCAGGGTTCATCTCGGCACTCACCACCAGCTCGGGCCGAGGCGGTATGGAACAACCCCACAAATGGGAGCCTGGAATAAATCTGGTAGCACCGTTTGCTTCGGTAGCCTTGGTTCCCGCAACGAAGAACCCAATACAATCCTCTCTCTGGTAGTTTTGAGAGTCTTCAGGGTATTTGTCGATGGTATCGTAATCGGGATGGTGTAGGGAGTCGTCTCTGTGAAGCGGCTGCGCAGAGGCTCCCGGACCGATACTGAAGCAAATGGAGTTACTCAATTGATAATGAGAAATACCAACGTGTTTCTCCTGTCCAACGTAATAAACCTTCTTGTGAGTCAGCATAGCATCACAAACAGCGTTGTAGAGCTTGTTCTGCAAAAGAAGCTTGGCACACTCCTCAGAACGTCCAACAATTGCACAGGCTCTTCTGGTCTGTTGTGGGAAAAAGTCACCACCGTCCCAGACTCCGTTGGAGTCGATTGCCGATCTCAGATCGGCGTTGATCTTGGCAAGGGTTTCTGGACTAGCGACGTTTCTGATAAAACATCCACCTGCTTCCTTGACAGCGGCAACGACCTCTTCAGGGTCGGAGTCCATGGTGAATTCTCTCACCTTTGGAACCACATATTTTGGCTCCTTGGACTCCTTCAAAACAGCAGGAAACTTTTGCCAGGTATATTGCGGTTGTTCTTCGTTGGTCATTTTTCTGTTGTGCAAACAATACTAAACTGGTTGGGAATGTCAGTAAAAGGAATCGGGGAGCTCAATATATATCACTGATGTAGGGTGCACTTTCCCAAAAAAAAATCGGCATCTTTTTTTGGTTCGGCTTCCGTCTAGTCCACAAAGGGAATTTGATAACGAGAATCTGGAGATAAAGAAAAAAAAGTTTTTCAGTCAGATCAAAGAATCGTCTGCGTCGATCGACGACAGGTCGTTTGTCGACTCGCGAAGTTTCACGCCGATCGACGTCGGGCAACTATATGCACCAACTGATAAGACCTACGCGAGCATAAATAGACGTCTTATTGTCCGTTCTTTCGACTCGAACCTCACCGATTTGGAGGCCATCTCAGAAAAATGATAAACTCTGATTCTCCACTGAAAGATCTCCCCTTCGTCAAAGGGTCAGCAGAGACAACATGCAAGATTCTTTTCATCAACCCCAATGCAACACACTCCATGACGCTCTCCTGTCTGGAGATGATTTCAAAGAGCATACCAGCAGATGTTGCGGTCTACGGATACACAGGACCAACCGGTAAAGCCCCAACCACCATCGAAGGCCATCTCGACTCCGTTTTGTCCAGTGCCGAGGTGTTTCGCGATGCTTACGTAATCCTGGGTCAGGTTGATGCTGCGATTGTCGGGTGTTTTTCGGATCATCCTCTGGTCCACTGTATACGGGAGGAATTCGAGATTCCATGCTGCGGGATCATGGAGGCTGGATTCTACGCTGCTCGGATGCTAGGCGGTAAGTTTGGGGTTCTGTGCACTTCGTACCGGTCTCAAATTAGACACCAATTTGCCGTGCGAGCCTTCGGACTCGAGCCGTTTTGTGCGGGGACTCTCTCGACCAAGCTGACAGTGAAGGAACTGGAATCAAAGCCGAGAGAGGAAGTTTCGGAACTCATGAAGACGGCCGCTCGTCAGTTGATCGAAGTTCATGACGCAGACTGTCTTGTTCTTGGGTGTGCAGGGATGTCTGAGCTGGCTCGCGCGGTGCAAGGATGTTCCGAGCCGTACGGGGTCAGAGTGATTGACGGAGTCTGTGCAGCGGTCAACATTCTTTCTGGACTGGTCCGAATGGGACTGAAGACGTCGAAACGTGGACTTTTCATGGACTCCAAAACTGGGCGAGAAATCCGGGGCCAGACCTACATTTAGCCATATACGCATATATATAATAATAGCGATGAAAAATTACACGGTTAACAGCTAGTGTTTTGGAGGATGTCTAAGGCAACACCGAGACTAGCGAAATATTTGGAGCGAGTTTTGAGAAACCAGCGCAGTTTCTGGACGTTGGCGGTTGCAAGTTCCTTCTGCTGTTCCGAGTTGGCGAATTGAACGAGCAGCAAGAAAAAACTGGCGATGGTTGCAAAGTTGTATTTCGACCACGAGTACCAGAAGCACTCGAAATGATGACGTCTGAGCTTTCCTAGGGTGTCTAGGATTCTCTGTGCAAGATCAAAGCCCATTTGCTTTGCTTCCTCGGCAATATTATCCTTGGCAAGGATCGATCTCTCGGTGGTATCTTCGGGACTGTCGTGTTCGTCGTGGAACCAGACGAGAACTTTGTGCAACAAAAACCGTAGAAGAACGACACGGACTGTCATGAATGCAACGGCCAGCGCTGCATTGCATTGGACAGGTCTGCGGAGCGAAAATTCGTTGATTTGCAAGAAACTTGGACAATTTTCTTCAAGTTTTTGCACCCTTTCGAGGAAAATTGACACCTTGTGGTAGGCTACCGACAGCGAAATTCTTGCACTACGAACACGAAGCAAATCGTCTCCGATGTCGTCCACGATCAGCGTCAATTCTGCCAGAAGACAGAAGCTTTTCACGTTGTACGAGTGGTCCTGTTCCGGAACCACAGGGTCGGAATAGTACAGGAAGTCCGACGAGGTTATAATCGGAACATCCCAGTCGCTTTTTGCAATATGGCTACCACGACCGAGCGAAATACTAAACCATTTCTCCTGGATAAACAAGGTCCACCACATTCTTCGGCGGATCCTTTTCTCCCATCCGGGAAGATTCCAGCTCAAACAGTTCACATTCAATCCCATCGTTTGAACCAGCGAATAGGCCGTGGAAAGAAGACACCAGCTCTGGGTCCCGTCGAGGGTTCCTGGTTCTGACGTAATCGATTGCGTAAGCAGAAGACATGCCTGGATGCTTCCGTAACAGGGATTGGCCAGCTCGATCAGAAGGGATTGGAAAGCAGTGTCCACCAGAGGAGCCGTGCTGGGCTGGGGAGTGAGACTGAGTTCCGGGTCGTTTTCCCACCAATCGACGGCCACCGCCAGGATGGACGCAAACAGACCCGACGGAAACACCTTGGGGTCCTGTTTAGCGAAACTGTCGAACCGGCCGCGCGAGAAGACGGGGAAAAACGGGTTCACGTGACGCAGGAAAAGCACCATCAACTTGGGGATTTGCTCGCGCAAAAAGCCTTCGATTTGCGGGTTCAACGAGTCGACAGAAACCGTTGGCACGTGACGGAACATCATCACGTTTGGCTGCGACTTTGTGTCCATATTTCGTGTGTGAAGAGGATGATCTGAGGGAGACGTGAGGGCAGAGTCGTTCTGTCCGAAGTACAGATACGGATCGACGTACGACGACTCAAATAAATAGATGGACTGGTGTTTCTTGAACGCATCGATGGAATAACTGTCGTCGCAATCATCGGCTCTCGGTCTTCGCGGACGCAACGGAACAATATCCGTGTCTGATGAGTCCATTCCGGTGATCAATTCGTATAATTGGCCCCATATTTCGTTGTCGAACTGGAATCGACGCGCGGAAGAAATATTTTTGGAAATCGACGCGTCGATTTTCCCTCCATCGGATGACGCGTCCGCTGCGTCCAGGATCTTGAGGTGACTGGTCTGGATCAACGAGTCCAGCCCCGACCCGCCATTTGTCGTGTCCTCAAAGGCAGGAACTTCCTCTGCGGCGCTGAAATCCGTGGAACTGTTGCTGGGGGCGGTCGATTTGTCAGTCGATGGGGCAGTCAGGGGGGAAATGGGAGCGGTTGTTGCCTCGGAATTCGCCCCTAAACGCTCCTCCTCGGCAGACGACTCCCCCGACTTGACACACCCCTTGTGGCGATTCACGGGCGGAACACGCTCGCTGAACTCACATTTGACATTCAGCCTGCGACAAAGCCTACATGGAAGTCCGTCCTCAATGACGCAGCCAGAACGCCGCTTGCGGCACCGGTCGCACGGCCTGACTTTGCGCGACTTGTAAGGCCGCTCACTAACGGGAATTGGTGGCATCAGACAAACGAAATACGATCTTGTGGAACGATGATCCAAACGGTCCGTGTTTATTTTTTTTTGGGAAAAAAGGGCTCTTTGTTCGTTGCCCGAATCTTTGTCCAAAGTTGCCCGACGCGGGCAACCGATTTTTTTTTTCCTCCAATTCGCTTCATTTTTTGTTCAAGGCTGTGCAAATCGTTATCAAGATAAAAAAAAAAAAAAAATGCGGAAGAACGAGAAAATTGAAAAAGTTGTCTTAATTTCCAAACCTCTTTCTTCTTACCGCTTCTTTTCTGCAAAACATCCAGAATGACCAAGATTGTTGTCGTTGGAGGCGGGGTGATTGGTCTCACATGTGCCTATCAGCTGGCTGAAAAAGGCCACGACGTCTCTGTTTTAGCGGAATATCTTCCATCTACTTCTCTCAATGACTCCCAATATACATCCCCGTGGGCCGGGGCCCATTACAGACCGGCGCCAGCAAAGAATGCGGTCGAATTACGTGATGCACAGCTCACTAGATCCACTTACCGGGCTTTTTTGAAGATTGCAGCGGAATCTCCCGAATCGTCGATTGAATTCATGGAGGGGGTTGATTATATTGAGCCCCACAATCCTCTGTACGAGCAATTGAAGCCTGGTTATCGTGAGGATGTGCCAAATTTTGAGGTGATTCCGCGCAGCAAATTACCACAGGGAATCAGTTTTGGTGCAAAGTACACTGCGTGGTGTTTGAATCCGCCTTTGTATCTGCAATTTTTGCAGCGGAAGCTAGAAATGGCCCACGGTGTTCGGTTTTTGAAGCAGCGTGTGAGCAGTTTGAAGGAGGTTTCTAAAAACTTTCCCGGTCACACGATTGTCAATTGCAGTGGAAGAGGATTGATGTTTGACGGTGGCTATGACTCGACGAGCTTCCCCATCAGGGGACAGACTCTTTTAGTTAGGGGGCCTCCTGGATATGATCCTAAAAAGACGGTCACATACCAGTTGGCTGACGGATCGTGGTGTTTTTTGATTCCTCGTCCTCATGACGGAGGCTTTATTTTGGGTGGTACGAAGCAAATTGGTGTTGAGGATGCCAGTGTTTCTGCTGCCGACACTGAAAGTCTCGTTCGTAACGCCAAACGGTACTTTCCGGAGCTTTTGATTGATGGAGAGTTTGATGTGAAGAAAATCAACGTTGGGTTCAGACCTGCCCGGAAGCACGGAGTGCGTATTGAGAGGGAAGTTGTTGAGGGTTGCGAGATTGTTCATTGCTACGGCTTTGGTGGGTCTGGCTATGAGATGAGTTGGGGAGCGGGCGAGAAGGTTGTTGAGCTTGTTGGTGGTGTGAAAAGCAAGTTGTGAGCAGAGGTTTTTTTTTGGTTCGCTGAGATGGAGTAGATTATGAGTTGTTTGGTGAACTTCACAGAGGGGATTGGAGGTGAGAAAGGTGATGGATGGATCGAAAGCTGTGCGAATCCATAGAAATTGCGTTGTTTTTGTGAGGATCTGTCGCTGTTTTTTGGACGTTGTATTTTAAACTTGTAAGGAGTAGAATCCAAGAAAGCACAAAATAAGACCACAAAAAATTCCAGCCTAGTTTGAAAAACAAATGGTTGGTCTTGGGGGCTCCAAGTCCGTGTGGGGTTTGTTTGGACTCTCAGTAGTCTTGTGGTTTAGCGTGAATATTTGAATAGACCAATGTTTCTGCAATAAATTTCCTGCTACCAACTGTTATCCATAAGGGTTTTCTTTGACGTTGAAAAAATATCTGGACTGTTTGGACAATGATATTTGCCAAAACAAAAGCCTTGGGCTCCACGACGGCCCCAACTGGTGTTTTATTGCTCTTTTGAAGACTCGTCTGGCTCAATTTGTGGCTTTTTGGTATTTATTTCGGGGATTTTTTAAACCAAAGTTTTTAATTTCGAGAAATATGCATTTTTGGAGAAAACAAAGTTTTTACAGCCTGACCAAGTAGCACACAATTAAATATGAATTTTCGACTTGTCAGCTCATTAATGGCAACAAAAAGTCTCCTGTTTATCCACCTACTCCCCCTGCAAAGGCTCTGGCTCAATAACCCCCTTTTGCGTGCTGATCAGCTTGTATTCTTCTGGTCTGCGGTGCTTCTCAAAATTGAAAATCCGCTTTCTTGGTGGATAACAGCTGTCCAAATCGACCTCGGCCCAGATCAACTCATCGTCATGGGTCTTTGTCTTGGCAATAACAACTCCCTCGGGATCAACAATTGTAGAACCACCAATCATAGGATACTTGCCGTCGTCTGCACCCGTGCGTGCAGAGCACAACGAGTAACAGCAGTTGGCATACGAATTGTACTGCAGACACAATTCATTGTGGAACGACGCCATCTCTTCTGTAGTGTCCGCATTGACTTTGCCCGATCCACCGTCTCCCTCAGTTGGCTTGTTTGAGATCGGCGTGTTGTATCCAACGCAAACAATCTCAGTTCCCTGTAATCCCAAGATTCTCCAGGTCTCGGCCCAACGTCTGTCGTTGCAAATTAGTTGCCCGACAATCGGACCCCCGTTGCCCGTCCCCGTTCCCGGCCATCTGAATGCCTTCCAGCCAGTGTTTCCGGGCAAGAAGTATCTTTTCTCCAGATGCTGCCACGGAGCATTCTCCAATGGCTCCTTGTCACCGGGAAGATGCATCTTGCGGTACTTGTTGACAATTGCTCCGTTTTGGTCCACAAAAATAGAGGTGTTGTAATGGTCTCCTTCTTCAGTCAGCTCTGCATATCCAACGCACACAGCAATATCGTGGGACTTTGCCCGCTCAAACAACCGGGAAAATGGCTCGAGTTTGGTCAAATCTCCTTTTTGGTACCATTTGTCCAACTCAGGTCCAAATGGGATAATATACCGAGGGAAGAAGGTGGAGAATGTGAGTTCCGGAAAGTTCACCAGCTTGACTCCAGCTTCGTGTGCTTCGTCCAACAACTTCACCATTCTATCCACCACATCTTCGTACGGAGTATCCAGATCAATTCTGCCGATCTGTGCGGTTGCAATTCTAATTGAGCGAGTCATAATGATCTGTAGTGCCTGATCTTGATGGTAAAATATTGTCTCTCAATTCGGGGCTACTCGAAAGTATTTATTCTTGTTCGTCGGGCAACTAGTTGCCCGTCTTATCGCGAGGTCGGGCATCTTTGCCTATCAGAAAAAAAAAAAAAAAAAGATGCGCGCTCATGCAGATCCAGACCGAATCCAGATTTATAAGAGACCGTCGAGGTTGGTCGTCAATCGTTCTTCTCTTCGTTTTGCACTCCATCTTCCGTCATGTATGATCTTGTTATCCACAACGGACTCATAGTCTCTGCGTCGGGAATCCTCCCTCCTTCGGTTTATATCGGCATCAAAGATGGCATTTTCCACTCCATATCGGCCTCTCCGTTGGAGGGAAAACGAGTGATCGATGCCCAAGGTGGTTACATCATGCCCGGAGGAGTGGACTCCCATGTCCATCTTTCCCAGGCAAACAGTCCCACTGGTGACACCATTGAGTCGGGCACCCGATCTGCATTGCCAGGAGGAACAACGACCGTGATTCCATTTGCAATTCAAGGAAAAGATGACTCGGATGTTATTTCGGTCGTCAAAGATTACCACGATGTTGCCAACAACGTTGCCTACTGTGATTATGGATTCCATCTCATCATTTCAAACCCCAATGATGAAATGTTGTCCAAACAACTCCCACATCTAGTGAGCGAGGAAGGAATCACCTCGGTCAAAGTATACACTACTTATCCACGTTACAAGCTTGGAGACGAGCAACTCTTGGACATTTTGCTTGCAAACCGCAATCTTGGAGTTACCACGATGATCCACGCAGAAAACTCAGACATAATCGACTTCATCGGGAAAAAACTGGAGCAGAAAAAAATGACCCAGCCTTTCTACCATTCGGTTTCCCGACCTCTCGAGGCAGAAGATGAGGCAACTTACCGGGTAATCACCTTCTCCAAGATGATCGATGTGCCAATATTGATTGTTCACATGTCGTCGGAACTAGCATTAAGTCACGTGAGAGACGCACAGACCTCCTTGGCTCCAATTTTTGCAGAGACTTGTCCGCAATATCTCTTTCTGACGGCAGATCATCTCAAACATGAGTGTGGTCATCACGTGCACGGGAACTCTTGCCAGGACGAATTTTCCGGTGCCAAGTTTGTGTGTTCTCCGCCATTGAGACAGTCGCAGAAAGATCTGGACGGAGTTTGGAAGGCCGTTCAGAATGGAACAGTGACGGTTTTCAGCAGCGACCACGCTCCGGCACGGTATGACGATCCGCTAGGGAAAAAGGCTGGTCTGGTGAATGGAATTCCGCATTACAAGAAGATTCCAAACGGACTGCC
The DNA here is from genome assembly GCA_003709205.3 of Ogataea zsoltii. Taxonomy (NCBI): domain Eukaryota; kingdom Fungi; phylum Ascomycota; class Pichiomycetes; order Pichiales; family Pichiaceae; genus Ogataea; species Ogataea zsoltii. The sequence continues at coordinate 60,511 of PPKH03000026.1, forward strand.
TGGAATAGAGACACGGATGCCATTGCTTTTCTGCTACGGAGTGGAGTCGGGCAAGATTACTCCTCAACGATTTGTGGAGCTCTGCAGCACAAACCCAGCGCAACTTTACGGTCTTGGAGACCGCAAAGGTTCCATTGCCGTTGGAATGGATGCCGATCTGGTGATCTGGTATCCAAGGGGAAAAATGGAGCCTTTCACCCTGGATAACTCAATGTTGCATCATGCAATCGACTACTCTCCGTTTGAAGGAATGCGCTTCACAAACTGGCCAAGATACACGATTTTGCGCGGTTCGGTGTTGTGGGATAGAGATGCAAATGGATTAGAGCCACAGGCAAAGGGCTTTGGCGGCTATCTGAAAAGAGCCAGCTCCTCCTTGGCTGGGCCGATGAAAGAAATCAGTCCAATCCTGGAATAAGTTTTAGATCTCGATAGCGCAAGGCGTGCGGCTCGAGGAAGATAGATAGAGAAAAATTAAAAAAGAAACAAAAATTTTTTCACTTCTGCTTGCGCGAACGGGCAACATTTCCGATTCGAATCTGCTCGACTCACAGTGTTTTTTTTTTTAAGCTCTTATCTTGAGCCTGTCTTTGGAGAAGTTCTAACCTGCTTCCACCACACAAAATCACCTACACGATGAGCAAGCCCAAAGTTCTCTACATACCTTGGGAGAAGAATATCCACGATGAGGAGGCCTGGAAGACTCTTAACGAAAAGTTTGAGTTGATCTGGTATGACTGCGAAACAGAGCAGGAATATATTGAGGAGATCCAGAAGCCTGATGGACGGTTCGCAGGAATTAGGGCTATTTGCAGACCAACTTGGCTGAAGGGTCAACCTTATGTGAACCACTTTCTTTTTAGAGGCGAGCCGGTGAAACACTTGCCAGATTCAGTTGAGATCATCGTCCAATCGGGACATGGATACGATATAGTCGACGTTGATTATCTCACTGAAAGAGGGGTGATTTTCTGCAACTCGCCCGACTGTTGTACAATTGCCACTGCGGACGTGGGAACGTCTCTGGTGCTGCAGTCCTTTAGATATCTCACCTTTGCAGAACATTGTGTGCGTACAGGTGACTATTACGGGGCCAAAGGTCTTACCGAATGGGGAGAAAACCCGTCGGGAAAGACGTTGGGAATCATCGGGCTTGGAAACATTGGTTTCAGAGTTGCCCGGGCGTGCAATGCGTTGGGTATGAACATCGTGTACCACAATCGATCCTGCAAACCGCAATATGAGCAGCAACTGGAGGGATTGAAGTTCTACAAAGACTTGGATGAAATGCTCGCAATTACTGACTGCGTTTTTGTTGGATGTCCGTACACCCCAGAGACTCGTCATTTGATCAATTTCGACCGTTTCAAGAAGATGAAGGATAAGGTGCGGTTGGTGAACATTGCTCGTGGACCTATTGTTGAAGAGGCGGCCGTGATCGATGCTCTGGAACGTGGCCAGCTTGTCGGTGCCGGGTTCGACGTCCACGAATTCGAGCCAAAAATACACCCGAAGTTGCTCGACAACTACCGGGTGACTTTGCTGCCACACATCGGTGTCGCATCACAGGACAGTTTCCGGGCTTTTGAGAGGAAATGCGTGGACAACCTTGTGAAGCACTTCTATGGCGGTGGTGAGCCGGAAAGCGTGAACGGCAAGGCAATCAAAAAGCTTGGCCAATGAACTTTTTTCGGCCGATAAACTAGATTTAAACAATAGATAAGAATTTTTTATCGCTGGTGAAAATTTTAATTTTCTTGCCCAGCTCGCACGTCGGGCAACGAGCTCGCGCAAGTTGACCAAAATAAGGTTTGAGCCGCATGCGAGATAGGGCAAGATCGACAAATCTACAAGACTGTCTCCAATATAACACAGATAGATTCTTCCGTCTTAGCGAAGATGACCACTCTCGATCTCCATTTCCGTGCAAAATGTCATTCATCAAACGGTTTGACCATTTCATCTCAGTGAGAGACGACAGCGAAAATGACCCTGACAAGCTCAGAGCAAACCATGATTTGAAACCCACTCCTCCTAACGAGAGAACCTGGAAGCTGTATAATTATGTCATAATCTGGTTCCAATCGATGCTGGGAGTCAGTTCGTGGAACACGGGCTCGTCGCTCATCAAAGCAACCGGTCTGCCACACGGCCAGGTTATTGGTGCCGCGGTGATCGCCACCTGTTTTTGTGCCGTTCTGATCATGGTGGCTGCGCGATCCGGAGCTGATTACCACGTCGGTTATCCGGCAATTGCAAGAAGTGTTTTTGGTGTCCGTCTTGCTCCATTCTTTGTGTTTGTGCGGATGTTTGTCGCCGCTCTGTGGTTTGGAGTCCAGACCTACTACGGCTCGAGATGTTTTGACGTGGCATTGCGGTGTGTTTTTGGCCACAAATGGCAGAACATTACCAACCATCTTCCTGAGAGCGCAGACACAACCACGCGACTCATGGTTGCGTTCCTGCTGTACTGGCTTGTCCAGTTCCCGCTGGGATTTCTGCATCCACGGCAGATCCGGTGGTTTTTCACCATCAAGGGAGTCATCATGCCGATCGCAGCCTTCGGTCTTTTTATTTTCTGCATGGTGAAGGGCGGAGGACCAGGAAATTGGGACATTGGTGTTTATGCTGCTCACAAGACTGCTCGCGGAAACGAGTGGATCTATGCGATGAACTCGATCTTTGGAGCTGTCAGTGCAATGATCATCAACCAACCTGATGTTGCCCGTTACTCCAAGAACCGCCACCACGCAACCATTCCACAGGCCATCGGATACGTCCCGGCGAACGTCTGCATTCTTCTGATCGGAATGGCCTCCAACTGCTCCATCAGAAGGGCCTACGGAACCGCGTACTGGAGCACCTGGGATTTATTGGACGCCATTCTGGACAACGAGTGGGGTCCCGGCGCACGTACGGGAGTTTTTCTGTGCAGTTTGGCCTTTGCCATGGGAGTTGCCGGTACAAATATCTTTGGAAACTCGATTCCATTCGCTGCGGATCTCGCGAGCCTGCTACCAAAATATTTCACCATTGTTCGCGGCCAAATTTGCCTGGGACTTTTGGCCTGGGCAATGGTTCCGTGGAGAATGATTAATTCTGCGGCGACATTGATCTCGTTCCTGGGGTCTTATTCGATCTTTGTGGCCCCGCTGTTGGGATGCGTTCTGTCGGACTTTTACATTCTCAGACGGGGAAACTTGCACGTGCCGTCGTTGTACAGTAACAAGCCGGACGGAGCATACTATTTCTACAAGGGTTGCAACATTTACGCGGCTATAGCGTGGGTCATTTCGCCAGTGATGGCAATTCCAGGACTGTATCGGTCGTACCACTCGGACTCGCTGACGCAGGCGGCATCCAACATTTTCTACGGCGGATGGCCGTACACTTTTTTGATGGGCTTCACCGCTCACACGGTTCTGGGACTGCTCACAAGACCAAAACTGTACCCAGACTCGCACAAGGACGCCCCAACGACGTGGGAGTACATGGTGGAGTTCAACGGATTTTTCGAGGACGACGAGATGATCAACGGTGTCGGCTGGGCCACCAAGCTCGAGGAGGTCAGCAGCGATGACCTTGAGGCGGTCGAACTGAAGCAAGACCAGATCAAGGTCATTACCAGCATCAAGTCGGCAGGGGGCTATGTTTGACGGCGGGGTGACGTCGACACGCGTCGCAGATATGCGTATATATATATATATACATACATATACATATTTGTATCGAATCAACGAGGTTTTTGTGTTTTGGTCCGGTCACGTGATCCGTCACACGTGCCCGAATTCTATTTTCTCTCTCGCAATTTTTCAAGCCCCAGGTCGCATTGTGAAGCTCAGGGCTCAGGGGCTCGCGATCCAGTCTAGAATATGCACGGACGCGGAACTCCGTAGCCAACCGGATAAATGGAGCTAAGGGGCCAGCATGGACGTGTTAAATCCGCATCTGGTCCGTAGTGAGCCCCGAGATTCTCGGGGCTTATAAATAAGGGTGCTGCAGACCATGTAAAACTCTATCCTGTCAAATCTCGTTACGGAAAACCCCAGATCCACTGCAAAAATCATGCCAATCTCACAGATCACCGCGAACATTCTTGAATTCGATCTCGACGGAACAATTGTCGACTCCACTGCCGCTATTGAGAAGGCTTGGGGCGAAGTGGTTGCCAGATTTCCTTCTGTCAACGAGAACGGCGACTTTTTCCAGAAAATGCACGGCGTTCGTGTCGTGGACGTGTTCAAAAACTGTCTTGCCGACCAGTACTCGTCTGAAGAAGAACTTCTGGCTGCAGTTGACGAGTTTGACCAGGTGATTGCCTTCAAATATAACGGCTACAGCTTCCCAATCAATGGCTCGGCCGAGCTTTTCAGAAGTCTGCACAGTCTTGGCGGAGAACAGCCGTTCTGCATCGTCACGTCGAGTCCAAAGGTGATGGTGGACAGCTACTTTTCGACCTGTCTCTCAGAGGTGAAGCGGCCAGATGTGGTGATTACCGCAGACGATGTGACCCATGGAAAGCCTAACCCGGAGGGGTATTTGCTGGGAGCGAAGCTGCTCCAGGAGAAACTTGGCCAGGAAATACGGGGAAAAATCGTTTTTGAGGACGCACCAAAGGGAATCGAGGCCGCACGGGCCTCTGGGGCAACTGTTGTTGGCATTTGCTCCACCTTCAGCGCAGAAAGACTGTACGAATGCGGTGTGAAATACGCGGTGAAAGACCTGAGCAAGATTCGGGTGGTCCACTACGAGAACGGTGTCATCACATTGGAGCTGGACCACTTCTAGAAAGATTCGGAAGCCCATAATAGGAAGCGCTGTTTGTTTAGGGAAGGTTTTATAGAGCTAAATAGGACTGCAGATACAGCACCTGCACCGCACCCTTGCACCGAGAGATTGCAAAAAAATACATCTCTGCACCGCGTAGCTGTTTCTAATGGCCGCTCACGTACGTTGCTGCGAATCGCTCGTCCAGATACTCTCTGCTGGTCATTTTCTTGGTGAACTCGGTCGTGATGAACGGACTAGGAATTGTCTCGATGATGGAATTATCGTCGGCGTTCAGGAAAAACACCGTAGAATATCTGCTTTTAGAGCTTTCCGGAAGCACCACTCTGTGCGGAGTCGACCTGAGATATCCCCCGGTCCAGTAGCTCAGCTGATCGGCGATGTTGACGATGATCGGAGCCGCCTTCTTCTGCTCCCGGTACTCGGCATTTGGCGAATCGATGTACGGGATTTTTTTCCAGACATTGTCTGTGTTAAGCTCTAGGCCCTCTTGTCCCTTCTGCTGCAGAAGAAGCGTAACGGTACCGTAATCGGTGTGTGCTCCGGCCCGGATCTGGTCCTCGGAGTCCAAGACTGTCTGAGGTGGGTAGTGCAAGAACCGCATAGCCGTGATTGATTTTTCCTCGGGCTTGTGTCTATTGACGAGCCATTTAGAGCCTCCCTGTTTCTCGTCGATTTCCAGTCCGATGGCCAGCAATTCGAGAACACGCATCGAGAGAGCATAGAACTTTTTGGTGGCAGACTCAAGAATCTCCTTGTTCTGTTTCTGTTTGAACAGCTCAGGCAACGTCGTGTTGTGGTTCTCGCCCGTGGTGAAGTTGAAGCGGCCAAAGTTGAATGCTTCCTTGGGATCTCCTTTTTTCTGTGTCGAGGGGTCGAGCATTTCCTGGTGGAAAATCGTGTATCCACAGTCATCCTGGTCAATCGGATGAGCCTTTTTTTCCTCGACAGGAAGCCGGAAAAACGTCTCGCTCAGCTTGAAAAGCTCGTCCACTTCGTCCTGCGAGAAGTCATGGCCGTCCACGAACAGAAATCCCTGCGTTTTGGCTGCTTCGAGAAGGGTCTTTGCGGTCTCTTTGTTGAGCTCCGAAACGTCGACAACTTTGAGTGGGTTTTCGCTGGTCATTTTGCTGGCGCCAATGGGCTGATCAGATGGAAAACGTCGGGGTTTGCCGGGCTTTTATCTCCAAGTTTTTCGTCAAGATCGTTGCGGATTCAGATTCCAAAATCGGCCGAGATAAGCCGCACGCGCGAATCGCGCGGGAAATCGAGGTTCGAGATTCAAGATTCGAGATATCTCGGGCAGTACAACTCGGTCCGACATAGAGATCAAACCGGCGCGGTCGGCTCGGACAAATCGCTTTGATGGTATCCAGAGCCCAATAAATATAGCTGTTTCTCGTACGAGAAATTAGAAGTTCTGCATGTATCTTTTTCTACTCAAAATCAATCCTGTTCTTCTCCTATTGCTTTTTTCTCATCGCAAGCAGTGCACTCTCGTTCCCAGCTTCCACCAGTCTGCTCCAACAATGAGCATCCAAACAAGCCTCTCTCGACAGAAGAACCGCAGGACCGGCCCGGCTCTTCACTTCCGTCTTGTAAATCTCCATGCTTTTTTCCCAGTCGAGCTCTCCAGAAAGATACCTTTCAAGAAGTCCAATGAACAGCTTCACATCTGCAATCGCATGATTTCCTGCCTCTCCCCGATACATCACCATCGCATGTGCTGCATCCCCAACAAGAATCACACGACCGTCAAAGTCGTTCCATTCCGCTTTGCACCAGTCAGAAAGCCTGATCTCCAGAAAATTGGCCGTAGATTCGGGCAAAATGAGCTTCTCTTTGAGGAAATATAGATCCTCACTTAGTCCCGAAGAAACTCTCTCAATCACCTTCAGCTTGTCCTCGACTGTCTCGAACGGCTCCGCAGACTTGTCCGGACACCCCCATGAGAAATTCACCTGACACTCGTACAAACCCGTGCCGTTGTAGAGAGGGCTTGACAGAAGAGAGAACCAGAAAAAACTGTCAGTACCAGGAATGGTTCCTTGGAAAAGCAGCGGATCAAATTTTTTGGCAACCTCAGAATATTCATCGGGAGTCAGTTTGATCGTGGACCCTAGAAATCTCACAGGCAGATCGTATAGCTTGTAGTCTTCTGGGTTGGTGAACCTCCGGGTCGTTGAGTTGCTACCTTCGGCTCCAATCAACATGCTCCCACGGAAAACTTTGCCGTTTGCGCACGTGACCGTGACCCCGTGACTTTTTTCTGAAACCTCGACCTTCACAGTCTTGCAACTCCAGTTCACGTCGATCCCTTGCAAAAGCACACGACGGACTTGCTCTCTTCTCACACGGAGACGTTTGGATGGAGCAATATGGACCAGCGGCTTGCCTGTCGCCGCATTGATGTAAATGAACTTCCCTGTGTCGTTCAAATGGAAGTCCTCTAGGACTTGACATTTGTACACCTCCTGTTGTAGATGGCTCGGCAGTAGCGACAGAAAGTCATTCAGAGCCCAATGCAGCGTAATTCCCCAGCCCTGGCCGCGAGATGTGACCGAGTCATCTCTGTCGAAGATTTCAAACGGAATAGACAACTGCTTCAGAGCTTGGGCAGCCAGTAGGCCCGAAATTCCAGCTCCCGAAATCAACACAGTTCCTTTGTCCCAAGTCATTTTGCTTAATGTCTCGACGTTGGGATCAAACTTTGAGGCAGAACTTGCATCTTTTGTACCATGCGCTGTCTGAAGTGGCCGTCGCGTTTTGGAAGTTCTTACGTAATAACCTTGGACGATAAGATAAAAAAAAGGAAATTTTCGCAGATAAGATGCTGCCTGAAAAAAGTTGGCCCGATGCACGAGCGCAACATGACAAAGTGGCCGACAAAGTATATATTGGACCGGATTTAACGATCAATCACGATTTCACTCGTTCAATTGAGCACCAAGCTAACCAAAATGTCTGGACACGAGGCAATCAACCCTATCCACCCTTCTATGGTGGGTAAATTGGACCCTGACTTTGAGAAATTGTACAATGAGCACGTTGCCAACACTCCCAACAAACCGATTGCGTTGGATCTGCTGAGAAAGAACTACAGCAAGATTTATTCTTATGGAACAGCTCCTGCTCCAGAGATCAAGTACATCAAGGACACATTTTTCAAGTCTTTTGATGGCGAAATGGTGAAGCTGCGTATCTACAAGCCGAACGATTTCAGTGAGAGCGAGAAGTTGCCCGTGCATATTGATTTCCACGGTGGAGGAGCTGCCGTCGGAGATCTGGAAACGGAGTCCCATGTTCTCAAGGAGTATGTTGAGAAAGCACGAATTGCCGTTGTGGATGTGGAGTATCGTCTGATTCCGGAGTACCAGTTCCCGACGTGTTTAAAAGACTGTTTTGAGGCCACCAAATATGTTTTTGAAAACGCTGACGAGCTCGGATTTGACAAAAACTCTGTTTCGATCGGAGGTGTTTCTGCGGGCTCGTTCTTCTGTCTTGCAGTGGACCATCTTTGCCGCGACATTGGACTGAAGTTTGTGCTTGTTTGTGCAGGAACTCCGCAGATTGCGGATATTTCTGGCGTTGCTACCGCGGCCGATTCTCCTTACGAATCGGTCAAGGAATGCGAGTTTGCGCCAACTTTGAACTGGGCAAGACTCAAGTGGTTCGACAATATGAAGTGGGAGTTTTTGACCAAGCTGACCGACGAGGAAAAGCAGAAGACTCTGGAGGAGATTGGCTGGATGAGAGACCTAATGACGGCTCCAAACTTCAAAGGACTTTCAAAAACACTAGTTTTCACTGCAGGAATTGACCCCCTGAGAAGTGAAGGGCTGGAGTACGCCAAAAAGATGATGGATCACGGAAATGAGGTGGTTTATAAGTGTTTTGAGGGGGTTCCACATCCGTTCCTGCACATGAATAAGGACTTGAAGAAAGCCAGAGAATTCATCGACCGCACAGCGTTCGAGCTGGCGGTGGCCCACGGGACAATAAAATGGCCACGTCAGTCGTGAGTGCGGGTCGCCGACGGCCAAGTCTATACTAGCATATAAAGTAACACGTCCGGAAGGTTTTCTTGCTACCAAACGTAGAGCTGTCCGGTTGGCGGTCGAGATCAAACGAGCAAAAAGACCTTTTGAGCCAAGAATTTCGGCCACCAAAAAAATTTTTCTAGCTATTTTTCTTGCTACCAAAAAATATTGAAGAGTATTTTTCTGCCACCACGTACTTCAATTGGATTATTTTCAAGTGTTTGGGGCAGTTCCCACCGGGGTCACGTTCAAAAACAAACAGAAGCCCCCTACAGAAGCTTAATGACCAAGAACACATCAGCAGCCTTTTTTTATCTGTAAGTCCAGCTACATAAACTGTTCACGGCTATTTTCTAGTATTATCTGACTTTTTCCACCTCACAAATACCCCAATTCCGCGGCCACACGCCGGATGTCCGCCTTTATATCGTAGCCACAAATCTCCGTGATTGTCAGCTTGTCCTCGCGATCGTTGTCCGTGGAGGACCAGCCAATCCGCTCGTTCAGATTCTCTCTAGCTCTGAGCGAAGCCTCCTGGATCCGTGTAGCACGTGGCTTGCGCACCTCCTGATAGATGTGCAGTCCCTGCTCGATGGAGAAGTTGAAATCTTCGCTGAAAATGTATCCAATGGCAAACGCGTCCTCGGTTGCTGTCACGGCCCCGAGAGACTGATCAGGCATCATCGGGTGGATAGCATCTCCCAGCAAGACAACCCGTCCCTTATACCAATGATCATACGGCTGATGGACATAAAGCCGCCACTGTTTGATGTCGTACGAGATGCGGAACAGCTCGAGAACCTTTGGATCCAGGTTCGGAAACATGTCGCACAGCTCGTCCACGGTGGCCTCGTCGTTCCAGCCGCCGTCCCGCTTATCGTTCTTCTCGGACGGATAGAAACAGTAGCACGACACCACTTTTCCGTCCTTACAAGGCGACATGACAATCTTGTCGATTCCCTCATAGCCCGGCTTTCCGCTCCACCAGTACTCAATCGCGTTGTTCTTGGAGAAATCCGTGTATCCGCGCTTCACAACCTCGTCAGTGTCGACCAGACACCGGAAACAGCACGAGGTGCTGCTGCGGAAGTTAGGCTTGTTGCCAAGCTTCTGGCGAGTCAACGACCGGATTCCGTCCGCAGCAACCACCAGATCGTGTTGTGCAACCATGCCGTTTTCAAACGTGATTTTCCCGCTCTCCTCGTCCACATCGACCGCTTTGTAGTCCGTCAGAAGCTTGCACGGAACACCTTTTCCGGACTCCTGGGTAGCACACTTCAGGAGAAGACTGTGGATGTCCACACGGTGGAGATTGTAGTACGGGGTTCCAAACGACTTTTCGTAGTCGCCCAGATCGTAAACTCCAGTGACCTCGCCGTCGTTCCAGTTTCTTTTGATCAACTGCTTCAGAATGATGGGCCGCGACTCCAAAACTGGAACGTCCAGCTCCTTCAAAAGACGGCCACCGTTGGACGCAAACGACAACGACGCTCCCACCTCACCCGCATAATGGTACCGTTCGTAGATCGTCACCTTGTGGCCAAACCGACGCAGACTCAGAGCTGCTGCGAGCCCGCCCAGTCCGCCGCCAATGACTCCGACGCTCAAACTCTTCTTTCTCTCGGGCATTTCTCAATTGTGGGTGTTTGGTCCCTACAATTCCCCGTTGACCAGTTCGAAGACCCCCCGACACCTTATATACCGCGTGCAACGCCGACTGATCCGAGTCTGATTCTCCCCGACGATCCGACTTTTCGGGTCCTCGGCGACTTTTCTGTCGGAAATATTTTCCTCGATAACAGATCTCAGATCTCTTATCTTTTTTCCAGCACAAGGTCCCCCCGGTCAGAAAAAAACATTCCGCCGTCTAGTCAGCGGGCTCGCGCCTCAGTAGCAGCAAAAGGGCCGTCAGGAACGCGCCATCTTGCGCTACATAATACGACAATGTTCTCGTTTCCTGAGGTCCACAAAAACGGGTCCAGTCCACGGGGCCCTGCAGCACGAACGGCTGGAGCAGAATTCTTGTTCTTGGCGGTTCCTAGCACAATCTGTTTCCGCCCGGTCGATCGTCCCCGTCGACGATGGTTCTGGTTCCCCCTTGTTAACGGATGTTTCTGGCCCTCTTATCGGATTTTGCTTCGTAATCAGATACTCTTATCTAAATTTTCCACCCCGCGAAATTAGACCGGTCGTTTTCGTCACCTCATATCTTCGTTTTCTTCTCCATAAACCAGCGCACTCGGCCAATGACAAAGGAACACAAGAAAAGAGCGTGCGATCGCTGCCACGAAATCAAACAGGTGTGCTCAGGGAACATCCCGTGCGAGCGGTGTCTGAGACGCGGGCTCCACTGCACCGTGGCGAGAGCACCCAAGAAGATGGGTCGGCCGTCCACCAGAAACGTTGCCCCAAGAACCGTAGTAGACAGCCCGCAGCCGGCTTCGCCGCTAACTCTTGAAGACCTTGTGAACTCGGAAACGCCGCCCGGACTTGCGTCGCAGCCCAAACTCAAGCGTAATTACTCCCGAGATGGCTGTTGGGCGTGTCGAAAACGCAAGAAAAAATGCGAGAACGATACATGGCCTTGCAAAATGTGTGCTCGCATCGGAATTGAGTGCAGCGGGCCCGTCGTGGTGAAACGCAAGCCGCGGCGCGAGAGTCAGAGCACACCAACAAACCTCACCAGCGTGGACCCGCGGTTTTTGTCTAAGACAAGCGATCCGTTTGGCCTCAGCACGACCGACGCGTCGATCGACGCGTCGGTTGAAGCATCTATTGAGTCGATCGACCCAAACCAAGCGGATTCCAAACCGCTTCAAAAACACGAAAACACCATTTTTATGGCCCTCTACAACGTCGAATCCGATACAATGGAGTACACAATGAACTATCTGACGCAACAGGTGAACATTTGTGACGGATTGTCCGATATTGAAAAATTCTATTTGCGGTACTTTATCACCGACGTTGCCCCCGTTCTCTTCGCCAAAAGTCATGCTCACGTGTTTCTAAAAGAGGTCATTCCACTCAGTTTAACTTCATCGTGTATTAGGGACCCGTTGCTTGGAATCTCGGCCACCCACAGATCATGCTCGTTCTCCCAAGGCCCCGAATCGGGCCAACTTGGCCGTAAAACGGCCCGTCAAACTGGCCTTTCTGCTCTCAGAGACTTCAACATCTTCCGATCGCGCGCAAAATTGATGGAGACTGCCTCTGGAGACTGCGACTTTGTGCTACTGTCGGTTCTGTTGATCGTGATGATGGAAATTTTGATCGGTGACAGTCTGGACTGGTTCGTATTGCTTGGAAAGGCCAACGCTATAATTGAGCAAAATGGAGGGATCAAGCAGATGATCCAGAACAAACGCCGCGACGATGGTCTACGACTCATTGTGATCCAACTGTTCTGCTACCTGGATTTTGTGTCAAGTCTCAGCACATGCAACCCTCCATACGTGGAAATCCAGCAAATGGGGGAACAACACGGGGGAGACCCTTCGTCACCGGAAAGCGTGGGGGGAAAGTTCGACATGATCCGTCTCATCGAGACAGAATCCATGGATTTCGACAAGCTGATCAAGACAAACTTTCTCACGCCTTCGTTACTCGACCACGAAACGTCCCAGGTCCTCAAGGCAGAAATGGGCTTCAAGTTTGGAATCGCAGGAGAGATCTTCAACATTATGGGTAAAATTTCCACTCTAGCCAGCTTACGTAAGCTAAGACAGAAGGATCCCCGTTACGAAACGCAGTTCAATCGCTTTGCACAATGGATCGAGATGCAACTACAGAACTGGACAGTTCCCGAAGAGGTTCGTTTCGAGAACATTTCGGATTTGCAAAGAACTCAGTACGCTTTGGCCCTGCAATGGGCTTGTTTTCTACGGTTGCATCAGATAAGATACGGCTACAATCGGGACGATTCCCGGCCAAAAAGCTGTCTGGCCAGCATTCTACGGGCAATTGAATCAATTCCAGAGGGCTCTCCGCTGGAGTCTGGTCTTATGTTTCCTCTGATTCTGGCTGGTTCCGTCACTTCTTCGGAGGAGGACCGGGAATTCATTCTGAGAAGGATAAAGAATATCAGGAAACTGCTGAAGTTTCCGTACATCCGACAGTTCGAAAATCTGCTGATCAACATCTGGAACAGGGATTCCCGCGAAGCCAATCTGGTGAACTGGGCCGCCGTGAGATACTACGAGTATCCTGGTTTGGTGATGTTCTAGTGTCCCAAGTTGGGAGGTGTTCCCGGTTTGTGAGGTTTGTATTAAATATCTCTGTCTCTTTTCTACTAGTTAACTTCCGTTTCTGGAGCGCCGTAACCACCACCTCCAGGTGTGTTAATTTGCACCCGATCTCCAGCTTTCACCTGGATGATTTCTTTGCCTCCCATCTTGGTGACAATGTACTCCCCGTTCTCCTGCAACCGATACCAGTAATTCTCTCCACGGGCACCTGGAAGACCACCTTTGATTCCGTACGGCTCATAGATACGTCTCTCGGACAGAATGGAAACCCGCAGCGGAACTCTGGCCTCGATCTCTCGCGTTGCGCCGTCTCCCCCCGTCCATTTTCCACGACCTCCAGAGCCCCTGCGGATACTCCATTTGGTCACCACAACGGGAGTTCTGGCTTCAACAACTTCGATATCGGTGGTTTTTGTGTTTGTGCAGTGCACATTACATGCGGACGCTCCATCATAGTTCTCGAGCGCCCCGACTCCACCTCCGAGGGCCTCTCCAGTAGCGAAACCGGGAAGAATCTTGCCAGTGTACGGGTCTTTTCCGCCACGGCCCCAGCCAAACGAGTTAGCACAACCTTGTGAAGCAGCACACACGTCAAAACAACGCAGAATCACGTCAGTGATTCTCTGCCCGGAGATGGTGGATCCACAAATGGCGACGAAATCGCTTGGATTCAATATCGAGTTTTTCGGGATCCGGATATGACAGGGCTCGAGACACCCTTGATTTAGCGGGATATTGAGATCGATCAGGCATCTGATGGCATAAATCACACACGAGTAAGTGATACTTGCTGGTGTGTTCATTGGGCCGTATGTCTCGGGCCCGGTTCCCTCGAAATCAAAAGTACCCTCGCCTTTTTCGCCGTCAATGGTGATTTTCAGCTTGACTGGCGTTCCGTCGTCGAAATAATCAATGGCTTCCATTGGTTTTCCCTGGGTCAAACGGTACTGTTTCTTGAAGAAGTCACGAACGGCATTTGCCGCATTGTCCCGGATCGCCCGCATGTAAAACTGCACGAAATTCTTGCCGTATTCCTCAAACAAAGCCTCAACCAAATTGATTCCGTTCTGATTCGCACTCACCTGGGCCCGTAAATCGCTGAGATTGTCCTCGATTTTCCGAGTGGCAGAGCAACCTGGGTAATTTCCCGCGTCCTGGAACAACTTGACGATCCCTTCTTCGTCGAAATGGCCCTCACTGACCAACTTGAAGCTTTTGATTGAAACCCCTTCCTGCCACAATTCCCGAGAGTTTGGCGACATGGCGGTGATTCCTGCTCCGCCAATGTCCGCGTGATGTCCGCGCGAAGCAACGTAAAAGACAATCTCCGACCCGGCGAAAACTGGAGTGATCACCGTGATGTCTGGCAGATGAGTTCCGCCTGCCTCCGGATGGTTAGACACCAAAACATCGCCCTTCTTCAGTTTCCCCTTCCACAATTCGTGTTGGTACTGAATGGCGTACTGCATGGAGCCCAGATGGACGGGGATGTGCGGAGCATTGGCCACAAGACCTCCGTCGGGGCCAAAGATTGCGCACGAGAAGTCCAGTCGCTCTTTGATGGACGACGAGACAGACGTTCTCTGCAAAGTCCGACCCATCGTCTCAGCAATTCCCATGAAACGGTGGCCGAAAACGGTCAGAAGAATCGGGTCGGCTTTGCTGAGCGGCGTCGATGCGTTGATTTCGGAGCTGGAGTCGACGAACTGAGACTTCTGGTTGCTCAAAATGTCGATAACCACCATCGAGTCAAGAATCGTGGCGGTCGAAGAGTGCTCAACCAAAATCGTCTGAGTGCTGTCTATCAGAAGAGCGGGACCGGCAATCCGGATACCAGGGGTGAGGTCGGACAAATGGTATATGTCTGTCTCAATACCGCCATGGCCCTCGAAAAAAACGGTCTGACGAGCTCTGGCGGCTGGACGTGGCAGCTTTTTGGCGGAAAACGAGTCAATCTGCTCCTGAACGGTCTTCTTCTGCTGTTTCTCCTTCTTGCTGACCCCCTTGGCAGAGATTGTGGAAATAAAGATCGGCGAAGTCTCAGGTAAAACAAAACCAAACTCTCTTCTGTGAATACGCAAAAACTCTTCCCGAATATCTTCAGCGGAAAAGTCCACCTGGAAAACAGTATTCGAGGACTTGTACTTCATTCCCAGCATCACAGAGAACTCAACGTCATCTGCCGAAAGACCCTGGTTTTGGATCATCTCGTCCAGGATTTTCTGTCTCAAATCTCCAATAATGTCCACCATTTCTTCCTTAACTCCGACAGAATACTCCCGAACAAACGGACTTTTCAGCTCCCTAGAGACGTTGGCCACTGCAATACCGTACGCAGACAGCACAGACGAATACTTGTGGATCAAAACCCGAGATATCCCCAGGTTTCTAGCAACCGCAGAACAATTCTGCGATCCGGCACCACCAAAAGAGACCAGGTTGTGGCCCTTGGTATCGAATCCGCGCGATTCGGTAATTTCCCGAATCGAATTAGCCATTTTCACGTTGGCAATGTGCAGAAATCCCAGCGCAACTTCCTCCGCAGAGAGGTTTTTTCCTGTGTCCTTTCTGATCTGTTCCGTTAACTGCTCAAATTTGGCCCTTGTGGCCTCAAAATCCAAGGGCTCGCAGCCTGACTTGCCGAAAATGTGCGGAAACTGAGACACAACAAGCCGTCCAAGAAACAAGTTGGCGTCCGTCACCGCAAGAGGTCCGTTTTTGCGGTAGCATGTCGGGCCAGGATCGGAGCCGGCGGACTCTGGTCCAACGTGGAAAAGTCCGTTCTGCCACTTCAGAATCGAACCTCCGCCCGCAGCCACGGTGTGAATCTGGAGCTGTCCAGCGGATATTTCGAGCCCGGCGGTCTTGTTGGAGAACGAAACATCAAAGCCCGCTCCATCGATTCTCGAAACGTCTGTTGAAGTTCCGCCCATGTCGAATCCAACAAGCGGCGTTCCATCAAAACAGGTGTCGGAGACTCCCACAACACCTCCGGCAGGTCCCGATAAAATTGCGTTGATTCCCCGAAAAAGACGGGCATCCGTCAAACCTCCGTCCGACTGCATAAATTCCACTTTGGGAACCGTACTGAATGCCCGGAGAAACTCGTTGATGTACCGTTGGACGTGTGGAGTCAGATAAGCATCGATGCAAGTGGAATTTCCCCGCTGCAGATAATTGATCGTCCGCGTAATGTCCGCCGACACCGACACAAACTCGAATCCAACCTCACGTGCTATTTCGGCTGCCTTTTGCTCGTGTATATCCCACAAATACGAGTGTGCAAAACAAATGGCTATCGATTTATAGCCTTCCCGACGAACATTTTCCAGATCTTGGCGAAGTTTCTCGGTGTTCAGCGGCTTCAAGATCCGAACATATGTTCCTGAAGTCGTCAGAATAACGTTCTTGTCGTTGGGGTCAATTTCCAAGGGATTTGGATCGTCCGAAGAAGTCTCAACGGTGATTCTTTCCTCGGCCGAGATCACCTTTTCGTACAAAGTTTCCGGCTTTTTAACCCGCAAGTTGAACAGTTCAGGCCGGGCCTGGGTGCCTATCTCTAAGGCATCCTCGAAACCGTCCGTGGTAAGATAAACGAAGCGTTCTCCCTTGCGCTCCAGAAGAGCATTTGTTGCGACGGTCGTGCCCATCCGGACCCATTCAATCAAATTTCCGTCGAGTTTCTGTCCCCTTGGGATCTTTTGCCCGGTGAAACGCTCAAGAACAAGTCTAATACCCTCTGCTGGGGCATCCTTGTAGTTTTGGGGGTCCTCGGACAGGATCTTGAACACGATCTCGCCCTGGGACGGGATTTGAGCCCAGATGTCGCAGAAAGTCCCTCCACGGTCTGTGGGTGTCAGTAAGAGGTTTTTGTGTTTTCTGGCTGCTTCACTTACCGATAGCAATCTTAACCTTGTTCATGACTGTCTTTTGTATGTCCTGATACGGGTATTATTCAGAAAACTACTGGCAACTCATGTTTTTCAACGCGGCGGATTTTTTTTCTGATATGAATTTTTATTTCCGTAAATGCGGATATTAAAAAGCGGACAAAGCGGACAAAGCGGACATTGTTTTCGCTTAGCGGACAACTGTGGCGCACATAATGCCGACTGCTGCATTTCTCCGCTTTCCAAAAGTAAACAGTAAAAAATAAAAATAAAAAAAAAATGGAGTGAAACTGTAGCTCTCTCACGCCGTAATCGGCATTCTTGTCGGTTCAAAGTCATGGCAAACGGAGCCACAAAGACGGAGTTTACTGTCGTCAGCGGGACAGCCGATGTCAACGGAGCATCATTGAAATATCTGCTCGCAAGTCCTTCCAATGACTCGTCGAAACCGCTAGTTATCACCCTGCATGGAGGCAGAGGCTTCGGTAGCAAGAGCAGCGATTTTTCTGTGTACTCAGAGCTTGCAAGGCAGGGATACCGTGTGGTGAGCTTTGATTTTCGTGGCCACGGTCAGTCGTCGTTTACGCCGCCTTTCACGTTTGCGCAGCTGGTTGAGGACATCGACGGCATTCGTCGGCATTTCTGTGGTGACCAAAAATGTGTTATAATCGGAGGAAGTTTTGGTGGCTTTTTGGCCCAGCAGTATGCCATAACATATCCGGGTAATCTGTCGCATCTGGTTCTCAGAGGAACGGCATGTTCTCATCACCACGAAGCAAAAGCCATGGAGATTCTCAAACAAAAGCTTCCGCAGTACCCAAATGCCTCCCTGAATATGCTCAGAAAAGTGTTTGGCAGCTTTGAAAGCGACCGCGAGATGCAACTGGTGATGTTTGCGCTTGCTCCACTGTACTCGGAGACCTACGATGCGGACTTGGGGCTTTCGGGGTGTCTGAACACAGTGTACCGTGCGGAATCTCATAACCAGCTATACTCCGAGAAGGAAAAGTACTTCGACTACAGTGCACAACTGCCACAGCTTCAAGTTCCGACGCTGATTGTCGTCGGAGAAAAGGACTGGATCTGTCCGGTTGCGGAATCGAGACGGATGGCCGGACTCATTAGAGGTTCCCGTTTAGTAATTGTCGAGGGAGCCAATCATGGCGTGCACCTCGAGAAAAGGGAGGTCGTTTTGGCGGAGTTGACGAGTTTTCTAGCTTCAGAAACCTGAGTCATGGAGAAAGACATCGGGGTTTTTTTTCTCGGTAGTCAATGTCGGACATTCAACAAATAGCGGGAAATTCAAAATATTTTTTTGAGCCGCACATTCAAAGTAAAAGCTAGAGAGATCTTTGAAGTCTGAGAGACGGCGCTTTTCACTGGTTCAAGACATCTTGCTCTATGTTGATATTCAACGAGTACATACATACCTTTATTACACAATATCAGGCTCCATAACAAAAGAAATAGAGAGTCTCTACGCCGCGTTCCAAAGGTCACTCAAAGGCCTCTTTATCGTCCAGATTTCCTGCGTTTTTGAAATATCTCTCGAGAAGCGGAATCACAATGGCCGTCCATAGTATCAGTGCACACGTAAAGCCAATGCAGTAGTAAAACCCGTTCGTGGAGCCGTAAGTTGGCGACTCGCTCGACGGAAACAGATGCTGTTGGTACGGTGTGACGACAGCCTGTCCAACGACGATCATGGCCGGAATCGTGACTGCACGCAGAATGTGATTTTTCCCGCACGCAATGTTACACCAGCCCGCCAGAATCGGCGTGTAGCAGCCGTAGACTCCGCTCAAAATGTAGCCGGCTTTTCTGAGTGGAATGTTAGTAATGCTTCCCTTGGCGGTAATCAAGAAAGCCGCAAGCAGAACAAGTCCGACACAGCCGCACACCAAGCCCCGCTGGCCGGTCTTGTCGCAAATGTAGCCCGTTGACAGCATCGTCACGAGGTTGACCGCAGACAAAATTGTGGGGAAGTTGTTAACATAACTTGTTCCGTAAATCTTGAGACTCTTGAGGTACAGAAGGAAGAACTGCAGCATGTAAGAGGCGGCAGTCAGCGTCCACAAACAATAGCCGATGCAGAAAGTCCATAGTTGCCAGGATAATAGCACGGATTTGACGTTCTTGAGGTTGAAATTCACCTGTTTCGAAATCCGTCCATCCTCAACAAGACGTTCTCTTGCTCTGTTTTTCTCCCAGTCTGTCAGATAAAAAGCGGTGGTGTTGTGCGGGTAATCAGGCAGGAACACGAGTCCATACAAAATGACCGGCAGGACGATCGACGCATCGATAATGAACACCCATTGCCAGGCAGCAAGTCCTCTTTTGCCGTCCAGCGACGATTTGACGCCCGACTGAATGAAAGACGACGTAGCCTGGCCGATGACACCGGCAATGACGAAGAAGTTGGACCGTCTCATAATTTCTTTCTTCTTGTACCAACAGCCAATCATGTAGTGTGTTCCCGGGTTGCAGGCGGACTCGAAAAGTCCGATCAGAAACCGCAGAGCGTAGATGGTGGAGTCATTTTTGGCCAAGTAGATGAACAGGACACAAATGGACCACAAAAGATCCAGCGCTGGAAGATAGTATCTTGGTCTGAAAAATCCCGCGAGAAGAACTGCGGGGATCGACCCAATACACAACCCTATGTTGTAGTAGGTGTTGAACCAACTGAGCTGGTTCTTGTTGAGCTCGAGTGCCTCCTTCATTCCGGACACATAAGCATTAGAGATGTTGGTCTGGTCAAGATACTTGAGGAAATAGGCCATCATGGAGTAGGACAGAATGAAGAAGTCCAATTTGCAGATGAGAATCTTCTCGCGACGGTCCATTCCAGGTTCGAACCAATCGTACCATTTTTGTTTTGTCTCTGCAGGAGTCGTCTCCGAAGAGACGATCTTCTCGTCCTCAGATATGGAAGACATGTTGCGCACTGAAGAATCTGTGTGTACAGCCAGGCCCACGACAGAGGAGGATAAGTGCTTAAATAGGGTTTGGAATTTGCGATAACCGAAAAGAAAAATTTCAAACTGTGGCTGCATGAATAAAAACTTTAAAATGTCCGACGGCGGACAATTGATAGCGAAGGCGGAACTTTGATTGCGTGATCATGCAGCTGCTGTAGAAATGATTATTTTTCTATATCGAGCCCCAAATGGAACAGGTGATTTAATAATTAGTGTATCTAAATTGACCAAACCCTGTTCAAACATGGCGAGTTTTCTCCGATGGAGATTCTGCAAAGATTAGCTGGCTCAGTGACCGTTTTTATCGTCCAACAAACACAAATCTAGTTTGTTGCTGGGACCACTTTCTAGCACCAGACCTACCAATATCTCCATTCGTCCGTCCCAGAACATCCCACCACCGCCTCGATCTCATCCCGGTTCTCAAACTTTTTGAACCCTTCCACCGTGAGTCTTTCCAGCACTTTCTCGTCCTTCGTAACCAGGAGACCAACGCCCTTTCCTCCCAAACTCGTTTTGAACGTTTCGAAACCCTCATTGTGCAACTTCTCGGTCAGCTGCGCAATCTGCTCCTCGCTTGCAGACTCGTCGTTGATCAACGTGATTGCGCAACCTCCTCCGCCCGCTCCCGTCAACTTCGTCTCTCCAACCTGTAATTCGTCTCCCAGTAGCTTGATTCTCTCCAGGTTTGGATGCGAGACTCCCAGAGAAACCAGCAATCCGTGATTCAATCTAATCAACTCCAAAAGCCTCTGTTTGCTCTCCTTGTCCAAAAACGGCCGCAACATGAGGTTGTATGCCTCCCGCGCAATCGACTCCATGGACTCCAGAATCAGCCCCGACGTCTTTGGGAATTCGCTCACAATTCTCGACACGTTGGCAACCAATGTGGCCGTTCTTCTCGAGGTTTTGGTGTTTGTCAGCAGCAGATTCAGCTGTGGAAGATTCCGCATCGACGTCCGAATGCTTGGCATCGAGTTATCCATTCTCTGAAACATCACTGCACCACCAAACGTTGCCACGGCGTTGTCGATCCCGCTCGGGTTCCCATGAATGCACTTTTCTCCCATAAAAGACCACAAGTCGATGAAATTGCACTCATCAGAGTCCTTTGTGGTCACGTCCGAGGCCATTGTTTGCGGCTCCTTGATGTGTCCGCCCAGATAACTGAATGCACTTGCCAGGCAAACCGAAATGGAGGCCGATGAGCCCAATCCAGCGCCAATTGGAAGCGTTGACCTCACCGTGAACGTCAATCCTCCTACCACAGACTCTGAACAAAGACTCACAAGCAGGTAGAGAAAGGTGTATGCCGCCGAATAGTGAAGCGGCGAGTCGATTCTCGACAGAACAAGATTCAGCTCGTTCACCAGCTCCGGATCCAGCTCTTCTGTCGCCGTAGGCTGGTGAGGAGTGGAAAGATTCCAGGGCAAATCGCTCTTGTTCCATTTGTAGCTGAACTGGATGTCTGGGAACTCCAATGAGATGACTTCATCGTTCGTCTCGTCCTTTGTAACCAAAAGATATGTTCTCAGCGAAAGGGCCGCGGCGATTGCGGGCTTAAATGCGTGTTAGTGGCGGTGGGAAAAGAGGGAGACAAACATAGAAAGGGGACATACCTTGTTGTAGACGGCCGAATGCTCGCCGAAAATGATCACCTTTCCAGGGGCAGACGTCAAAAAGGGAAAGTTCACGGTCATTGCAAGAAAACGGTGTCTGTTTGAGCGAAGAAAGACCGGGGAACAATTGACCACAAAGGGATTCACTTCAAGATCAGAACTTTCGTTCCCCTCGCGTGTGTGTGTGTGTGTTTTTTTTTTTTTGGAGGTTGGATTATTTTGTGTGGTACACTACTTATTGTGCGGCTCAAAATATTTTTTTTTTTTTTCTAAAATTTTTCAGGTTGAAATTTTTTTTAAACCAGCTCCAAAGTGACGGGAGAGACGCTAGAACCACGATAGAACAGCGATGACAGACGACAAACAAACACAGAGTTCGCAGATCAAGGTCAAGTTCTTCACGCGGGACAGCGACGAGAAGTTGCAATGTCCGCCAAACCCGCTGTATGTTCCTGTTTCGTTGAAGCGGTTTGGGCTCTCGGAGATCGTGAACCATCTTCTGGAGACAGAGACTCCTGTTCCGTTCGAGTTTTTGGTCGAGGGCACGCTGCTGAAAACGAGCATTGAGGACTATTTGGTGGCCAACGGATTGTCCACGGAAGCGGTTCTGAATCTGGAGTATACGCGGGCTGTTCTTCCGCCGCAGTTTCTGGCTAGCTTTGACAACGAGGACTGGATCTCTTCGATCGACTCGATCCAGTCCATGAAGCTTCCGGGACCTAACGGTGACGTTGTCACGGCTCCAAAGATTTTGACCGGATCGTACGACGGAGTTGTGCGGATCTGGAACAAGCAGGGTAAGGTTGAGACGCAATTGATCGGACATTCGCAGCCGATCAAGACCGTCAAGTTCATCAGTCCAACGCGGTTTGTGACCGGAGGAATGGACCGTGCGATTCGGCTGTGGCGCGCGGGTGTTATTTCGGACGAAGACGCCGACAAAGACATGCAAGACGGACGGACAGTGGCTATTTTGGACTACCACAAGAGCGTTGTTTCAAGTTTAGCTGTGAACAACGAAACAGGACGCATTCTTTCTGGGTCGTACGACAACTCGATCGCCGTGTGGTCGACCAACGCCAAAGAAATGCAAACCTCCAAGGCCGTGGAAGACACCACGGGCTCAAATCTCTCGTCTGCGTCGAGAAAGAGACTCAAGCTTGCCGTTGGAGACAGCACAATCAAGAGGAAATCTCCGCTTGCGGTGTTGGAGTCGCATCAGGCGGGCGTTGAGGCGGTGATTTTCGATCCGTCCGACTCTACGGTGGGCTATTCTGCGTCGCAAGACCACACGATCAAGACCTGGGACCTGGTGACGAACCGGTGTGTAGACACCAAGCAGACCAACTACTCGCTATTGTCGATGACCTCCCTCTCCAAGCTGCATTTGCTTGCTACTGGCTCCTCAGCCAGACACATTAATCTGCATGACCCGCGGTCCGACAAGGTGACGACAAACCAGCTGATTGGACACACGAACTTTGTGGTTTCGCTGGCCACTACCGACAACGACTACATGCTGATCTCCGGATCGCACGACGGAACGGCCAAGGTGTGGGACATCCGGGCAAACAAGAGTATCTACACGTTGACGCGGGAGTCGGGAGTGAAGTCTAAGGTGTTTGCGGTGGACTGGCAGAAGGAGATTGGAATCATGAGCGGAGGAAGTGACAAAAAGTTGCAGATCAACTCGAGTGCGAATGAGGGATAGGTGACTACATGGAGTGACTACACAGAACTGTCTGCTCCATCAGCTTGTATAGTGACAATAGATGAAAAGAGCAACCCGAGAAGCGAGCAAGCGCTCGACGACTGTACAGTCTGATCCAATGCTGTGGCTACCAAATAATCAATAAATAGGTGCTATTATAGTTTTGGTGACTATATATCTATTAGTACAAAAAGCAAAGGTCGTGTAGTCAGTGAATCGGAACATAAACACTTCTCCCAACCAATACCATCTTACTTCTCCCGAATGCAGGTCCACATTTTCACCCCATAGTATCCCTGCCAAAGACTCTCACGATCAGTGAGATATCCCAACAATTTCGGTTCTGCCACCTCGTCCACCGTGTGCCATCCCATCAATTCTCTCAACTTGCGGACTTCTTCGTCGTTCAACTCCACTTTTGCCGCCGTTCCATACTTGAGAGGTCCAATGTTAATCCATGTCACTTTTCCCTCGAATTCGTCTGCCATTTGTCCAAGAGAATCCATGTAGTCCATCAGGTTCTCTGCCGTGTCCAGGAAAAAACACGTAACAATCACAAGGTTTTCTGGCAGATCTCCATCGTGAGCATCTGACAACTTGAAAGTAGTGAAGTCCTGTTGAATAATCCTAAGATTTTCCGGTTGGTGTGCAATTTGTTTGAATTGAATCCAACGCATCTGATTTTCTGTCGTCAGATGGTTGGAGTAGTTGTGCAGATGTGGGTAGATCCGGTACTCTTTGCTTCCGCCATAAACAAACTCGTTGAAAAGAACCATGAGCCACGAATATTCGACAGAATAGACCTTTTGGAACCCCATTCCTGCGAGCTCGTGTGCCACGCGGCCCAGGCCCGAGCCCGGAACAACGGCCACACTTCGGCTGCAATCAACTTTGTCCATTTGGCCCCGCACGTACTCCATCAGTGGCGAGATTTCGTTTTTGTAGCTCTTGTCGGACCAATCGCGTGCGAAGTGACACAAACTTTCGATGACTCGATAATGGTTTGACGTGTTGCGTAGTCGTGCGTAGTCGGTGGCGTGCTTCAATTCCAATGAGGAGATATCGTACTTCTGGACCGCCTTGGCCACGACATCTTTCGTGAGCTTGCTGTTTTCGCCCAACAATCGGTCCACCTGTGACGCTTTCTTGGTGTAGCCGACGTCGGCCACTAATTTCTGCTGTCTCCAGGACATGGTCTTGTACAGCGACCTCTTCCTGTCGTTCCACGCCTTTGACCGGCTCAGATACTGTCTGATATCATTGACAGCGGCAACGAGCTGCTCACGGGAGGCAGACTCGTGTTTTGTCGGGGCACCCAGCAGTGTGCGCGCAAGATTCTGTTTGAATCGCACCAACATCGGGCTTTGGCTGATCGTGGATGCGGAAAGAAACGAACCGAGCACAACAGGAATTCTGCTGTGGGGACCCAAGGCCAGTCTCAGCAAGTAGTAGATCGTGAACACGGACACCAGACGGAATGCCACAACCAAGTGATCGTTGTTCATGAAGGATGCGGGCGATTTTTATTTTGTGCTGCAAGTTCTCGGAGAAAACATGGAGAAAAAAAACCGGAGAAAAAACCGGAGAAAATCTGGAGAAAAGTGAAAATTGACACGAGAAAAAAAATGAAAAAAAAGCTCCGGAATTTGGGGGCGGTAGAAATTTGCAGAAACCACAACGTACCGTGCAATTAATGTCCAGAGTGGTGGCAATAGGAACGGACTTGCATGAGCTAGGACGGTTTTCAGGAATCCTGCGACGGAACGGGCTGCAATCTGCGCGGACAAAGGGCCTCTGTAGACGGATTTTGAACCCTGTTCACGAGATGCCGGATTTTGACACGAGTGTGGAGAAAAGCGATCTGGAGTCCTGTTCAAAGATTTTGGCGCGATCATGGTGCATCAAGGAGGCGATCTACAAGACCCTGGATCTTCCGGATCAGAAGACGTTCCGAATGGCCGAATGGTACAGCGTGCGCGACATGTCCGGGAGACGGACGATCGGAAACGAACGCTATCTGAAAGAACGGCGGGGAGAGGAGTTTCTGTTGAGTTTGAGCGACGACGGGGGGTTTCTGGTTGGTGTTGTGTTGAGACAGGTGTTGGAGGGCTATTTCAGGTGACGACTACACGCTGCGACTACACGCTGCGACTACGCACCCGACAAACGAGAACGGCAACAGCGGGTCTGATTGCTGTTCTGTCAAATCCAGCTTCCCTTGTGCTACACACACGACGATAAGATATTCGTTTCGGAAAAATTCCGGTTCACTGTATTAATATATCTACTAAAAACCCTCAGTAGGACCACTTACTCCCACTCGACAGTGGCAGGTGGCTTCGAAGTGATGTCGTAGGTCACTCTGGCAACACCGTCCACCTCGTTGACGATTCTGCTGGCCACGTTCTTGAGGAACTTGGCGTCAAAGACAAACCAGTCGGCCGTCATGAAGTCGGTAGTTTCAATGGCTCTGAGCGCAATAACCTGCTCGTAGGTTCTCTGATCTCCCATGACACCGACAGACTTGACCGGCAGAAGAGCAGCAAAGGCCTGCGAGATCTGTCTGTACAGACCAGCCTTCTTAATCTCCTCGATGAAGATGTAGTCGGCCTCTCTGGCGATCTTCACCTGCTCCGGAGTCACCTCACCAAGCACTCTGATGGCAATACCTGGACCAGGGAATGGATGTCTCCAAACAAGATCCTCAGGAATGCCCATCAGCTCTCCCAAGTGTCTGACCTCGTCCTTGAACAGCTCTCTGAGAGGCTCGATCAGCTTCAGCTTCATGTCCTCGAGCAGTCCACCGACGTTGTGGTGGGTCTTGATGGTCTGGGAAGGACCCTTGAACGAAATCGACTCGATAACGTCCGGGTAAAGTGTTCCTTGCAACAGATACTCGATCTCGGAGCCGTCTTTGGGCTTGATTTCGCCGGCAACCTTCTCGAAAACGTGGATAAATGTGTTACCAATGATCTTTCTCTTCTTTTCTGGGTCCGTAACGCCCTTCAACTTGCTCAGGAACTGCTCGCTGGCGTCCACAACGGTCAGGTTGATTCCCAAACCCTCGTCCAGAGTCTTCTTGACCTGTTCCGTCTCGTTCTTTCTCATCACACCGTTGTCCACGTAGATAGCGTGGAATCTATCACCAATTGCCTCCTTCATCAGCTTGGCACCAACGGTAGAGTCCACACCACCGGAAACAGCACCGATCACCTCTGCGGTTGGACCAACAAGCTGTCTAATTCTCTTGATTTCCGTGTCGATGAAGTTCTCCATGGTCCAGTTCTGAGCAGCCTTACAGATCTTCACAGCAAAGTTCTTCAGCAAGGTCTTTCCCTGGAGAGAGTGTGTCACTTCAGGGTGGAACTGGATACCGTAGATCGGCTTGTCGATGCTGGCAACACCGGCAAATGGGGAGTTTCCGGAGGTGGCCACAGTCTTGAATCCGGTAGGAAGAGACTGCAACTTGTCGTGGTGAGACATCCAAACTTGCGAGTTGTCAACGCCATCGAAAAGAGGACATGTTGGATCCTCAACACTCAAAGTGGCAGGTCCGTACTCTCTCTTCTCACCTCTACCAACGCCCTTTCCGTTGATCCAGGCCAACTCCTGCATACCGTAACAGATTCCGAGAATAGGAACGTCCAGCTTGAACACATCCTGGTCCACGTGTGGAGCGCCCTCCTCATACACAGAGAAAGGACCACCAGAGAGAATAACACCGACAGGCTTGAACGGAAGCTCGCTGATCTTCTGGGTGCATGGAAGCATCTCTGCGTACACATTGAATTCTCTCAATCTTCTGATGATCAGATGGGAGTATTGGGAACCAAAGTCCAACACGAGGATTGTGTTGAACACGCTGGACACTTGCTCGACTTCGGACATGTTGTTGATGAGTCTGGTGACAGTAGTAAAGATGGTGTCCAAGTCAACACGAGAACAAAAATGAGTCTGAAAATTTTTTTTATCTAAAAAATTCATTTCATCATGTAATTAAAAAAAAAAAAAAAAAAAGCTTAATCTATCGGGAAGACGGTGCAAGGATGTTCTTTCAGGATTTTTCACATCCTTACACCATATAAGTACAGAAGTACGAAGATGAGATGCCCATTTGGAGGACCAAATGTGCGGAAACTTTGAACCACTCCTGGGATCAATGGAACCGAGCCAAGATTTCCATTACAGAACGTATAGCCTCAAACCATGACCTAGGAGTTTGCTGGTTCAAAATTTGTATCATTTAAAACTTTACCGGGTGAAAGTTATTTGGGGGAAAACGTTTCACTGTTCAAAAATTAGTGGGTCAAAATGTATTATCAAAAATTCCGGTCCAAAATGTATCATCCAAACTTTTGGCTTGGAACTTCACGGTTCAGAATGTATCACTACCAAAGTTTTTTCGGCTCAAAATTTATCGCCGTCCAAAATATACCGGTTCAAAATGTATCAACCAATTTTTAGCTCTAAAAATTTACCGGCTCAAAATGTATCATCCAAATTTTTGGCTCCAAATTTCGCGGCTCAAAATGTATCGCGATCCATTTTTTTCCGGTTCAAAATGTATCACAAAAATTTACCGGCTCAAAATGTATCACCAAGAACTTCGGTCCAAAATTTATCACCAAATTTTACCGGCTCAAAATGTATCACCACTCAAAATCTTTCGGTCCAAAACGTATCACCACCAAAAATTCCCGGTTCAAAATGTATCATCCAAATTTTTCGCTCCAAACTTCGCGGCTCAAAATGTATCACCCTGATTTTTGGCTCTAAATTTACCGGTTCAAAATGTATCACCACCCAAAATTTACCGGCTCAAAATGTATCAACAAAAATTTTGCGTACAAACTGCTGGTTCAAAATGTATCACCTCCCAGAACTCACCGGCCCAAAACGTATCACAACTCAATATTCACCAGGTCAAAATGTATCAACCAGATCTTTGTGCACAAACTGCCGGTCCAAAATGTATCACCACTCGTAATCTACCGGCTCAAATTTTATCAACTAACTCTTGGCTCAAAAATTAACCGGCTCAAAATGTATCACCACCCAGATTCAACCGGTTCAAAATGTATCAACCAATTTCTGCGTATAAACTGGCGGTTCAAAATGTATCGCGAGCCAAATTTTCTGGCTCAAAATGTATCATCGTAGTTCCGGTCCAAAATTTATCACCAAAATTCACCGGCTCAAAATGTATCATCTAAATATTTGGCGCTAGATTTACCGGCTCAAAATGTATCACCAAAATTCACCGGTTCAAAATGTATCACCAAGAATTTCGGTCCAAAATGTATTACAAAAATTTACCGGCCCAAAATGTATCACCACCCAATTTCTAACGGTTCAAAATGTATCATATGCTAAAAAACTTTTCGGTTCAAAATGTATCATCTAACTTTTGCCCTAAAATCTTTCCGGTCCAAAAAGTATCGTCCGCCTGTCAGAAAATTTCGACTCGAAAAGTACCGGTCCAAAATGTATCGTCAAAAATGTCTCCTGTTGTCTGCTGGCCAGAATTTTTTTGTTTTGTAATCGATGTTCCTCAAAGCTAGAGTGCCCTTGAGCTTCTCAGTATAGACCTAAAGTGCCCCATTGATTCATGATAGAAACATTTTGGATAGCAACCTCTTCCTTCAAGAATCTAGTGCCCGCGAATTTCTTCCTTCAAAGTGCAAGTCGATTCTTCCTTCAAAAATCCAGTAATTTGGGCCCGCGAAAATCTTCCTTCAAAGTGCAGGTCGATTCTTCCTTCAAAAATCCAGTGATTTGAGCCCGCGAATTTCTTCCTTCAAAATGCAGGTTGATTCTTCCTTCAAAAATCCAGTAACTTGAGCCAAGCTTTTCTTCCTTCAAAATGCAGGCCAAAGTTTTCTTCAAAAATCCAGTGATTTGGGCCGCAACTTCCGTCCTTCAAGAACCTAGTACCCACAGTTCCCTTCCTTCAAGTTCCCAGTGCGCACAAATTTTGTCTCTCAAAAATCTAGTCGCTTTTTCCAGCAGCTGTGAGCCCACAAATTTCTTCCTTCAAAATGCAGGCCGAATCTTCCTTCAAAAATCCAGTGATTTGGGGCCGCCAAAATCTTCCTTCAAAATTCCAGTGCCCGCGAATTTCTTCCTTCAAAGTGCAGGTCGATTCTTCCTTCAAAAATCCAGTGATTTGAGCCCGCGAATTTCTTCCTTCAAAGTGCAGGTCGATTCTTCCTTCAAAATTCCAGTAATTTGAGCCCGCGGAAATCTTCCTTCAAAATTCCAGTACCCGCAAAAATCTTCCTTCAAAGTGCAGGTGAAATCTTCTTACAGAAGTCCAGTAATTGAGGGGCCGTTGAACTTTTCGCTTGAGACTCCAGTCGATTACCCTCTGAAAACTAAGTACTTCTGATCCGCCCATTTCTTCCTTCAAAATGCAGGCCAATTCTTCCTTCAAAAATCCAGTGATTTGGACCCGCGAATTTCTTCCTTCAAAGTGCAGGCCGGTTCTTCCTTCAAAAATCCAGTGATTTCAGCCCGCAAAATTCTTCCTTCAAAAATCTAGTGCCCGCGAATTTCTTCTCTCAAAATGCAGGTTGATTCTTCCTTCAAAAATCCAGTAATTTGGGCCCGCGAAAATCTTCCTTTAAAGTGCAGGTCGAAATTTCCTTCAAAATTCTAGTAATTTGAGCCCGCCAAAATCTTCCTTCAAAGTGCAGGCCGATTCTTCCTTCAAAAATCCAGTGATTTAGTGCCGCAAATTTCTTCCTTCAAAAATTCAGTTCCCGCAAAAATCTTCCTTCAAAATGCAGGTCAAAGTTTTCTTCGGAAATTCAGTAGTCTGGGCCACGAACTTCGTCCTTCAAGAACCTAGTACCCACAGTTCCCTTCCTTCAAAATCCCAGTGCGCACAAATCTCTTCTCTCAAAAAATCTAGTCGCTTTTTCCGGCAGCTGTGGGCCCACGAATTTCTTCCTTCAAAGTGCAGGTCGAATCTTCCTTCAAAAATCCAGTACTTTTGGCCCGCGAAAATCTTCCTTCAAAGTGCAGGCCGATTCTTCCTTCAAAAATCCAGTGATTTGGGCCCGCGAATTTCTTCTCTCAAAATGCAGGTCGATTCTTCCTTCAAAAATCCAGTACTTTTGGACCAAACTTTCTTTCTTCAAAATGCAGGTCTATTCTTTTTTCAAAGTTCCAGCACACCAGGACTGCAAAATTCTTCCTTCAAAATGCAGGTCGAAACTTACTTCAAACATCCAGTACTTTTGAGCCGTCGATTGGTTGCCTCAGATAATAGAGGTCCCTCTAGAAAGCACTAGAGTTTTGGATCGCTACATAAATTTTGCTACTCAGTAGTAGTGAGATTTTGGACTGCTTTAAAGTCACCGGCTCAACCTTATGATCGTTAGAGCCGCCCAGGACCTTTTTTTCTTGACTTTAAATTAAAGTGCCCAAAGATTTCTTGGTACAAAATCAAAGTGCTCTTCTTGGTCACACTTGAAGTATCCTCGGACCTCAAAATCTACCTTTTTCATCTGGGTCCAGGAAAACTGTTTCCTTCTAGATATCAGAAATTTCTCTGCTAAAATTGCAAGTAAAATCAAAGTTATTCTTGTCCATATATATACACGATAGTTTTCGACATATGTTAATATTCAAGGCAAAGCGGTGGCACTAGATCTAACCTCGGTTACAAAGACGGCTCGGTCAACTCTAAATTTGTCCTAAAGGGTCTCGGGGATGCGTTCAAAGTCTGCTAAATCCCGAAATTCGGTATCGATAGCTTTGCATAGCCTCTTTGCATCAAGCACGTGTGACTCAGTTGTAGGTTTGGTTTTATAATTGAGCTGGTTCAAATTTTTTCGTCATTGCCACGTCACTA
Organism: Ogataea zsoltii; assembly: GCA_003709205.3. Taxonomy (NCBI): domain Eukaryota; kingdom Fungi; phylum Ascomycota; class Pichiomycetes; order Pichiales; family Pichiaceae; genus Ogataea; species Ogataea zsoltii. Next base: position 91,645 of record PPKH03000026.1, read on the forward strand.
TCGTAGGAATAGTTTCTTGCGATTTGACGAGCTCATCTAATTCGTCTAAAATGTCGTCATAGTTCGTTTCGTCGACCACCACTGCACCTCGGGAATCCTGGTACAGCACCATAGAACCCATTACTGGATAGGAGAAGTATTTGGGAGGGTTGACACCCTCAGGGACACATAAGACCCTCTTGGTCTTTGTTCCTGGCGCAGAATATTCCAAAAATCCAGATCCGTCAACAACCGCAGTTTTCACAGCATTCTGTTGGCAGTCATCAAACCATTGATTATTCTCGGTCTGGCCACATTCGACACAAACCTGGCAAGATTCAAAACTAAGAGCGTTTGTAAATTGGCTCGTGACCATTAGCATAACGTTCATAAGCTTTAACATGGAGTTGTAGGATTTTGCACGACAGTTCGGCATACTCGTTCTGGTCTTCGGCGGAAAGGTAGTGTAGGTGTTCAGACGATAACTATGACAGAACTTTGACCGTGGCCAATGTGATCAGATATTTGAGACTCAAAAGCATGAACAAGCTCGAATCAAGATCAGATTTGATGACTTGATAATCAACTCTTGACACAAGTGACCTAAAAATATGTTTAGTGCTCTAATTGCTCAAAATTGAAGTGCCCAAAAACTTCTTGGCTCAAAATGAAACTACTCAAAAATGGCCGACTTTTCGTTCAAAACCCCATTGATTTTGGGTCGCTAATTGCTTTTTTCAAGAGTTTAAATTGATTCCTCGGTGAAAACCCCAGTATATCGGGGCCTCCAGAGTCTTTCCTCCGGACACAACACCGGTTCAGGGTAGTGAAGGTTTAAACCGGGCCAAAAATGTGAGAAACTTCGGGCTGAAAACTGCTGACGTTTCGAATCGGCCCATTACCAGCCTTAGCACTGGGAAGTACGGAGCCGGCTCGAATGTAGACTTCTCCGTTGAGCTTTGAGTGACTCCTTCTCGAACTTGAAGTACAGATGAGTTCCGTCCTCCAAACTTCTAGGAGCGGCAACTTTTTTCCTTCAAAAGCCGGATAGTTTTCTCCTTCAGAATTAGGTACTTTCTCGGCCAAATATTTAAACCACCACCTAGTTCCAGAACCGTTTGTTCGGTTCAATACTGAAAGCACCTGAAAGCAGTAAACATTCAACACTGGTGTCCTATCACAAACCTGAAAGCTGTCTTGTTTTTTGATATAGTCAATGGATACAAATCTACAAAACGCTGGCTACACACAGATAAAACAATTAGGTTTGGGAAATTTTGCCAAGCCCCATATCGCAAAAACTTCGAAAAACGATGGGCTTTCCATGGATAATACGGAACAACAGATCATCTACCACTCATCGATTGATTAGTGGCGTCACAACTAATTCCCTGATTCTAGAACACTCACTGTTCACGTGGCGCGTACAATCCGACAATCTCGGTTCCTGTGTAAGGGTTTGCCTTTGCTTCCTCCCACACCTCCTTGAGCATTTTCTTGAGCGCCTCAAAAGCATCATCGCTGTTCTGGAACGTGAAAGCAAACCTGAAACCAGAAGCCTTCACACCATATTTCTCTGCTGCAGCAGCGATGGCTTTCGGATTGATTTTGTTTGCCTTTGGGTGTAAGAACACAAAATTTGTGTGTGTTGGAATTTCCAGCTTAATACCCAGACCTTCCACGTATTCAGAAAACTCTTTAGCAAGTTTGTCACCTCTCTCCAGCTTCGACCAGTTCTCGTCGATTGCGATCGAGGCCATCCGAGCGAGCATACCAGACTGACGAATTCCTCCACCGTTCTGTTTCTTGAAGTGGTTGGCCACCTTGATGAGTTTCTTCGACCCAACAAGCACACTTCCAATAGGAGCACCCAGAGACTTTGACAGACATAGCGAGATCGAGTCGAAATACTTGCCGTACTCCTTCAGGCTGATTCCGGTTGCAAGACTGGCATTCCACATCCTTGCACCATCACAATGCAGGACCACATTTTTCGATCTGCACCACGCGCTAATTCTTTTCAGCTCTTCAAGCGGAAAAACTAAACCATGCAAAGTATTTTCGAGCGAAATCAGTCTTGTCGGAGCAGCATGAATGTCTCCTGTATCCTCGACAAAATTCTCAACGATGTCTTCCAAAGTCAAATGTAGTCCATTGGACGGAATGACGGCCCGCACCATTGCTTGGGACAAAGTGGCGAGTCCTCCCGCCTCATGGAAATAGATATGGGATCTGTAGTCGCAAAGAACAGAGTACGGAGGCTGCTGCAGGTGCGCACGGATGCCGACTTGATTGGACAGCGTTCCGGAAACACAGTAGAGCCCGGCCTCATGACCAGTAAGAGCAGCGACCTTTTCCTCCAGGGCCAAAGTGTCGGAGTCCTCGTAGTAAACCGCATCTCCCACACTGGCCTGAGTGATCGAACGGATCATTGACTCCGTTGGAACGCTGAAAGTATCGCTTCTGAATTCGTTGTGGTTTTCTGGCAAAGACATCTTGTTCTTCAGTGAATGTTCGGACCGAATAGAGAAAGAAAATTTTGTTTTTCAGTGAATGTTCCGGACCGAATAAAGACAGAGCTTGCTACTTATATTTCGCGCATTAGATCTAACTACGAAGTACTTCTGTATTAGTCATCGCGTTCGCTTATCAAAATCTTCAACCACTTATCGCTCAGTTTCAATCACGCAGTCCCTGGTCACGTGACATGCGCTTTTTTCTGCCAATTGTGATTACGTGTCAGCCGTCGTTATTTTTTTCCTCTCTTTCGACTCAAGTTTTCTAAGATTAAACCAACCAGCACTCTTTGGTCTTGTTCTCGCTTCTCGCACACAACCGCCCCATTAAACTCAACATGACCACGTACGACGGTCTGGTTCCACGAATGAAGTCCCAGCGACTTGTGGACCGCGCAAACAGAGAAAGAAACGTCCGGCAGCAATCAAACAAGCACCAGCAGCAGAAACCAATCACCAAGCCCGTTGTGACCGATTTATATCCCGGTCTGAACGAGATAACCGACGCGTTTCAAGCATTTCCATTTGATCTGATCCGTTATTTCACCCTGCTGCGCGAAATCGACGCCAAATGCGTCAATACGGTTCCTCATCTCAAGGCATACATACAGCGGTTTCTCCAGATGAAAAGGACACATCCGAAAAGAGAGCTTCTTCTGGCGAGAATTAGGGACCTGTTGAAGGATCTGATGCCTTGTCTTGAAGAAAAGATGCATGTGGCGACGATTGCGTCCGATACCGTGAATAAACATCTACGCCGTATCAACCAGAACTACGACATCATCATCCAGGAGGAGATTCCCGAGTCTGTACGCGTCGGCCCATTGATTCATCCGTGCATGAAAGTGATTGAGCAGAAGTCTGCCCAGACGCAGCGGTCTGAGAGCCGCAGAGAGGCTCTTGCGGCGAAAAAAGCTCACAAGACAGGCAGAGATTTGGACGACGACGACCACGAAATCGACAGCGCTCGCGGAACTCCCGCGCCACTACCGGCAGGATCCGGCTCCACACCTTCTGCGTCAGCCACTGGGCCCGGATCGTCTTCGAGACGGCCGAAAAAGGAGAGAAAGGACCGAGAAAGTGGCTACAACGACAGCAGTGCGGGCTCTGGCTCGGGGTCTGGGACTGGGCCAGCTCCCTCAGCAAGCACTGGAACTGCTCCAACCACTGCGGGAAGTAACGGCAGCAAAAAGCGTAAGACTCAAGGTCCGGCAGCTGTTTTGGAGGCGGAATCAGCTTCGAAGAAGTCGAAAACTAGCAAGAATAGCAAGACGAAAAAAGTGCGGGAGAATGATATTTCTGCTGGAGCCTCTGTGACGGAAACGGTGGCCACAAAACAGCTATCCGCCGGAGCAAAAACCGAGCAGGTCCTGACATCTCCGTCGTACGACTCCGAGCCCGTTTATTGTTACTGCCAACAGGTGTCGTACGGTGAAATGGTTGGTTGTGACGGAGAGCATTGCGAAAGAGAATGGTTCCATCTGCCGTGCACGGGTCTGAAGGAGCTTCCACGCGGAGAATGGTATTGTGATGATTGTAAGGCAAAGAGCAGGAGGTAAAGAGACAACCCAAAAAAAAAGAAAAACAATCATGTGATCTCGTACACGTGACTTCCTGACCACGCCTCCCACCACTGGTTTTTTTGCTCTCAGCTTCCTCATGCGGAAATTTGTAAACAAACGACGTCGACCCGTCGAAAAAATCCTGGAAAGGGAAAGTGCGAGACTTTCGGGATAGAAAATGGAATTTGTTTTTGTTTTCTGTTGTTGCTTTTTGACAACAACACGAATTAATCCTCGTTGAAACAAGACAACAAACTCATTGGAAAGTGATTCCGGATCGATAGCAACAGCAATTGGTGCACGTTAGAATCTTTTGCTTGCTAAACTACAACAGTGAGAAATTTCGCAGATTATTGTTTGAGCGGCAAATAAAGTTGAAAAAATGGTGTCTCTCAACAAGAAAACTAGAGCCCAACTCGATGAGATTGCGCAGGATCTGGGAGTCAATGTGAAGAATTGCAAAGTGAAACAGGAAGTTCTCACCAAGATCGCCAACCACTTCGTTGAACACTTTTCAGAGTATGGTCCCGGCCATGTGTACTACGACTACGCGTTAGCGGCCAAGACATCAGGTCCAGAGGCTTTTGCGTCTCCTACCAAGAAGAGACCACAGTCGGCTCCATCCGAATCGATTGAGGTGGACTCGGATCCGTCAGATGAGTCGGACGACTCTTCTGAGCCTACTGTTCCTACCAAGCCTACTGAGCCTACCAAGCCTACCAAGCCTGCTGAGACTACTGAGCCTACAGAGCCTGTCGCCAAGTATATTGTTGACGATGAGGACTCTGACGATTACGATGACGACGAAATTGAAGTGAGCGAATGCAAAGTGATTACTTTTTTGAGAAAGAACGAGAAATTGTCCGATCTGATCGATTACGTTTCGGACAAGAACTACGAGCTAAGAGATTACTTGAGCGACCCATTCACCATCAACGATATTACCCTGGTTGGAGAATCTATCTTTTTGTTTTCTCATTTTGCAGGGCTCGTGCCTCTTGGAGATGCTGTTTTTGTTCCACAGCTGGTGAAGAACTATCTCCCATCAAAGGTTCTTGGCACCCCGCTCCTTGACCTTTCAATTTTCGCAGACTCTGCGCTCTGGTCTACCATGTTGTTGTGGCTGTTTGCCTCTTTTGCTCTGCCAAAGGTCACCTCTTACTACGTTAACTTCACCTACAACTTTGAGTACGATCCGTTCGTTTGTGCTCTGTCGAAGCTTTTGTTTGGTCTGATTCTCTTCAAGACCGAGATCCAATCGTCCGACATCAAGAACGAACTGGCGTTCCAGTTCACTTCGAAGGAGTGCTCAGTCGCCTACTTGACCAAATTCTTCAAGCACAACCTGCTCAAGGGCACCATTCTTCTGAGAGCCTACTTTGGCAACTGGAGTCTTATTGGTGGTATTTTTACCACTCTGATTGCGCTCTACGCCAACTTGTCGTTCATATAATTGGGCTACCAATACGCTTTTTGTTCTGAGGACGATTTTCCACCTCTTTTTGTTTATTTTACAATGTGTCTTACTCTAGTGTATTATTGTTAGCACGGGTTTCGGCTCGTGTAATCTTAGTTTTTTGCTGTTTTACTCCTGGAAAACTAGTGAAAAGGAGCTGGCCCAATTGGTTGCGATATCCAGTAGGAATATGCCATTTTGGCTCTATATTTTGACCTTCTACACCTTGATGATTTGATTTGGCTCTGTTATCCAGTAGTCCCTCGTTATCGGGCAACTATATAATGCTAAAAGTATTTCAATTTCTCCTCTGTTCCTCCAACAAGATCTTCAACAAGTTCCCAAACTCCCTGTTCGACCTCTTCAATTCCCTTTCCATCCACATAGAAATTTGTCCAATTTTCGTCCCCATCAAACTTCTCAAACATCACCTTGACTTTTTGCTGGAACTCCGCAACCTCATATCGTTCGTCTCCAAAACCTTCTCGTTGGGCATTAACGTCTTCTTTGAACTTCAAGAAAATCGTCAAATCCGGTTTCGGGAGACCTTTATCAGGAGCTAAGCACCAACCGAAATCCAGTCCCTTTGCTGCAGAATAGGCCACCCCAGAATACACGTATCTATCGAGAATAACGGTGACTCCGGAGTCCAAAAGCGCATTTATTTTTGCCACAAGCTCCCACCGATTGGTGCTGAAGAGCAGATGTGCAGCCTGGTCACTTAAAACGAAGCTTTTGTCCGTCAAATACCGGTTGATGATCTCGCCCACGGGCGTGGTACGCTCTGGGAACTTAATTAGCTGGTGTGGTCTACCCAGTTTTTCCAGCCGGTCCAGCAGCCGACTTGTCTGGGTTGTCTTGCCCGTTCTGTCAAGCCCCTCTATGGCGATCAATGCCCCACGCATGTCTGTAAAAGGAGAATGGGAGTACAAACGGCACAGATACGTTGGTTACGCGTGTCAAAAAAATTTAGAGGTGCAAAATAAAAATATTTGAGATGCAAAAAAAATCGACAGCAGCAGGATTTGAACCTGCGCGGACAAAGTCCATTTGATGTCACGGAATTCGAGTCAAACGCCTTAACCACTCGGCCATACTGTCTGTATGCTTGACAGCTAACCACGCAGTATGGTTTTATTGTAGAGCAAAAAATTCTGAAATGGATCTGATGAGCACGAAGGAATGCAATTGAATTGTTTGTTTGTTAGAACCGATCAAACGAGAATAAATAGAAGCTTTTTGCGGTTCTGGTCGCAAAATCTGCCATTGGCAAATATTTTGACTCTATATATTATTAAATAGTCCAAATTATTGAAACTCTCGAAGTCACATTTTCTTGATAGTATAAACCAACTATTAGATTTACCCGAATTACAGAGCCTTCCAAGAACATTTACCAACATTTACGAGCATTTGAAAGAACACAGAAGATCAAATTAAGCGCTGGTTGTCTATTTCTCAAAAATACATAGCAAAAATGAGTTTATAGCGACAACCCAGTTTTCGGCGACTCGCAATCCGCTCGACCTCTCATCTCAAATAATTCAACAACTTCTTGAAGTCTCGCTCTCTTCCAGCAGCATCTCCATCCTTGATATCGTGCATCAACTTCTGCAATAAAATTCCGTAGTTATCGACATCCAAAGCTCCTGGCTTCCACTTCAAGTCGAACTTGTCGTGAAGCACAAAATAGTGAATATGGTACAGAAACGCAACCAGAACATTGTATAGACTGGAATCCTTCATAGAAAACCTCGCAGCGTTCACTTTGGTCATCATCAACCGATGTTCCCAACCGTAAAGTTCGATCAGTTTTCTCACAGAATGGGCCTTGCAAATATCTCTCTCGTTCTTGGTCTGTTTGGTGGATATTTCCAGAACATTGGCAACACACTCATCTTCACTTTTCCGTTCGATATTGATCAAATGGACCACCCCGTTCTCCGAAACCAGCGGGAAAATCTGGTTCTTGTGGTCTGCGGATCGAAGCAGCTCTCTGAATTCGTCTTCGTCGAAATCAAGCTTGCTTCTGTGCGAGTAATACGCAACAACAATCTCTCTCACCAGGATACCCCAACCAGAAAACTTGTCGCCTTTCTCACCAACCTTTTTGTTGGTGTGTCTGTCATGGCACCAAAACTCGATCATCTCGATCACCTCGTCAAAAACCTCCATGTGCTCAGGCAAACTCTGGAGATTTCCAGCCATTTGCTCAATAAAATTTTGGGCCGGTTTTTTGGGGAACAATTTGTCCTCCAAATCATGGTCAAATTTTTCCTCCAGAGAAGCCTGTTCTCGGGATTTTTCCAGAATTTTATCTACAACCTCGTCTCCAAGAACCAGCCTGGTGTGACCAAACCGATCAAGCTCCTGAATAGCGCTGTAAAACTCCGACACATCGAAAATCCGCGAGCTGTACGACGGATCCACAAACAGTCTCATGACCGAATTCGGCTTGACACAGAAACAGTAAACCAACGCCAAAACATTCACAGCATTAATCGCGCACGATGGCTCAATCAAATTCGAGATCGCAGGAGGATTTTTGAGCGCCGATTTGGTCACTTTGTGTCCAAAGTAATAAATGAAATCCTCAAGTTTCAAAACCATCTTCACAGGAAATGCGGTTCCCGGCAGTGTAGACTGCGAACAGTTAACAAGAACAATTTCCTGGTATTCATGGAGCCCGATGGCCAAATTCCAGTCACCTTGCCACATAAACGGGTGGAAAGATACCGATACATCGTTCTGTTTGGGCCCATAACTCTCCTTGGACTTGAAAACACCGTAGTTCAGACCCTTTCCAAGTCCATACTTGTCCAAAATAAGGTTCATATAGTAGAAAATCATTGCGTTGGACCAAACTTTGGACCTGTGGGAATCATCGGAAAACTTAAGCCGCGATTTCATCCCCGTGAGCTTGTGTGCGATCACCTCATCCGGTGCGATCGAGTGGTGTTCCCTCGATAGAAGACTGGTCGTGTTAGAGTCGAAAGTTAGATTGCGCAAGCTGGCTATACTTACATGGTGTCGGTCATTTTGTCAAACAGTGCAGAATTCGTTTGATCGTGCGCCATGGCCGCGGGATCTGACGTGTTGAGGAGTGAGTTTCGTCAAAGAAGGGTGTGCTGAAATATTTGATTTGAAGTTTTTACGCGGACGGCAGATTTAGCAGATTTTCCGGACATCTCACGGAAAAAAACAGAATGTCGAATATTGGAGCAACGGGATAATTGAACAGTTTCAGAGCCATGCGGAATGTGATGAATCCCATGTATGTTGCCAGACTCCACAGTTTCGTTGAATCTAGTGCCCTGACTCCTCTTCCAACTGCCGGGATCTTCTGGTGCGAGGCGGGGTCTGAACCTGCCAACTTGGGCCTGAGTGAGGTTTTGGAATCCCAGACAGTGCTGAAAAGAGTCAAGAAGCAGAAATGTATCATTGCTCCTACCTGCAGCTCTTCCAGTCTGGCAAACTGGAGCCCGCTTTACCTGGATGAGAGACGATCCCAGAGTCTATAGGTGCGAGGTGTGGAATCCAACAGAGGTTGTCGGTATGGAGCCGAGAACAATGGTGAAGTGACAACGGCGGGCGTGGCGTGGACTGTAAAACAACCAGATACTGCAACGGATCAAGATTCACCGTCCTCCTGAGTCTGATCCTGCTTTTCTAACCTTTGACAACCAACACGCCGACGCGTCGATCGACCGCTTTTGTTTACGTTTCGAAAAAATTTCCCAAATCAGTAACCTAATTATCTCGACAATCCGTTCCTGAAAAATGCATAAGTGGCTTGTCTTGGGACCCTTCTGGTTTATTTGACCTTCAACAACCGTGTAGGCTTTGCTGTCAGCCGATTCACGGAACACATACTAAGGCCTTTCACCCCCACTCATCGTTTTTTTTTGTCTCGTTTTTCCTGAGATTCTGGCCACCTTTTCATGACGTCTCCTTCCTCTCCTACGCCCCCCTCTGTCCCGTCTACACCGTTCCGTGTGCAGGCCGTGTGGAGTTGGGGTGGAAACAACAAGGGCCGCGATCTTGGATTCATTGAGGGCGACATTATAGAGGTGTTGAAGGTCGCTGAGGACTGCCAATGGTGCTACGGCCAATCGTTGCGCAGCAAGCTCTCGGGCAATTTCCCTATGAAATACGTCAAGATCCTGGAGCTGCGCGAGTCTGGATCAACAAGGAGTCTCAACCGTCTTGTTCAGTCCAGCAGACCTACAATTACTCCCTCAGTTTCCTCCACAAGTCTCTCCAGCGGCCGGAAACTCAATTCCCAGGTGTCTATTCCGTCGCTCTCGCGCGGTGTTTTGTCAGAAACGGCGCCGTCTTCGCTGCGAACAACGGAAATTAACGATGATGAAGACGAAGACGACGCATTTCCGCCGCCAATTCCCCCAAAACACCAGTGTTCCAGCTACAGCAGACTATTTTCAGGCTCCTACACACAACGTGTTCTGGACTCGTCCACATTTTCCACGGACACCGAACGCTCATCCTATTTTGGCCACTCAGACTTCTCCGCCACGTCGGCTGGGTCGTTCATGCGCCACAGGGAAGACGAACAGGAAAACAAGAGCGGGATTTTTAGGAGATTACTGGGCAAAAAGGGAAACGATGGTCCGACGCTAGACGAGAGAATCTTCAGTGCCAATCTGGACCTGAAAGACAAAGAAGTCGCAGCAGCAAATGACTACTTTAACGAGAGCATTTCATCGTTCTCGCACTCAAATTTCGGCTCATCCAGACCAACAATGCCATCAATCCCTTCCTCAACAGGACTCTCCAGAACAAAATCCCTGACAGGCCCCGACAGGGCCCAGCGCAAGTCACGTGCACTGTCAAACGACCCTGGTCTCATTTTGCAGCCCCATAAGGCAATCACAAACGTCAACACCAACAACACGATCCCGTATTACAAGAAAAAACTAGACATCGACTCGGTTTCTCTTGTCCACGTCGACAAATACACTAATAAACTCCCTGACGATAGATACTCAACGTTGCGGGAAATCGCCAAAAATAGAATACAACATCAATTCTCCAGCCCCATCGAACAGTTGCGTGCAATTTACGTCTATCTGACAACCAGATTCCAGCTCAAACACACCGTCCAGGAGAAACTCAGCTCCAAACTGGCTCCTCCCGATGACGTAATTGCTGACATAATCTTTTCCAAAAGATGCACGGGCCACCAGCTGTGTTGGCTGTTCTACCTGATGGCGTCGATGCTGGAGCTTGAGGTGGACATTGTGCTCGGAAAGTTCAAGAAGCCGTTCGAGGTGGACGAGTCGGTTTCGAACCCGTCGTCCCAGGCATTGCTCACGCTCAACCACTCGTGGCTGGCCGTTCTTGTCGACGGCGAGTACCGCTTCGTCGACGTTGCCCTCGGCAACCCATCGAATCCGCTGACTGAGCAGCTCAATCTAATAGACGACATCTCCCTGGAGGACCACACCAACTATTACTTCCTCACCAAGCCGCTTGATCTTATCTACACCCATGTTCCGCTGCACGTGGACAACCAGCACGTGACCCCACCGATCGACCCCGTCGTCCAGGTTGCTCTTCCGCCGCTCTACCCTGGCTTTTCGCTCAACAGGATGCGTTTGTACAAGTTCAACCAGTCGCTGTTCCGGCTGAACGACTTTGAGCTTATCGAGTTTGATCTGGAGATTCCATCCGACATCGAGGTCCGGTGTCTTGTGAAAGCGGTAGACGGCAAGAAAGAACAAGAGGCTTTGGTCCAGGTTTACTGGAAAAAGGGCCGAAGACTGGCCAAAATCAAGTCGATTTTGCCACCAATGTGTTCCCTCGGATTCACCTGCGTCTATGCACGCTCCTCCGCACATACTCGGTCCGACTTTTCGCTTGTTTTGTCGATCCCGTGCTTCCACCGGGGAAAATACAAGACCCTGGACTGGGTCAAATTGAACGACCTCAACTCCCGTCTCGGCTACGACCTGTACATCAAAGAGCCACAGATGTTTAACTTGGCCACAAGAACCAGCTATAACTTCACGGTGTTGAAGTCAGAGCCTTTCCAGCAGGAGGAACAGAAGTTTAGATGCAACTTGGTCTCTCCTTCCGGAGAATTCCACCAATTCACAAAGATTAATGACGAAATCTACGAGCTCCAGAAACAGCTCAAGGAGTCCGGCTACTGGCGGATGGTTGTTCCAAGTGAAGACGGCAAAAACTGGCATGTTTATGCAGAGTGGAAGTGTGAATAGTATGTACAAATTATGAATAGGCACCAGCAAAGTGCGTGTTCATCTCATCAGTTTTGATAATCACAGAATAATTTTGCATTTGACTTTTCTCGTCCAGTTTCGAGTGCATCGAGTAACTCCGCATGTTTTAAACCGTCTCAATTCGTGTCGCCATGTCCTCAAAATCTGTTTCGTCCAATCAATGTTCGCTCTCGTTTCCCTCTTGCTCAATGCTTTCTCCTTCAGGATTTCTCTCGGGCTCTGCCTCGCTCACGGTCCCGTCTTGGTTTTCGGTCTGGCTCCCATCATCAAGAATCGCACTTCCTGACGGGTTTGTCTCGTCTTCAGCCCCCCCTGTTTCGTACGTTGGTGGTTCCGCCGGAGGAATAATGAAATCTCCATTTCTAAGGCCCTGTTCCTCCAAACTTTGCAACGTTATGTCCTCGTCATCGTCGTCAAAATCGGTGAACTCAGCTGGGGTGGCAATAATGTCCCAAAAGTTAGGAGGAAAGTCACCGTTTCTCAAGTTCAGATCGTTCGGATCTAGATCGCTGCTCTCGAGGAGAACATCTCTGTTGTACTTGGTGTACAACGGTGGAGGAATTTCACTACCTTCCAAAGGGCCGAATCCCCATTTCTTGACATTTCCTTCGATAAACACGTAGCCGGCCTGTCCCAGATTCACGTGAACCTGGCACTTTCCAGTTGCACCAATTGTTGGATATAATTGCAGGCCTTTAGGAAACTTGATGTGTCCTCCAATCTTGGATTCTGACAACTTCTTCCCATTTCTTGTCCAGAAGATTGTGCGCGAGTTCGTCCGGATTCCACAGCCTATCACGTCGCCGTGCTCCATCGCAGGAAACGCACACAGACCTGTTTGCGGCACGAGCGGAAACGGATGGTTAAACCGTCTGGAGCCATCAGAATCGTAGCATGCGGAAAATCGATTGCGGCCGGGAAGTCGGAAGTGGGGATACGGCGTGGTTCCAATCCCTATCGAAATGATCGTATCCTGAGGATTCGGGAGTTCGTATATTTTGGTCTCAAAATAATACACCTCGTTCTGTTTCGGTATTGGGAAGTTGGTCTGGATCGAGAGTTCCTGCGCGCTGTTGAGAAACTCGATCTCCGTCTTGTTCAAGACGTTTATCATGTCCACATTTTCGACGTTGGCCCTGAACTCCCAAGCATTGACTCCCTTCTCCTGTATAATAAGCGACTGGGAAAGCGAGAGCTCGAGGTTGTTCATGGGATTCAACTTCAAAAAGTCCTTTGATTGGAAGTATAGCTCCTGTTCGTTTGGCGGAAGCTCGTCCAAAGCCCTTCTGTCCTCCTCTGCCTCCAAGGCAGCATCATCTAGCGATCCTGGTGAATCGTGCGTGAGACGAATTCCCCGCCTAACAAGCCTCTGAATCACAAATATCAAGGTGGAAATTCCCACCATCAACGTGAATCCAATTAAAATTCCAATCATAATTATGAACTCTGGAGAAACTTGGTCCAAATTTGACAGCCCCATTTTCGCTCTATTTTGGGGCTGCAACGCCACTGGAGTGGAGGTTACCAAAACGGCTTCTCCGTGTTTCATTTCGATCCGTTTCGTGTACAAAGGTGATGCCTGAGCCACAAATACAACACAAATGAGATTCAACAGGGCAACCACCACCGGCGCGGGCTTCCGCACGCTGCGGTGTTGGCCAGATAGCATGACGGTAAGTGTGATGTAAGAGTTATGTGCTGTTGGACTGTGCTATTAGTAGCTGGCAGAACTGTGCTCTATAAGTGCCCGTTATGTTTTTCCAGCTCCACAAGTGTCTCTAAGTGTCCGTTTGAATGCTGTAAAGGATAGCCATATAACTAGCCCTGGGAAACAAAGAGCATTTATATTTTTATCTTGTCCCAGACGGCAAATAATTCTGAGTGGAAACCCAGAAAAAACTGATTTTTGTACACGACTAAAAAGGGGATAAAAAAATATCATTTGAAAAAATCCTGGAGATCTATTTGCCCTCTTTGTTTTGTTCTTTTTCAACGCTCATTCTATGTCCGACAGATACACAAAGGAGAAGAAGGTAGGCGAGGGAACATATGCTGTGGTCTACTTGGGGAAACAGGTGTCTACAGGACGCCGAATTGCCATCAAGGAGATCAAGACAGGTGGTTTCAAGGATGGACTTGACATGTCGGCCATTAGGGAGGTGAAGTATCTCCAGGAATTGCGCCACGAAAACATCATCGAGCTCACCGACGTGTTTTCGGACGCAGAAAATAACTTGAATCTGATTCTGGAGTTTCTGCCGTCCGATTTGGAAATGGTGATCAACGATAAGAGTCTCATGATAGTTCCTGCAGACATCAAATCGTGGCTGTTGATGACTCTACGCGGACTGCATCATTGCCATAGAAACGGAATTCTCCACCGAGACCTGAAACCAAACAATCTGCTGATTTCCCCGACGGGTCATCTCAAGCTGGCCGATTTTGGTCTCGCTAGGTCTTTGGGGCCTCCAAACGAGAGACTCACCTCTAACGTGGTCACCAGATGGTATCGTGCGCCGGAGTTGCTATTCGGTGCAAATCATTACTCTGATGCCGTTGATGTTTGGGCGGTTGGGATCATTTTCGCAGAGTTGATGCTGAGAACCCCTTATCTGCCAGGAAAAGACGACATGGATCAGCTTGTCGTGACGTTCCAAGCCTTGGGAACTCCGACGGAGGACAACTGGCCGGGCGTCTCGCATCTGCCGCATTACAACAATCTCACAGTGTACCCACAGCCATCCAGACAAGAACTGCGGAACCGGTTTCCTGCTGCAACAGAAACAGCTCTTGATCTCATGTGCGGAATGCTCACTTTGAATCCTAATACACGATTTGACACAAAAACAGCATTACTCCATCGGTTTTTCGTAGAGTCTCCCAGACCTACAGAGCCAGAACATTTACCCAAAAGGACATGAGGTGTCATGACACTCACCAAACACATATTTGATTTGAACAACGTTTTTCACGCTCAACAGACCTTGATTACCGCCTTGATCGGGCAAATCTATTACATAAACGCTCTATGGGTTTCGCGTTCGAGCTTAAAAAAGCTTCGAGACGTACTTCGCAATACCCATCGACGCCGTCAGCCCCGGGCTCTCTATTCCCAACAAGTTGATGAATCCAGGGAAGCCGTCTTCCTCTCTTATGACAAAATCCTGGAACCTTTTCTGCTCCGGCCCGATCAATTTTGGTCTGATACCCGAGTAGCTAGGGCTGAGATTCTCCAACTTCACCGCAGGGAAGTACTTTTTCACCTCTTGGAAAGCAGCATTCAAGTTTGTCTCGTTCGCCTTGAAGTCGGTGGGCGTGTCGACCCATTCGAGGTCAGGCCCAAAGCGAATCTGGCCACCGAGGTCGAGCGTAAGATGCGTTCCGAGAGAAGCCACTCCGGGAGTTGGACATGGATAAATGAGTCTATTGATCTTGGGGCTTCCCAGATACGAGAAATAGTTCCCCTTAGCATAATATGCCTTGATGTGTCTTTCTTGTGGAAGCAGGAGGTTTGAGATATCTGGGGCATACAAGCCCGCGCAATTGATCAGGTTATCAGACGTGATGCTGAAGTCGTCTTCGGTGTCATCCAACGTGGTGGTGGTGAGTTGGTACTCGCGGTTGTGCTTATCAAATTCGATGGCGGTCACTTTTGTTCCGAGTGCCAATTCGCCGCCGTTGCTGTTGAAAACAGACAATAAATAATCCATTAGAGAATGCGCGGATATGATTCCCGTAGAAGGAGAGTTGAGAACTCCTGTTTTGGCTGTAATCAGAGGTTCCTCGATCTTTGCCTTTGACAACGGGACAAAATCGGTCGGGACTCCGATGGACTTGGATTTCTCGTGTAATTGTGTCAGATACTCCAATTGGCTTTCGTCCTGAGCAACGATCCATTTTCCACATTTCTTCAGCTCGACTCCGTTTTTCGCACACTCCTCGTATATCAATTCTTTACCAAGAATGCAGAGCTCGGTCTTCAAAGAATGTTCCGGGTAATAGAGACCGGCATGTATCACCTCTGAGTTTCTTGAAGAAGTTTCCTGTCCGTACTCCTCGTGTTTTTCGATAACAAGAACGTTGTTCGAGGGGACTTTCGACAATTCTGCTGCCACGGCTAAACCAACCACCCCGGCACCAATTATGGTGTGCGAGAAGTCGGCAAGTCGGACCGAAACACTCGAGAAGTTTCTCTTCAGATGCGGTAATTGTTTGCACGAATTCAGAAGCAATTGAGACATGAAAGAGTGTGTTGCAGAGGAATACTGATAAGATTTCGGATATATTTTTCAAGAAGTTGATTATTTTTTTATTTTATTTTTTTCTTGCATCGTCTCGAATTTGAGGTCTTTATTAACTTACTGCGCCATGTCGATATCGTCTTTAATTTGGACGTCACGCGAACGGAAACTGCGTGCAATGACCTGATCGTCAAGACAGCTTCTCACACGTTCGGAAAGACTGATTGGGTTCGAGTAGCCTCGCGTGGAGGCAGGAATACGGATAGACATTTGCCGAGCTATGAGATCAACATCAGATGATGACGTCTGGCTGCTGGCCTCCATACGCGGAGGACTGCTGCTCTGGTAGTCGTTACCATCGGAAAACCACGGATGAATTGAGGCACGGTCGACATCGAGCCGTTTGACTGGATCCACCACCAGCAAACGGGCAATGAGATCCAAAGCCAGATCGTTGATCTCATCCCAATATGGAGAGAAAAACGCATATCTACCCAGGATGATTTGCTGTCTCATCGAAGGAGGCCCCAATTCCTCGCTGAAAGGCGGGAAGCCGCACAAACAGACATATGCCAGCACTCCAACGGACCACATGTCGACGGCTTTGGTGTATTTTCTCTCGGTGGAGTTCACCAAAACCTCTGGGGCAACATAAGCGGGTGTTCCACAGAGAGTATTGGTGAATTTTGTCTTTCCGATGAATTTTGCGAGCCCAAAATCTGCAATTTTCACTTTCACATCGTGCTCGTGTTCGTCCCACGGGCCTGTTTGCGGCAGGTTGGGGTCTCTGGGGGTGATTTCCAGCAGTATGTTTTCTGGTTTCAGGTCCCGATGTGCGATGTCGAGCAAATGAAGGTACTGGAGTCCGCTCAGAAGCTGTTTCATGAGGCATTTGGTCTCGTTTTGTCTGAGTTTTCCTTTTGAAACAATCCTATTGAACAGCTCTCCGCCATTAACCTTCTCCAGAACTAGATAAGTGGTCATTGTAGTTGCATCAAACGGCTCCATAAACGTTTCGTACGATTTGACGATGTTGGGATGGTCCAATTTCATCAAAATGTCGAGTTCTCTGTTGAGAGAAGTGGCCCAATTGTGGTCGTTTTTTGTCGGATTGAAGATCTTGACCGCACAAACCTCCCCTGTAGTTCTCTTTGTCGCGTCTTTCACCTGGGCGTAGTGCCCGCTACCAAGAAGACTTCCCAGGATGTAGCTGTCATAAAATGACTTTTTTGTGGTCTTTCGACTCGGAGAAAACGTGAACTCGCTCACGTACTTCAAGATGTAGTGGCATTCAGACGCAAACGACACTTTATCACCCGATCGGAGCAAACAAGTGTTAGATTTGCCCACCAAAATGCCGTTGATAAATGTTCCGTTGGAGCTTAGATCCTTCAAATAGATGATGTCCTTGCCGTTGAGATGGCTGACTCCAATTTCGCAGTGAATTGTCGAACAATCCAGCGGTTTCAGCACAATGTCGTTCTTGCTCTTGGATCTGCCCACCTTTATACAGGCCTTGCGAGGCAGTTCGATGCGAACGGGACCAGATTGCTCGGCAAATTCCGTCGGATCCAGTCTGTAGAGTATGGCAGCAGCCCTATGAGCCTTTTTCGAGACCGGCGACGTCTGCGAGCTGCTCGGAGTGGCGTCTGTCCAACTCACTTGGGAAGAGGGTCTTTTTCTAGATAATCCCACCGAACCTTCATTATTTGCAAGCGCCATTTTCCTCTCACTCAATTCCCGTAGAGTGCAGCCAGCTAAACAACACAGCCGTAAATGAGCGAATGACAGATTGAAAGAGTGACTTATGGCACTGTTTAGAGACGAAACAAGAAGAGGGAGCAGATTGATCTGATCTGAAATAGTTTTTCCATCCTTTTGTTTTATTTTGACGCGTTTCTCCAGCGCCATCAAGAATTCCGGACTATTTGAGTCGATCGACGCGTCGAGAGACCGGGTAATTTTTTCAGTGAGGCCGATCGTCGCTGACTCAGAATTAGAAATCATACCCGAGAATATAAGAGTCGAGACGAAGACGTTGAGGGGTTGATTTGCAAATAACTCACCAAACAAAATGGCAGTCAAGGGAATCGGACAGCTCGACCAGACGTACGACGGTAGCAAGCTCAGAGTGGGCATTGTGCACGCAAGATGGAACGCCAAGATTGTGAACAGTCTTGTGGAAGGTGCAGTCCAGAAAATGAAAGAGTTGGGAGTCAAGGAGGAGAACATTATCATTGATTCCGTGCCAGGATCATTCGAGCTTCCAGCTGGAGCCCTCAACATGTACAAGAAGACCAATGTGGATGTTGTGATTCCAATTGGATGTTTGATAAAGGGCTCTACGATGCATTTCGAGTACATCAGTGACGTTGTCACCAAGGCTCTGATGGAGGTCCAGATGCGTCACGGTGTTGTTGTTGTTTTTGGGCTGCTCACGTGTTTGACCGAGGAGCAAGCCGAGGCTCGTGCTGGATTGATTCCAGGAAACATGCACAACCACGGCGAGGACTGGGGTGCTTGTGCCGTGGAGATGGGAGTCAAGTGTGCAGGCTTCAGCGAGTATGTGAAATGAGTGGGTCGATCGACGCGTCGATCTTGGAAGTTTTTCAAAGTAGGTTAAAAAAAAAAAATATTTTTATCATAAAATTTTCTAGAGTGATCTATCTGCAAGGACCTCTTTTACTGTCGACTCGGGGTACCAGACGTCAGACACAGCATGAGCTTCAGCGATACAGGATCGATATCCGACGGCTCGATATCCGATTCGGAGCCTACTACGCGCGGAAAAAGACAATTCCGGGATGCTTTCCGTCCCGAAGATTCGGACAGCGACGAGAGCGATGACGAACAGACCCAGCTGAAGGGACAGAGAAAACAGAAAGCCGACCGGTTTGGAGCAGAAGATGAGTCGGACGAGTCAGACGGCCCGGAAGGTGCTGAATCGGAAAATGAGGACGGATATGATGACTACGAACGGCAGTTCGATGCTGCTGCCAGCGAGATCCAGGACTTGCTCAAGAAGGAGGAGAAGGGTGCAAAGAATCTGAAGAAACTGAGCGCAGAACAGTTGGCCAAAGAACAGAAAAAGATCAAGAGAAGTGGAGTTGTTTATCTCTCTTCAATTCCGCCATACATGAAGCCGGCCAAGCTGCGCCACATCATGTCCCGATTCGGCGAAGTGGGGCGCATTTTTCTCAAGCCTGAAGACCAGAAGGTGTACAAGACCAGAATAAAGACGGGAGGAAACAAGAAGAAGAAGTACGACGAGGGATGGTGTGAGTTTGTGCGGAAAAGCGACGCCAAATTGGCTGCCACGACGCTAAATGGCAACAAGATTGGCGGGAAAAAGGGTACGTTCTACTACGATGACATCATGAATGTGAAATATCTCAAGGGTTTCAAGTGGGCCGATCTGACGGAGGCCATGAACCGGGAGATTGAGGTCAGGGAGAGCAAGATGCAGGCAGAGCTGTCGCAGGCACACAAGTTGAACAAGAACTTCATCAAGAACGTGGAAACATCCAAGATGATCGACAACATCAAGAAACGGAAGAAGGAAAAGAACGGCGACGAGGAGGATGTGGAGGTTCGCAGAGTGTTCGCACAGAGATCGGTCACCACCAACAGAGCGGGTGCCAGCGAGGAGCACAAGGACACGCGGAATTCGAAGGAGAATCCGCGGCTTGCCAAGGTGCTGGACAGCATCTTTTAATGTGTGCATAGAGTTTGGAGGGTGTCTGTGTATGTATAGTAATGGTATTGAAGACAGTGAAAAAAAAAAAAAATTTCAGAAACCCAGCACAGCGTGAAAAATAAGCTAAAAAAAAAATATCCAAAAAAAAAAAAAAAATCAAATTTTTTTTGTGCGATTCAAGAGAGAAGGAAGCTGGAAAACAGGACCAACCGAGCGTTTTCCCACCGATTAGAACGAAAACAGATGCTGCGCAGCGTTTTGGTGAGGAGAACAGGGTGTTTACCCGGGCTTATTCGGCCCGTTTTACCGGGAACACGAATCGCGGTCCCGAAAGCTATAACTTGTGTTTCTTCTGTTCGTCACCGGTCAGCTGTTGGACGTCGCAGCTCGGCCCGCAAGCGGAGTGCACGAGTCCGCGGGGCGGCAGAGCGCATCATGACACCGCAGGAGCTTTTGGAACAGGCTTCGAGCGTGGATATCGAGAATCTCCAGGCGGAAACGAGACTTTTAAACGAGAAGAGATACATTGGACCGAACAAACAGTGGATTGACCAGATGTTCGGGCTCAAAACGATGCCAGAAGACCTCGAATTCTTGGACACCGATCGCACACGTGCTTATGTGCGGAGTCGTTTGGTGGCGCAGTACGGACCCGTTAACGAAAAGGCTTCTTTCTCGGACCTGTATTTCGAGGAGCTTGATGTGGGAGATGTTGTTGATTTGTCTTCTGTTTTCTTCCGCAACGAGCTGGCAGTGGTTGTTGAGCTTCCCACGACTGCAGAGGATCCACGGTACACGGTGATGAACAAGTTTGGTGAGCTGGAGTTTGTCCGGAAGAGCAAGATGGGTCTTCGTATTCCGCGTGTTTTCCCCAAAACTTGGTTCAAAAATGCCGTTATAGAGGAGGAAACCGACGAGGAAGTGGCTCCGATTGGCCGAAACAAGTACAAACTGGAAGAGGATGTGAATCGGGCACGGTTGTTTGAGGGGGCGATCGCCCGGGCGGCCAAGAATCAGGACAGCGACGTTAAGTCGTATATTGTTCCGTCGCTTTTGTCGGGAATAGTTTCCGACAGCATTACGTCATTGGTGAACCAATCGTGGGACCTTCTTCCGGAAATCAATCTGAAGCTCGAGGTTTTGCACAACGTTTTGCAATGCACCGAGTCGCCGATCCATCTGAGCTTCCACCAGTTGTACACTGCGGTTCAGCTGACCAATCTCGAGAAGATGTCCAAAGGACTGATCTCGAAAGATGTTTCCAAAATTAACAACACATACAGAGATCACTTCGAAACCTTGAAACGGACCATTTACATCAAAAACCACTACGACACGCTGTCATTGGGACGAGAAACACTGGGATTTGCCGAGATCCGTGCCACTTTTGATTACGCAACGTTCTATGCTGTGATCATGGGACTGAGGAAAAACGACCAGATTTATCTGCACGACTCGTCCGCGATGCTGCCGGCGCACGTGACCGTCATGCCGCTGCACCGAATTGTCAAGGCCAACAGGGTGGTGAACCGGTTCAAACAGGACGAGTCCAGATATGACGCAGTTGCTGCGTACATTGGCGAAAAAACGGCGACCGGAACGGGAACCGGAAACGGAAACCGGAAACCGGAGTTCTACGACGACGTTGTTGAGCTTCTCAAGCTGTACTGTGCGGGCTCCGTCAAGGACAACACGCTGGAGTCGTTCTTGATTAAGATCGTGAGAAAAGTCCCCGGCTACTCTGACACGTACATTAGTCGATCGGTTGTGTACAACCTGCTGTTGAGTCTGGGAGAGATCAGAAACTTGGAGAACCCGTCGAAATGGTGGTACGATGCTCTGAGCCCCGGTAGCGGGATTTCTGCCAAAGCAGACGCCGAGGAAGAGTACTATCGGAGCATCACGCCCGAGAATCTGGGTCGGTTTGTGGATCTTTCCTACGACATTGAACAGGGTCGCCGTCGCGAGTTTGTCGACCGAATTTATTGCGTCGACGGAAAAGACGCACTCGAAATCGACGACGGAATTTCTGTGCAGAGACTTTCGTCCGAGAGGTACAGGGTGAGCACTTTTGTGGCCGACCCGGCCTCGTATTTGAATCCTCGTGCGTTGATTTCGCAGATCGCGTTCGAGCGTGGACTGACTCTGTATCTGCCGAATCTGTTTGGTGCCGAGGCCCTGACTATGTTGCCAACGGCCTTTTCCAAGGCTGTTGAGCTTGGCAAGGGAGCCACGAGAGTTCTGCGGGTGAATTTTGACGTGGACGTGGCGACGGGCGAGGTCTCTGCGGCAGAAACCACCGTTGAGTTTGGAACTGCCGGGAACTTCATCTGCGTTGATTACGAGTCTGCTACGGAGATTCTCGAGGGATCTGTCGACGGAGAAAAAATTCTGCAGAAATTAGCAGCGGAACACGACCTTGATCCAGAGCTGATCCGTCAAGACTTGCTGCAATTGCACGGAGCCGCGGCCAAGATCAACGGGAACGCGTGCAGAAACGGCCGGTTGAACGTGTTTAACCAGGTGCGGTTCAAACGGGACATCACGGACATTCGCCAGGACGAGAACGAGAGAATCGAGCTGAGTTTCAAGAAAGACTCTTTGGACGCACCGGTTTCCAAGGCAGAACTGATGGTTTCGGAGGTGATGGTGACGGCCAACAAGGTCGTTGGAGACTTCTTCGTGCAGAACTCGATTCCTGCGATCTTCAAGATCCAGAACAAGCTTCCTGTCTGCGAGGAAGTCGGGTCTGTTCTTGAGGAGCTGAAAAACAAGGGAGACGAGTTCTCGTCCAAGGACATGTTCACCGTGACCAATTACCTCACCAAAGCCAAACTCGCACCGTTTTCTCGGAGACACGAGTCGTTGAACCTGGATTCGTACACAAACGTGACGTCACCGCTGCGCAGGTTTACCGACATGGTGAACCATTGGCAATTACACTCGTTTTTGGTCAAGGAGAAGCCCGTTTTCAACCAGGCAGCCATCAACTTCATGGTTTTGCAACTCACATACAAGTTCCAGTTGAACGCACAATTGATGCGCAAAATCAACGGTTTCTACACGTTCAAGGCTCTTGAACAGATGCAGAAAGACTCTCTCGCAGTCGACGGTAGTCCGCTCAAGTTCCGGTGTGTTGTCTGCGAGCCTCCTTCGGAGGATGGATTGATCGAGGTGGTTATGTTGGATTACGGCGTTCGTTCCGTGCTACAGACGAGCTGGTACACGTTGGAGGACCGGGGAGAAAAGTTGGAGAAGAGAAGAGAGTTGTTGAGCGAGGTGGAGGTCGGTGACGTGATTGAAGATGCCACGATCGACGACATCGATCTGTTGGATGGCTCGATTGTGCTGAAAAGCGAGAGCTACTAATTTGTACATAGGAGATCGGGAAGCCGGGTTGTCGGGGCCCTCGACACGGTCGAGATGGTCGGGATTACGCGGTTTCCGGACCGAAACCAGCAAAAACGCTTGTAATTAATAGAGATCGCTGTGGGTTTAACAGGAGAGATCGGTAAAAAATCTTGAAAACTTTTTTTTTTTGGAGATTTCGAGTGTTTTTTAATTTTCTACTTGACATTTTTGCCATCTTCGATATCTCCATTTGTGGCTTTTTCTCCCGCAACAAACCACAATGGCTAAGAAAGGCGGAAAGAAGGGCAAGAACGAGGAACCAGAAGACGTCAACTCGGGCAGCGAGTCCGATTGGGATGATGGCGCCAAGAAAACCAACAAGAAACAGCTAGAGAAACAGGCTAAGAAACAGGCAGAGCTTGACAAAAAGAAGGAAAGAGAGGCCCTTTTGGCGATGGAGGAGGACTCTCTGGAGAAAAAACCAAAGGGAAAGAACGCCAAGAAGGGCAAGAAAGGCAACTCCGACTTGGACGATGCATTGAACGCCTTTGGCAGTGGAAACAAGAAGACTATTGATGCCCATGGTGTTGAGGACTCTATTGCTGCCCTGTCTTTGCTCAGCTCGGACGCGGTTGGAAACAAAGACATCGACAGACATCCAGAGAGAAGATTCAAGGCAGCGTTGGCTGCGTACACGGAGCGTGTGATGCCCGAGTTCAAGAGGGAAAACCCTGGTTTGCGCAAACAGCAGTTGGAGCAGCTCATTTACAAAGAGTTCCAGAAATCTGACGAAAACCCCTTCAACAAGGAAACAATCGTCAGTTTCAACGCCAAAGATGAAGACGTCAGAAAGGTCAAGGAGACCGTCAAGGAAAAGAGATCCAAGAAATACGAGCGTTAATTCTAATTACATATCTTTGATTCACTTAATTGTACACAGTAGTTGACAAAACTTACTCGTCTTCTTCGTCATCAACAACCTTTGCCTTGGTTCTGGTGATTTTCTCTTCTTGTTCGACATCGTCGTCGCCGCTTTCGTCGAAGAGATCATCATCAACCTCGTCGTCACTATCCTCGATGGTCTCCTTGGAGAGCGCACTCTTTCTCTGTCTTTGCACAACTTTCCTCTTCTTGGCAGTCCCGTTCGAACCGCTCTTGCGTCTCTTTTTGGTCTCAACAGACTCTGCCTCGTCGCCCTCAGCACCAGACGACTCAGAGTCCGATGGGGTCTCGTTGGCAGACTCCTCGTCTCCAGAAACAACAAAGTCCTTCTTCTTCTTGGTTTGTTTCTTCGTGGCTCTCTTACCACCCTTCTTCTTCGACTTCTTATCGTCGTCTTCATTGATATCCAATTCATCCTTGTTGTCCTTCTCCTCCTCCAATCTCATCTGATTCCATTCCTTCGACGTCTCCTCCAACTGCTTTCTCTCTTCTGCAAGCTTCTCCTCCAGCTTCCGTCTTTCCTCTTCCTCCTTTTGCTTCTGCTCCAACTTCTTTTGGTCCTCCAAAGTCTTGAGCTTCTTGGCCTCTCTCAGCTTCGTCTCGAGGTCTTGTTCGTAGCTCTTTTGATCCACGATGGCCTTCTCCAATTGTTTCGTCAAAGTGTTACCCATGTTGGCTCTCAGCTTCAACTCCTCGGCCGGGAATGGAGGGTGCTTCTCGTCGGTTGCTAACTCATTCAGCGATTTGATCGCTTCTTCCAAACCAACAAGTCCCTGTTCTAGATCAGCCATGTTTCTTTTGGATGGTGGGAGTCTCTTGATGAACTCTGCAATCTGGAATTGGATGAATGCAATGTTGAATTTGTAAGATGGCAACGAGTTCAGTTTCAATGCTTTTTCAGCAAACTCCAACGCCGTCTTGAAGTAATCAAGATTCTTTTCGTGGGATCCTCTGTAAAGCCAAGCCCTGCTGATGAAGTTCAAAATATTTGGATCCTCTCCGTTAGTGAATCTTGTTAATGCCAACTGATAACTCTCAATACCCTTTGCATATTGCTTGGCTTCCAACAAACAGTGACCCAAGTTGATATAAACAGAAATGTCTTGCAATGATTCCCTAACCTTTCTGAAAATCTCCAAGGCCAACCCCGTCTGTTTCTTGTCTGCAAAGATGATAGCGATACCTTGAGCCGCGTAAGCGTCACGTGGATCAATGGAGAGGACCTTCTGGTACAACTGTGCAGCTCTCACATAGTACTGGTCTTTCTTCTGCACATCCTTCGCTTCTCTGGCGAGCAAACAGTAGACATTACCGAGCGATATCAGAGCATAGCAATCGTGAGATGTGTGATTCACCAGAGTCTCACGATGGTGTTCACTCTCCAGATCCTTCTTTGTCGTTGTCAAATGATGCTTCTTACCAAACTTTCTCACGTACCAGCCATAGAACGACCTCACTTCCAAATCGTCAGACTCCTCCTCTAGGAACTTGGAAACTTCTTCTTGGATGTTTTCATCATCTGAAAGGCACGAAAGCAAAAGCCATCTCAATTTTGCGCTCGTGTAGTGTGGACATTTATCCAAAATCTCTTGGTAAATAGACATGGCGTCTTTAACACTCTCAGGACTATTTTGAGACTCTTTGCATCTGGCAAGATTATACTTCAGAGTGATCGCCAATGCGTCAGTTTTTTCTGAACCAGCTTTCTCTAATGATTGCAAAGCACTCTCGAAGAGAGAAACTGGATCGTTTTCGTTTTTCAACAGCGATAAAACACCAATGTTATTGAGCAAGGCAAACGACAACTCAGACTCCGATTTTCCGGAAGCCAGTTCCTGGTCTTTGAGGAGCACCAAGTACTTCAGAGCTTGAGAGATGTCTTTGTCCTCATGCAGACCAGACAAAATAGACAGAGCAGAAGAACTGATCGGCTCACCTTGCTCTTTAGACAGCGTGACGTATTTCTCAAGGAAAGCGATTGCTTTTTTGGATTGTTTTGGATTCTTTGCGTATAGCATACCCAGAGAATATGTCACTTCCAAGAGTTTTGGATTGAGCTCTTGGACCTTCTCAAATGCTCGGATAGCATCATTGATTTCGTTTCTCAGAACAAGACACTGCCCATAACCAAATCTGGACATAATGTTATTTTCGTTATTCTTGATGGAGTCGGAAAACAACTTCTGCGATTGTATGTAATCGCCAGCGACAAACTTGCATCTGGCGAGCCAAAAGAGAGCGTCACTCTTCACAGGCGCTGAAGCTTTGGTGTTTGCAACAATCTTGCCACAAATTTTCTCAACAAAATCGTACTTCTCTTTGGAGAAAAAGAACGAGGCCAGAATAATGTTGATGACTTCGTTGGATGGATCATCATTGTAAGAAGCCTTAGCAAACTCCAGAGCTTCGGTATACTTCTCTTTGAACTCTTCGTCCGATGTCGAACCAGCGAAACAGTCGTCGAACTTGGCGATAGAAATGAGAATTTTGGCCTCAAGGTTTCTCTCTGGGTTGACTTGAATGGAGTTTTGCCATGCTTGGTTTGCGAGAGCCTTCTTGTCCAATAGCCAGAAACAGAGTCCAATCCCTATTCTTGGATCCGGTCTGATCAACGGATTCAAAGTCAAAACCCTTTGAAACAGTTTGAGAGCAGCTATGTAGTTCTCTTTGTAAAAGAAAATCTTCGCTTTACCCATCAAAGCGTAACAGTTCTTGGGGTGTTTTTGCAACAAGCTGTCGAAAATCCTTGACTCCTTTTCAAAGTTTGTTCTCTTGTTTCGTTGTTGTTTTGCTGATAGCATCAGAACCGCTTCTGAAAGCATGTTGATTTCATTCGTTGGGTCGAGCGATAACGCTGTTCTAGTCTCGGTCAAAGCCAGATCAAAGGTGACTGTTTCTCCATTACGTCCTTCTTTTGTGAGATAAAGCCACGACAGGAACCCGTGCAACGTCGCCTGCACATCTCCGGTCGAATCAACAATATGTGGTGCATTCAGCGCGCTCTTTATCACGTTCAACGCCTCCTCGACCTTGCCCTGATTGGCATACGCCTTGGCCACAACCAGCCAGTGCTCCGGTGCAGACTCCTCGTTCGTCAACAAAATACACAGTTCACTGGAATCTTCTGGAAGATCGTTCAAAGTGTCTATCACCACTTCTTCACCCTCTTCTTTCAAAGGAATGGTGATGTTCTTGGACAAAAACGCCTCCCTTGTTTTTGGTTCCAAAGTGCTGAGGTAGTACTCCGCCGACAGAGGACCCAATTCCTCCGCAGAGAAAGCCTCGGTTGGTCCTTCACTAGTAGGCATTCTTGCGGTGATGATACAACTCCAACAGGTAAATAAAAACCTCTGGTGGCGCAAAGAAAGCTAACAAGGAGTGGGATTCTTTTGTTTTATTAACAAATTTCGTCCAACGAAACTTTTTGGAAAATGATTACCCGGTCGAGATATCTAGGTTGAGAAATAAAAAAATATTTTTTTTTCTATACAAAAAATTTCTATCCCCTTTTTCTACATAGGACTGGTTTGATCTGTACAAGAATTCATCCAGCAGGCATTCCGTACGCAAGATGACCAGCTCATCTGTGAAGAATGTTTCAAAGAATGCGAAGCCCAAGCTAGTGCGAGTTTTTGTGGGCTCTATTTCCAAAGCCTTGAGCGACAACATTGTGGATTTGGAAACCAGATTCAGCAAGTTTGGAGAGGTGGAGAAACCCTTCGAGGTGCACCACAAAGACACCGTCGACTACCATTATGGATACATTAC
The DNA here is from genome assembly GCA_003709205.3 of Ogataea zsoltii. NCBI lineage: Eukaryota > Fungi > Ascomycota > Pichiomycetes > Pichiales > Pichiaceae > Ogataea > Ogataea zsoltii. The sequence continues at coordinate 119,417 of PPKH03000026.1, forward strand.
CCTTAAGATACTGCAAAAAGATTTTCAGAGGCTGCGTAAGACATTCAACGGAGTGAACTACAAAGGCTCTAAATTGGTTATTGATGAGGCCAAGCCAGACTTTTTGGAGAGATGGAAAAAGGACTCAAGAAGACAAGACACAAAAATCAAGCAGCGGAAACTTAGAGCGCGTATTGCTGAATGCAGACAAGAACGGATCAACCAACGGGATGAAAATCCGTTTGTTTTGCAAAACGTTATCAAAGGACGTCATAGAAAGACGGCGAGAAAGTTCAATTTGGCTAAGTTGACGTTGCGAGTTAATATTGGCGGAAAAATTCGGGTGGTTCGTTGCAAGAAGACCAAAGTTTGGGGTTACAACAAAAACAAGAGACTTAGAGATCTGGTTTACCGATTCATTGATGGACAATGGAGGGACGGAAACGAGCATGTGGTGGACAAGTTGTCGAAGAAATTGGTCGTTTTCACTGATGAAGGTATTCAGATCAAGGATCTTTCAGTTCCGGGAGAGACCGAAGCGGCTGAAGAGGAAGACAACGAAGAGAAGGAGAGAACAAACAAACTTTTGGAGTCCTTGTTACAGAAATACGACTTTGACAAACCGTTGGACCTCGAAGAGAAGGAAGAAGAGGACGAAGATGGACAATCAGACTATGAGTTCGAAGGAATGTACGCGAATGATAGACAGGAATCAGAAGAGGAGATGGAGATAGAATACGAGCCTGCCAGGACGAGCGATTTCCGTGATAGAATGGAGACATTTGCTCCGGAGAAGAAGCAGGTAGACGACGAGGAAGAGTCGGACGAGGAGTTCTACAAGAACCTTGCTCGCGGAGAAACAGCACAAAATGACGAACGCGACCAGAGCGAAGATGATGTTGACACTGAGTTCGTGCCTATGTTTGGCAATCCAAAGCCACAACCAGAAACAGAGGAGCCGGAGCCGGAGCCGGAAGCCGCAACTACAGAGGAAACAGAGAAGCTCAGATCTCTGTTGAACCCCGTGCAAGAGACTCAATCAAGTTTCAAGTTGATTCAAGACGACGATGAAGACATCGACCAGGACAAGATGATAGTGGACGAAGATGTTCCGGATGTCGCAACGACAGAGCTGGATTCTCTGCCTGCGTTGCTCGAGAAGAAAGACATTGGCTTGTTCTTTACTCACTCAGACTCTCCGTTCTTGGTTGCTCAGTCGCAGCTAAACAGACTTCAGGAATTCAATATCGAAGAGAAGCTCGCATATGATGCATGGTTTTGGGAAAACAGGGGCGAGATGAATAGATATTTCCGCAAGAGAAGGAGGGATGTTCTGAGACAAAACAAGAAGGGTGCGAAGACGTTGATGATATAGTGTGGTCGTTCTTCTCAAATGAGTTTTCTCGTTTCTTCCCTATCGCGGATCCCATCTGGATTCCAATCATGAATGTTGTATAAAAATGCAATTGACGATCGTAATTTAATTAATGTTCATTTTCGGACAACTTAAGCTTTTCAAGTGCATCAGAGAGCTCTGTCTCCGCAAAGTTTCTCGTTTGTCCCATTGTGTATTGTCCATCTGTGATCTCGCTGCTTACCGCGTGCTTTTCTCTCCAGTCAACGAAATCCTTTGTTAAGACGTTTTTCTTGATCTGGTGGTTAAGCGGGTTTTGAGGTCCAAACTCAGTAAGCTCCACTCCCGCTCTTGAAATCTTCATTTCAAAAACAGACGTCTCGTTTAGACGGGAAAGTATGGACGAAAGCTCTTTCTCCACCCTTTGTGAGGAATTGGCATACGCTTCATACAATTTTGCATCCTTGCTTTTCAGAAAAGCCTCCAATTGTTCAATTTCATAACATTTCACGTTCAATATCTGGAATTTGTCGCTCCTGATGCCCATCACGAGGTACTTTGAGTGGCTATATTGACACTGTAAAAGCCATTTGTAAATTTTTGTGCAGAATCGCTCGCCATTTTCCTGGTAAACCTTCTCAAGCAGGCCTTGAGCGTCGCAAAACCACACCTTGTACAACTGTTTCTCGTGAGAGACAATCAACTTGATCTCCGTGTAACCGGAGAAGGAGTCCTGTTCGTCCGGATTTTCCGCGTCTATTTCTGCCACTGCCAAGGTTTTGAGTCCGCTGTCCGAAAATTCAAATTCTAGCAAGCTCTTGAAATGTGAAAAGTTGTTCTTCGTTTTAGGAACGGGCATTTCGTTTGTCAAAATATCTTCGAATCGACACCCGATGAACGAAAACAGCCGATTTTGACCCGTTCTTCGGTCAGTCGAGGCAAAAATATACTGTCCATGATACGGCACAATTTGATAAGTCTCTCTGCTTTTGCTGGCAAGATCCTTGAACAATCCTGCGTGACACAGGATCTTGGCATCAGACTTCTGGCCCCGAAGGGTGGTGTGCTCGTACCAAACAACAGTGGCGAGCATGTTCTCAACACGCGACTCTTCCACCCCAAACTCTTTTGGGACAAAATCTCGCGACCCACGGTTCACGTAGTGGAGCCACTTGCCTTTTTGATCCCTCACCTTTGGAAGTCTGAAGGGACGGATAGAGTCCCTATTGAACCGCACCAGATTGGCAGACACCTGCGAGTAGCAGGCAACTTCTTTCATGTGCAGTATATCGGTCAGCATGGGGCGTTTGTTAACAGCAGATAGTTATGTTGGGGAAGGAAGAAGCACAAAAAAGGGGAAACATTCATGACATAAAAAAATATTCTCTACGATTCTAGGATTTTTTTTTCCTTCAAAACCAGGGTCGTGCGCGCGCTAATTTGGTTCATCAACTTTCAACGAAAAAAATCGGAGAAAATATCAGAATCTAATGCTCTTGTTCTTTTGTTCTCTTGTTTCCCTGATAAAACAGTGTTTTCCTGAGCAGAAATCATCGTTGTTGGACGATCTTAACAAGATGAGTGAGGCCAAAACTATTGTGCTTGAGAACACGTCTCGTAGAGATGCTTTGATTGAGATCGAGCAGAAATACCAGAAGCTGTGGCAAGACGAGAAGGTTTTTGAAGTGAATGCCCCAACGAAGGAGGAGATTCCGTACGGAACTCCGCTCGAAGAGCTGCACGCAAAGGACCCAAAGTTTTTCACCACGATGGCTTATCCATACATGAACGGTGTTCCGCATGCTGGTCACAGTTTCACTCTGTCCAAGCCTGAGTTCATCACCGGTTTCGAGCGGTTGAAGGGAAAGCGTGCGCTTTTCCCTCTGGGATTCCACTGTACCGGTCTTCCGATTTGTGCCGCTGCCGACAAGTTGAAGAGAGAAATCGAGATGTTTGGCGAGGATTTCTCGAATCTCCCAAGTGCAGAAGAGGAGGAAGCCAAGGATGCTGCCGCTGCCGCTGCTGCTGCCGCTGCACCAAAGAAGAAGGAGGACGTGACCAAGTTCACTGCCAAGAAGTCGAAGGTTGCTGCCAAAACTGGCCGTTCCAAGTACCAGTTTGAAATCATGGAGCAACTGGGAATTCCAAGATCTGACATCAAGAAGTTTGCTGATCCATACTATTGGTGTGAGTTCTTCCCACCTCTTGTCCAGAAGGATGTGACCTCTCTCGGTGCCAAGGTTGACTGGAGAAGATCGACCATCACGACCGACATGAACCAGTACTACGATTCGTTTGTCAGATGGCAAATGAACAAGCTCAGAGAGCTCGGGAAGATCAAGTTTGGTAAGAGATACACTGTCTACTCTGTCAAGGACGGCCAGCCTTGTATGGACCACGACAGACAGTCGGGAGAGGCTGTTTTGCCACAAGAGTACACCGGTATCAAGATCGAGGTGACAGAGTTCACCGAGGAGGCTTTGAAGGTGTTTGAACAGGAGAAGTTTGACCTGGCCGGCAAGAAAGTGTATCTTGTTGCTGCTACTTTGAGACCAGAGACCATGTACGGTCAAACCTGTTGTTTTGTCTCTCCAAAGATCAAGTACGGTGTGTTCGACGCCGGTAACGGCGACTACTACATTTGTACCGAGAGAGCGTTCAAAAACATGTGTTACCAGAATCTGACCCCAGTCAGAGGTGATTACACTGCTGCTGCCCGGATCGAGGGTTGGACTTTGGTTGGATCCAAGATCCACGCTCCTTTGACCCCATTGAAGGAGCTGAGAGTTCTGCCTATGGAGACCGTTTTGGAGTCCAAGGGTACCGGTGTTGTGACGTGTGTTCCATCGGACTCTCCTGACGATTTTGTCACCACAAGAGATCTGTACAACAAGGCAGAGTACTACAAGGTCAAGCAGGAGTGGGTTGTCAAGGATCCGATCGCCATTGTGAAGACGGAGAAGTACGGTGACAAATGTGCCGAGTTTTTGGTGAATGAGATGAAGATCGCCTCGCCAAAGGATGCTGTTCCTCTTGCCGCTGCCAAGGAGTTGGCCTACAAGGAAGGTTTCTACAACGGTGTCCTGCTTGTTGGAAAGTATGCCGGCGAAAAGGTTGAGGTTGCCAAGGAGAAGGTCAAGAACGACCTTGTTGCCTCGGGAGAGGCTTTCAAATACAGCGAGCCTGAATCTCTCGTGGTTTCGAGATCCGGAGACGAGTGTATTGTTTCCTTGGAGGACCAATGGTACTTGGATTACGGTGAAGAAGAGTGGAAAAAACAGGCCATCGAGTGTCTCGAGGGCATGGAGACGTACAACTCGGAGGTGAGAAACGCCTTCGAAGGTGTTTTGAACTGGCTCAAGAACTGGGCTGTCTCGAGAACTTACGGTCTCGGAACCAGAATCCCTTGGGATCCAAAGTATCTTGTTGAGTCTCTCTCGGACTCGACGATTTACCACTCTTTCTACACGGTGGCACATCTTTTGCAAAGCGACTACTACGGTAGCAAGCCAGGTCCTCTGGGAATCACTGCTGAACAGATGACCGACGACGTTTGGGACTACATCTTCTGCAGATCTGACAAGGTTGAATCTGACATTTCTGTCGAGAAGTTGGACCTGTTGAGAAGAGAGTTTGAATACTTCTATCCGCTTGATGCTTCGGTTTCCGGTAAGGATTTGATTCCAAACCACTTGACCTTCTTCATCTACTGCAATGTTGCTCTGTTCAAGAAGGAGCTGTGGCCAAGAGGTATCAGATGTAACGGACATTTGTTGTTGAACAACACCAAGATGTCCAAGTCGACCGGTAACTTCTTGACTCTTTCGCAGTTGATTTCCAAGTTTGGAGCGGACGCCACGAGAATCGCGTTGGCCGACGCTGGAGACACTATTGAGGACGCCAACTTTGAGGAGAGCAATGCCAACGCGGCAATTTTGAGACTTTTCACGTTGAAGGAATGGTCTCAAGAGATTGTCAAGAACATTGACACTCTGAGAACTGGCGAGTACAACTTCTTCGACAAGGCGTTCGACAACGAGATGAACCAATTGATTGCCGAGACATACAAGCACTTTGATGGCACCTACTTCAAGGCTGGACTCAAGACTGGTTTGTTTGACTACCAATATGCCAGAGACTACTACAGAGAGGTGACTTCGTCGAAGGGGGGAATGCACAAGGATCTTGTTCTGAGATACATCGAGACCCAAGCGATCTTGCTTTCTCCTATTGCTCCGCACTTTGCTGACTACATCTACAGAGAGGTTTTGGGCCACAAGAGCTCGATTGTGAACGCTCTGTGGCCGGAACAGACCGCCGAGGTGTCGCCATCGATCAGCGATGCTTTGGACTATGTGAGATCCTTGTCCAAGTCGATCAGAGAGACGGAGGGAATGTTGCTGAAGAAGAAGAAGGGTGGCAAGCCTGCAGACCTGGACAAAGACAAGCCTAGTGTTCTGACCCTGTACATTTCCGCCAGCTTCCCTGCCTGGCAAAAGAACTATCTGGAGCTTGTCAGAGAGCTGTTTGAGGCCCAAAAGCTGGACGACAACAAGGAGCTGAGATCCAGAATCGACAACAAGGAGATGAAGAAGGCCATGCCGTTCATTTCGGAGCTGAAGAAGAGACTCACGACCGAGTCTCCTGACAGTGTTTTCAACAGAGAGCTGTCTTTCAGCGAGATTGACACCGTCAAGGAGGTTTCCGAGGTGTTGAAGAAGGCTCCTGCTGTTTCGAACGTTGTTGAGGTGCGGGCCGTTGCGTTTGACAATGGAAGCACTGTTGGACAGGACATCATCTCGGGCAAGAGCTACGAGATTCCTAACAGCAAGGTTGCTGAGTTTGCTGTTCCAGGACAGCCTGCAATTTCTATTAAGAATTTGGATTAGATAGCGAAGAAACCAATACAGGCTCGAGCAAACTGACGTTGTTGGAGCCGTTGCAAGTTTAGCGAATTGTAGTTAGCGGCCGGAAACGGTTTTCCGGCTTGGAAAACAGCAAAGATTGGGGTGTTTTCGGGAGCACAACCCTTGGAGAGTGGACAAGCAAGAATTGAGCACTGAGTCTAGTTGTGCGTGGGTAGAGCGGACGAAAAAAAAACGGTGTGGTGGAGTTCAAACTTCAGTTTTGTATAGCGAATCCTCTTCTCTTGAGCTCGTGAGCTGTCCAAGCCCAGTTTTGGTCCCCCCAATTCTCGTTGCGGGCGACCCAGCTTGGCTGTTGTTCGACACCCAGCGTGGCAAAGAACTTGCCGTTGTCGGCGCGGGCGGACAATTGGTCGCTCAGAGCGCACTTGAGACTAGAGTACGAGCCCTCCTCGTTGGAAACCCCGAAAACCCAGCCGAAAATCTGGAAGAAAATCCAGAACATGAACCCGATGATCGGCAGTCTCGTGAAATGGCTGAACAAATTGGTGTTCATCACAAAGCCCGGATGCACCGCAACACACAGGATGTTCGGGTGCTTTCTGGCCAGCGTCTTGACCAGCTGGATGCCTGCTGTTTTGGCCATTCCGTACCGAAACCACGTGAAAATGATGTTTGGCCGGTAATTGAACATCCAGCTGAGCTTGAACGGAAACGGGGTGAACCAATGGCCCACCGAGGTCAGAAAAAGAACGCGTGGATCCCTCACAACCTGTGGGTCCTCCATCAGCCGGATCAAACGGTCGGTGATCAGAAAGTGCGACACATAATTGGTCTGCAACTGGATCTCAAACCCGTCACCCGTGACCGAGTACGGCACCGCCATGATCCCGGCGTTGAGAATCAGCAGGTTCAGCGTCTTTTCCCGCGTCTTGAACTCGGTCATGGCACTGTCGACAGACCGGAGATTCAACAGGTCGATCTCCAGAAACTTGAGCTCGCCCAAATACCGCCCAGAAAGCTCGCTGGCACTCAGATGCGACCGACGCAACACCGCTTCGTCCTGGATCGACTTGATGGCCGTTTCCACGCGGGTTCTGCTGCGTCCCCCAAGATACACAATGTAGCCGTGCATGTACAGATGGAGCACGGTGAAGTAGCCGATGCCGCTGTTGCCGCCCGTGATGAAACACACGCGACGGTCCTCGCTGGGGTTGAAATAGGGCAGTTTCTGCGGGTCAAAATCAGTCATGGCGGCACACAGAACAGCGTAGACCGACAGCAGGTGGCGTCGTTCGCTTAGTGTTTTTTTTTCTCTAGCTTGGATTTTCGTATTTTTTTTTTTTTTTGTTTTCTTCCGTCTGCGGATTACGTAAGCGGACGGAAAACGGGTCCAAGACGATCTGGACGATCTGGACGATCTGGACGATCTGGTATGGTTTGGAAGTAGCAAAATCGGCGCAAATTACGTGCGAATCGCTCGACAACCAGAACCAGACCCCCACCTACACCCCGCCCTTCTCTCACAGTAAACGTTCTCTCTTAAACTCTAATACAAATACCTGATGTATGGACTCAGATCTCCACGCATCACCTTCTCCCTCTCGTCCAGCTCCTCCCATTGGCGAATGTACTCGTCCGAGTTCTTCTGCTGGTTGCGCTTGTAAAGAACAGCAAAGTAGAGCAGAGTGAAGAACACCGCAAGACCAGAGAACCCGATACAGATTCCCAGTCCCTTCTTGTAGTCTGGGGCCTCGTTGTTCGGGAAGATGAAGGACGAGATGATTCCTCCAATGTTACCGAAACCAACCACAAAGGCCGTTCCCACGCTCTTTCTGGTGTGTCCCGAGAAATTCAGACTCATCCAGCAAACAATCACGGGCATACAACTGTAAAGACCGGCTGCTGTCAGGAAACATCCGGCATATTTCACGTGCAAATGCGATCCTCCTCCCAAAACCATTGCCAGACCGGCAATTGCCGTGAAATTAGCAGCCAAAGCGAACGGAAGTCTCAGCTCGAGTCTGTCGGACAAAAAGGCGAGTCCCACGGAGTATCCAAGAGACACGAGCCACGGGTAAATGGAGTGTGCCTGGGCATCCATAGCGGTGTATCCGAGCAACTTGATGATTGTTGGAGCGAAATAAGCGTAGGAATAGGATGGGACAATCAAACAGAAGTAGATGAGAGCGGTGATGTACAGAATAGGATCCTTGAAAACCTGTGCAACGTCTCTCCAGGTCTGTTTGATCTCGAATCCAGACGAACCAGAATGAACCTCGAGCTTCTTCTTGAGGAAGTCGGTCTCGTTAGACTTGAGGAAACGGGCCTGTTCCGGGAAATCGGCAATGAAAAAGTACAGAATGAATCCCAATCCCGTGGTGAACGCTCCCTCAACAATGTAGATCCATTGCCAGGCAGAAAGTCCGTGAACACCGTCCAGATCGTGCAGTCTGTAGGCAAGAGCTCCTCCGCATCCTCCGGCAAGACACGTGCAACTGAAGAAGATACTGAACCGTCTTTGGGCCTCTCTTTTAGAGTAAAAGTTGGCCAGAATGTAGAAAATACCAGGGAAACTTCCGGCCTCACATGCTCCAAGAATGACTCTGGTTGCAACAAGATCGCCGAAGTTCTTGACCCAGGCAACACAGATCGTCGTCACTCCAAAACACACAATCATGACACTCATCCAGAGATGCGGCTTGACGATTTTCAGACAGTAGTTGGAAATAACCTCAAAAACAACGTATGGAACGAAGAAAACAGTCAACGCGGTGTTGAACTGCTGGCCATGGAGACCCAGAGCCTTTTCCATACCGTAAACTTTGGCGTTGGAGATGTTGACTCTGTCGAGGAAAGCGAGGAAATATAACACACAGAACGGTGGAACAACACAAAGATCAATCTTCCACATAAGTCTCTTCTCGTTGACGCCGTGTTGTTCGGCCAGCAAGTCAACTTTGGCTGTCTTTTCTGCCTCGTTGAGCAGAGTTGGCGGAGTGAGCGAAAGCTCCTCCTTGGAGAGTTTCTCAGAGTCGGACATGGGGAAACTCGCGGGGAAATAGCCAGAACGATGCGAAACGTGGGGGCTTGTGAGTAACAGACTTGATCTTTTTTGTAGAGAGCAGTGTTTGTTTGCAAAAAGGTGGAAAATCCCTTGGATAAAATAAAAAAATCTGTGAGTAATCAGCGGAGAAAACACCCAGAATAGCAGGAAATTATCCGTTTTTCGAGGGTATTATGGGGAAAATTTTTTGAAAAATTTCCAAATCCGTCAGAAACGGTCCGTTGATAAAACCGGGGCTGCGTTAACGGGACTCACTTGCATACGACCGGGCAGACACCACCGCCAGTTTTGACGGAAAGCCGGGCACCAGACGCGACGGGAAAAAACCAAACCTTTCTTCCGCGGCACAATGTCGGGTGTTCGGCCGAGAAACCCCCTCCATCGCAATACCTCCCTCCCGTTTGCAGACAATCGCAACACTTATCTGGGAAACGCAATCTGGCATTTCGCCGGCAACCGCGACACCCCGCACTCAGAATCTGGGCTGTAATCCGCCCGAACCTGCCAAGCTAACCCCATCTAGTCTCTCGGCATCTGTTTTGCTCCTCCCCTCGTCTGCCCCCCGCTTTCCGCTTCACCGTAACAAAACTCGCATTTCTTACCCTTTTTTCTCCATCCGCCCACCCTTAACTCCACACCGGGCCTCTCAAACCAGGATGGGTGACCCTGAAAAACAGGTTAAGAACCCTGGACGGCGGTAAACAAACGGCCGGGTAACACGATGCGGCAGGATGGCCGAGTGCTGCCCCACACGAAGGATGTTCAAGACCTTGTTTGTTGGTCGCAAAGTGTTTGCATTTCGTCAGATCGCGGCCCAGATCTTGGTATCCCACTAAAAACGCATATCAGATGCAGGGGAACCGTTGACATTATAAGTGTCACTTTATCACAGACAAAGTTATCCTTGATTACCCGAGTTTAGGCCTCTTCGCGAAGAAAATTTTAGGATCTCGGTTATGAGATCTTGACTTTGCCGCAGCGGTTTCGAGCTAAAAAGTTACAGTCTAAGATCCGAAACCGGAGCCACACCTTGAAAATTCGGTCAGAAAGCAACAAAACATGGGATCGTATACATGGGCCAAGCCTTTGTCTATTTTACTTTCAAGACCGTAAAAAATTCGGCTACGCTGTCCGTTACTTTAATCACTCGTAAATCTCCGACTTTTTGGTAGCCAGCCACAAACAAACGGATCCATGGGTCGTTCGTTGGCTGCTTTACGGGTTTTCTCTCGATGCGGTTCGTTTTCCCAAACTCTTGTACTCCCTTTCCTCCGGTAACCCTCTGCAGTTGACATCACCTTTGTCTCAGAGCCTACTATCTGTGGTCTGTTCGCACTGTATGTCTATCAAACTCTATTAGTACTCTATCAACCGTCTATCAATCGTCTATTCTTTACACTATAATGCAACATCCGCCCTTTTCCTCGGCAGTCTTTGGAGCAGAGACTGCTTGCGTCACCGACTTGTTCACGGCGGAACGTCTCGTGGTCACCGGAGAAACATGCTGGTTAGCCGCAGCAGCTTCACCAACCTCCTTCTGTGCCACGGTGGTCTGTTCCGGCTCCTTCGTTTCGGTTTGTCGCAACGAAATAATCGTCTGGATTGTGCGGCTGAACAACTCGTCAATGTTGTGGCTCGACTTTCCGCTGCATTCGATGAAGAACTCGTAGCCGAGCTCGTCTGCCGTTTGCTGTGCTGTCTCGGTAGAAACCTGTCTCATATGATCGAGGTCAGTGTGTGTTCCAACCAGTATCATCAGAGGCGCTTTCCCGTCGTAGATAGAAGACCGAAGTTTCTCTCCTTTCACAACAGCATTATTGAAGGAGACCTCGTCCGAAATACTGTACACCAGAATGATAGCATCCGAACGTTTCACCATGGTAGCAGTCTCGCCCTCCAGACCAAACTCGTTCTCCACAACGTCCAAAATATCCACAACGTATGAAACATCACCGACAGTCTCAGTGCAGCGGTAGATGTCCTGAACAGTCGGGTCCAAGTTTTCTACAAACGACTTGTAGAGGTAGTGGTGAATAGCGGTGGACTTTCCTGTGTGGAGGTCGCCAAGAACGCTGATTTTCACGTGTCTTTCTGCTTCCTAGACAAGGTTAGTACTAAGTAGTCTCTGAGAAAAGTGCTGGTTACTTACATCAAATTCCATATCTTTGGTGAACTGTGGTCTATGTTTTCCGTAGCGGTAGCTGCAATTTATCTTAAAATTGTGGCTGCTTCGTTCCTGAAATTAATTTCTCGGCCCTTATTTTGGTGGATATCTGGCTCTCTGGAATCGCTTGCTAGATGGCAGTATCGAAGAAATTCTAGTTAGTGCCAATAAAAACGTCAACTTCCACACTTCACCAAAAGCTTAAAACTATGTATCAATTTCCGTTTCGGTCGCAGTGAACGTTTATGTTTTTTCACTGGCTTAATTCCCCAAATGTACTTCACGCATCTCACATGAAAACCGTTATTTTTGTTTCTTTTTCCTTCTGCGTCGTTTCTTTTTTTGCCCAAAAATCCCCGAACGAGATCTTGGATTGCAACGGTTTTCGGGTAAAAAATTCCTCGGATCTTGGTAAAAAAAAAAATTGTGCTTACAGAACAATAGAGCAGGATAATGTACACATTTTTATGAAAACCTGTCACGCCATCCGTTCATGCGACTGCGGCGTTTTCTAAATCTCTGACGTGTCGCTCGACAATGTCACAGCAGGTCCGGAAGGCTTTCCAACCACTTGACACCTTAACCACCTTCACAAAACACCCAGAAAACCCGTAATCTGCTCCGTCTTGATCCTCCACTTCGATCCTAAACCGCATCACCTTGTTGGTGAGCCCGCCAACAACTTCCACTGTGACGGTCTTGGCGTTATGCGAGGGCAAGATGTTGACACCCCCTTGTTGCTTTTTCAATTGGGCAGTTAAATACGCTATTGTTTCCTCGGAAGATAACGTATCCGATTCAATCCAATGTTCGTTCAGCTTGAATATGTTGGTATTGTTGATGCGTTTCTTTTTCTTCGGCACTCTGACGGCGCCGCTCTCCCTGTTGGTTAAAGACGTGAAAAGCCGTTTGAACCAGCCAGGCCTTTTTCCGCTCTTTGTCTTAGACCCCTGTACATCCTCTTCTGTGGTGCGTTTTTTTTCCACCACAGGATTGAATCTAAGCGTTTTCTCGGGGTTTTTGAGGCTTGTCACTGGATCCATGGGTGAAATGTTCACCGCGCGAAGCTGAGCCAGTTCCGCTTTGGTGCTAGTAGAATCCCGTTTGTGCGCCGGAACAACGGTTTCTTCCTCGGGAACAGTTTGAAAAGCCTGTGGCTTGCGACTGATCGCGGCGTATGCATGTTCCATTCTGGAAGGTGGCACTTCGCTGCCATCGCTGCTATTACCCACACTCAACATCGAGACTCTTTTTCTGCCCATGTCCATAACCTCAGCATTTCCAACGCTTTCCAAAACAGTTGTGGTGTTCTCGTCATCAAATATCGTTGTGCTTTCTCGGGTCACAGGTCTGTCTCCAAATGAATCTTCCACGGGGTCTGCGAAGACCGACACGCGCGTCTGCTGTGCGCTGTCGCTGATCTTTGGCAGACCGCTCTTTTTCTCCGGCGTCAACGTCAGTCTCTTGCTCTTTCCGGCATCGTCTTCAGGAGGCATCTCGTAATTTGCATTAGCCATCAACGAACATCTGATTGTCGGGAATGGCTGCTGAACAAACTTGTTCAGCTGAGAATCCTGCGAGGTGACAGACTCCACTTTCCTATGTGGCTTTATGGTTGACTTCGCAGAGCTCACTTCGATGTCATGTATATTGTTGTAATCCAACGAGTCTGCATCCGCAAACTTGTCCTCCTCCTGTTCCAACGACGGTGGCTTCAATTTTGCAAACTGCTCCTCGGTGGGAGTCAAAATTGGAACGTGCACCACAGAATGCAGACTGTACGATGCGTCGTACGAAAGCATCGAGTTGTCTATCGATGGGCCGACCCTGTGTGATCCAGCAAAGGATTTGGCCGGGGATGGGGGCTTCAGTCTGGTTTTCGTTGGTGTTGCGCTCTTTTTCTTTTGTAACGCGGCCGCTTTCCCATTGGCTTTGTTGTACTCTGAGACCGTCATATCAATTTTCGGATCCAGCAAAGACGAGAGATTGCGTGTCGAAGATGACCTCGAAGGCTTGATCACCAAGGCCTTCACTTTCTCTTCTGTTGGAGGCGGCGAAACGTTGCCCAAGTCGTCCAGTCTGCTCATTCTCACGCCAAGCTTGTTCAAAACGCTCGAAGCCTGGCTTGCGTTTCTAGAGCCCGGTGTACTGGTGGCTGTCCTGCTTCTCTTTGGATCCAAAGACGAGGTGTACGCGGACGGAATCTCGCGAGCCGGCAGAGGAGGCCTCATGTTGACCGGTTTTTGCGCCGTTTTCTTCTGCAGTTGCATCTCCACGGTTTTCAGGTTCTCCTTGTACTTCATGACGACGTTTGAGGCTCCTTCAGATGTTTTTCCTGAATACTTCTTCAGATCCAGCTTAGTCTCGTCATGATAGATTTTCACTGGAGAAGAAGGCTCCAGTTCGAGCTTCAGATCGCCTAGGCCATCATCATCCTCAAAGATAGCATCCACCATGTATTTGAACTCGGACAGGTCCAGGTCGGGCAGTTTTGGAAGATCCTTTGGATTCATTGTGATGGTGTCAGGTCTCAGTTTCTTCGAAGTCTTTTTTGGAGACTTGTCTTTGGCCGTGCTCGAATGAATGGAATTAGACGACTGTTTGTTGTTGAACGAGACTGACTTTCTAAACGAGGACGAAACCGGAACGTTCATCTTAGTGTTGTTGGCAAGAACATTGAGATTATTCCTGCTTCTTTTGCGCAAAGGCTTTCTCTTCGGACTCACGACAGTTGGGATTTCCTTCACCGAAGACTTGACCACAGCTCCATTTTCGTCCTGAATCACGGTCCGCACAATGCTCGTGGACTTGTGGATGCTTTTTCTCGGCGAGTTCGACCGGTTGCTGTGGGTCGGAGAAACAGATTCCAGCCGTTTCTTGGCCCCTTCGAACTCGCTCTCTTCGTTCAAGTTCGCGTGGTCCTCCTTGTACTTGGCAAGAAGATGATAAAACATCTTTTCCGAGTTGCTTTCATGACTTTGCAGTTTCTTGATGATTTCTGCAAAGGGGATTCCGTGCCACAGCGTCTGCAGATTGTGCAGAATCCCTGGGTCGATCCCGTGAACTGGAAGCGACAGATTCAAGTCTGGATCTCCGCCCCCGACACCGTCTTCCTGCGGATCTGCGTACTTTGTGAGCAAAGGATGCCGCAAAATACGGTCAATAGGGATTCTATCTCTTGGATTAACCCGCAACATCGACCAGATCAGATCCTTGGCCTCGTTGCTCAAGTTGGACGGCATATGGAACTTCCCTGTCTGCACTTTCAGCAGCAATTTTCTAATATTAGAGTCGTCAAATGGAAGATGGCCCGTCAGAAGGGCAAAAAGAATGATTCCACATGACCAAACATCACTTGGAGAGCCGTGATAATTGCGGCCTGCAACAATTTCAGGGGATGCATAGTGGGGAGACCCGCACGATGTCTCAAGAAGCTTCTGTTTTGTTTCGAGAGCCGCCATTCCAAAATCGGCGATCTTGATGTTATGGTTATTGTCTAGAAGAATGTTTTCTGGCTTGAGGTCGCGGTGACAAATGTCAAACTGGTGACAATATCCGACTCCCTTGATAATCTGTCGGAAATAGCCCACGGCCTCTTGTTCCGAGAGTTTTCCGTTGTTGATCAGATAGTCGAAAAGCTCGCCACCTTCAACATATTCCAACACCAGATACAGCTCGTTCTCGTTCTCCCACACGTCATAAAGAGCCATGATGTTTGGATGGGAGATCAGCTTCATGATGATAATTTCACGCTCAATGCCGTACGGAAGTCCATTTCCGTCGATCTTGGAGCCCTTGGCTCCTTTGCCGGTCTTTGGGAGATTGGCAGTGTTCGATTTCGGAACAATTTTGACAGCAGATAGCTGTCCTGTTGTGCAATGTTTGGCCAAGCGCACTCTTCCCGTAGAACCACGCCCCAAAGTACGGCCCAGACGCCACGGACCAATCCGATTCTCCGCCTTGCGCTTGCTGTTCGACGCCGTTGACGTTTGTGAGAGTCTCTTGTTGGCATTTGCAACGCTTTCCACCACCTTGTCTATCTGGAGACGCTCTTCTCTGCCATTTTCGCCCATACGGTCGCGTCCTTTGTCCGTTGGCTGCCGCCGGGCTGCCGCAGTCACCGCAGCCCGCGTTGCAAATGAGGACGGGCGATAGTTTACTGCTGTTGCCATTGCCAGCACTTGTTGAAGTGGTTGCCCCCTTTCAAATAACTCGTTGAGGAATGTATAGAATTGGTGTTTTGGATCCAAAAACACGAGCTTTGCTCAACACAGGGTGATATCTGTAGAAAAACACGGCGTTTGGCGCGATGTTTGTGGTTGATTGTCAGCAATTATCGCTGAGTAGGCAGAAGAAAGAAGAACCCTGGGCTGCTAAATCACCAGCTGACGAGAAATGAAAACAAACACGATTTTTTCGTTCGCGAACGCGTTTTTTTTCACATAAAAACTTGTTTCGCGTGATTGTTATCACGTGACAGATTTCGCAATATTTCTCGTCTGGTTGCTACTCCTCACCCTCCTCTCGTTTATAATCCATATCCTTAAAAAGTACAAAACAGGTGTGTCTCTAGACTATCTCCTCCTTATTTTCTCTTTGAGCTGATTTGATCGGGGCAACCTTGATCTCTGGTGGCATCCCAATCACATTAGCGTATTTTCTCTCAAACTCGTCCTTCACCTTCCTCAAGCCAATCAAAAGGTTCTCCAGCTTCCTGAAAAATTCCAGCTGGACACTCACTTTGCTGCAGCCCTCCTCTTCAACCTCCGGGGTCAGTTCGGGCTTGGAAAAGTACTGTTTTATCGTCTCGTTGGTGTACGAGTACGTCTGCAAATATTTGTACTCTACCAGAGAAATATCGGTCACAATCTGTGAGTATTTCAGAGCCAAAAGCCCTTTGGCTTTATCTGTTCCAGGCAGCTTTGCAGGAATGTGTAAATGATCCACCAAAGAAACCGGTTTGTTCTTGCAAATGGGCTTTTTGGTCAGATCGACGTCACTCAACGAGAGCGATTCAAGCTTGAGATCGTCTATCGACTGCGCATGGTCGATATTTGCGTCCTCGTCAAGCCTATCGGCGTCCTGGCTAAAATTTCTCTGATTATCCGGCGTGTCCCTCCTCAAACACCAGTTGGGAATCTCAGTAACTCCCAGACTTGTTGAAATCCTTTTTATGAGCATCTGGTACAGTTTGCGGTTGTGCAGGAATGCATCTCGTTTCGAATGAACGTCCTCTAAACTGGGACAAGCATCACAATCTGAGATCTCTAGGTTCGGATGAACCATAAACAGTTGTACCATATTGTTGTGACAAGCAAATCGATAGATAAGAAGGAATAAACGATAGATTGGAACGAAAGAGTAAAATTCAAGGCTCTAATTTGGTTTTTATATTGGTCTGTCTAATTTCACTTGACAGCAATCGATCAACCTTAAAAGTATGACCTCCTAAATTCAAATTAATTGTGGAAAAAGATGATGAAAAAAAAAGAAACCGAATTCTCAAAAACTTCTGTAAGTTGCTGCGGATTGATTCCACTTAAAGCATTCTTCTTCTGATTCTGTCTACCGGCACTTCCTTCGGTTCTACTCCGTCAGATTTATCCAGAAGCTCTCTTTTATCACCCCACAAATTTTTCTATTGTTGAGCCGCATGAGCCGCACGGCGGGGTTCTGGATTTTTCCAACCAGTAAAGTTGATTGATTCTATTCCTTTTTGGGATGATCCCCATTTTAAGTGTGTGAAATCTACCGGTAATTCCCTCTTTTTAAAGGGTAACCCGCTGGTTCTAGCCCAATACGGACTTCCCTTTCCCGCATACCAGAACTTACTTTCGAAAAATGCCTATTTATCTATGTTATGCTTGCCCTACGTGCCCTGGATATACAGCCACAGGTCGTTCTTCAGCTTCTCCACAAACTTAATGTTGAGATAGCTCAAGCCGCGTCGTTGACGTTTGTCTATCTGTTGCACGTCTGCTTCCTCTTCGTCCTCAGAAACCATCGTGTCGCTCGCATCTTTGTCCAGACTTCCGGACTCCAATAGTTGATCAGCAAAGTTGAAAATCAGTTTCAGATTCCAAAGATCGTCGATATTGTTTGGCCTCTTCACCATCCGCTCAATCTCGAGCTTGAAGTCCAGAACTGTCGACTGTGTCACCTGCTCTCTGCTCTTTTTGTCCAACATGCTCGATCGCTCAAATTCCGGGAGTGACTGGAAAATCTTCAGGCTCTTCAGCTCCTTCAAACAGCCACTTCTGTCATCCGCATCTTCGTCTTTCTTTTCAAATTGCTTGATGGTCTCACTGAAAGGAAGACGCAAGTTCAAGTATCCGCGTCTCTTGTAAACGAACAAAGTTAGCAAAGACTTCTTGAAAGCTTCCAAAGTACCCTCCGTTTCAAAATCGAGAACCACGGGAAAATACTGCTCGTCAGTGTTAATCGTCATAATCTTCGAAATCTTGTCCAGTTCAGGTATCAGACTAGGGGTCGTGAGCCGAGAAACGGTGCCGTCTTTCAATATTACATCAACATCAATCTTGATGGGTTGTTTCGTTTGCACGTCTCTGGTCACCAGACATCTGTTTTCGATAGCAAGAGCCCAGAAATGTCTCAAAGCTTGCAAGTGGATTTCTGTGCACTCATTGTTATCGCTGTTGTAGTTGTTTGTTCCGTAAACTGGGTAAATTGCTGTGATCAACGAAGCAATTCCAAAATTATCTTTCTTGAACGCTTGTTGTCCTCCTCCCAAAAACAAGAACCCAAGTGCGGTATTGATTGCCATGTAATTTCCATAATTTGTGGATTCGTCAGTGACTCCTTGTAAGTATCTCAATCTTCGAAACACGTCTAAGTCTCCACTTCCAGCAGTCACCAACGACAGTCCCAGGATAATTATGTCTCTGATATTGTGGGCTCCCAAAAGGGCAATGCGCTCATCATAGTTGTCCGCCTCCAGCGAACAGATGTCCATTAGTCTGTCAAAGTACTCGATCAGGGTCTCTTTTGCTTCCTCATCCCCTGTTGATGCAAACTTGATCGCAATTGAGAGTAAGACGCCTCCAAGAATGTTGAGATAAGGAAGGAAATCACTATCCAAGGCGTTTATAGTCTCAACAGAGTACAGTTTGGACACACATTGAGGAATCTGGAGCTCTACCCATTCTCTGCTTGGCTCAATTTGATCCCACATAATGATGTTGGTACCAAGACATCTTAGCATGAGGAAGTCCGGACGAACGTAATCCAATAATTGTAGGGTTGTTGGTATGGCGAGCTTTTGAGCCACTTCAATATTACCAGTCTTCATGAACATGAACGTAAGTGCCAAAATCGCGCCACCACAAGACTTGTCGAACTCATCAGATGTTTGTATGTCACGCAAAGATGCAGCCATAGAAGAAAGCCGGTCGATCACGTGAGTATCGTTGGACCCTTTTAAGTTTTCTCCCTTTCCAAGATTGATGTACCCCAACGCAATTCCACCAGCAAGCCTATATCCTTCACTGACAAACTCCTTTTCGTTGTACACTAAAGTTGAGCTGATTTGTGAGAGCAGAACCTCCGTCATTCTTCTGTGCTGAGTCTCCAAATACAACAGTCCGACACCAATAAGGCCTGCTGTTTGAACCGGCAACTGAACATTCAAGTTGGTGGACCCTGGAGGAAGTAACGCAACAACGTGAACAGAGAGAACTTTTGTCAGCTTCACATCCATCGTTCCCCGCAAACTGGCAGCCATCCCCAACAACAACCCAACACTTGTGTAGTTATGTTTAGGTCCCAAGTAATTGTAGATGTGCCATTCCTCCAACCTTTTCAAATGTCCGTTCAGCCCCAACCCCAGCAAAAAACCGGCATGCTGTGCATTCAGTGTAGGAGGTCTATTGAACACAATCCAACTTCCATTGATTTCTGTTGAATCTCTTGAAATCATTAGTCCGGAAGACGCACCGTTATGGAAAAAGCCCCAATCGTACACCTCCTGATCTATCGAGTCCTTCTCAAGACTGACATTGATCATATCAGGCAAGATGAGTGAGTTGAAGTTCATTTTTGGTATTGGAAACCGTTCGGTCATCAAGGTTTTGCGGCTGGATATGAAAACAGCAGCCCTTCCCAATGGCATTGTCAACGTCCGCAATGCAACTTTGGATCCCAGCGCACGTTGCTGAATAAGCTTTTCGTGGTCATCAAGACCTTCGGTCGATCTCAATATTGCCGAATGGACTTTCGATGTTTGGAGCAAACGAGTCAGTTCATAAAATCTCCTATCTTCGGAAAATATTAATCTAGTCACATGAAACCGATCCGCTTCTGCCTGGCCATCCCAAGCGGTGAGTGATTCGTTTTCGTTCACCAGCTTGGAAATTTGAGCTATGTCCTTCGGAGGAGAATCACGATGTATTTTTTTGGAAGTGAAGGCACCCTTGAACGATTCGGAAGAAAATTCCAGTAAATCTTTTCTTCCAACAAGCTGTAATTCACGACTCCCAGCATTCCACTGAGAAGCGATGTTATCTTGACAGTAGATGATGGCATTTTTGAGGGGCAGGTAAATACCCGCGGGGTATGTCTCAAGATCTGAGCTTGTAATGCCGTAATCCACCATCATGTTAACCACGTCAAGATATTCAAACTCGGGAGAAACAATAACCTCAAACAGTCTAAGAACGTAGTAAGTTCTGGGAGTTATTTGTTCATCAATTGTTTCATCTTCCTCAGAAACCTGAGAAAAGGTGATGTAGGGTACAATAGTGCTTGCAAAAAGACTCGAAAGGGACTCGAACAGATTCGGTGGTGAACCTAATGGTTGAGCAGTCACAAATCTTGCCTGACGGTCAATCGTTTTGGGATCCTGCATGTAGTATTTGAACCATGCTTCGGACCATCCCATCCAGCTAGTCAATTGAGCCAATAACAAAGACATATTGTTGAATTTGTCCACTGCCAAGACATTCAACCGCAGTTCCTCTCTGATAAGATGCAAAGACAAAACAATTGATGGGGCAAGTTCTGTGAGCAAATGGATACCAGGAGAAGTAGCACTAGAGGCCAATTTTTCAATGTTTTGCTTTGCCAGTTGCGCATGAGGGATCAAGCTGCAGATGAGGTTTCTTTCAAAAACGTTGGGTTCAAACTGAGCCTCACCTGGTGTGATGAGAGACAACAGAGTAACGACAAATGTTTTCCAATCATCATTTTGCGGCACCCTCATTGATGCATTTGCACACCATTGCAGCCAGAAGTATTCGTAAGTGTAAGAGTTTGCCAAGTACTTCAAAGACTCGATGATGGTGCAAATGAGCTTGTCTTGGGGATTAATCGTCAGGTTCAGAGTGTAATGTTTGCTGTTGGTGCAGCAGACCGAGATGTCGGAGCCAAACGAATCATCCAAATACTTGACAGGTGGGAACCTCGCAGACAGATCAATTTTCGGGGATATGAGTCCCAAAAATGGATTCACCAACACCAGATGATAACTGTCGTAGAGTAAAACTATGAAGCCTTTGTGTCCTGATTCCGTCGATAGAGCAATGGCGTCTAGTCCCTGAAGGGAGTACGTCGACTTGAATGATGGTAAGCTTACTGGACTTCTTGGGTTGTTGTATATGAAAAATTCAATGGTGCACAGCGCGGTATTGCAGATGACGATTGCTTCCTGTTCTCGGTAAGACACGTTGAAGACTTTAAGGTGTTTGATATCGTCATCAAACTCAATCGAATTGAGCTTGGTGAAGATGATATCTTTTCGAAGTTTCGAAGACTCAAGATGGTGGTGGCTTGCTGACAAGTAATGGCTGCTTGAGTCGTTGTTAAACTCGCTTCCAGACGCCATTCTATCGTAGGACATTGCGTCTGACGCAGACCGGAACTGTTTAGTATCGATAACCGAATCGTCGAGGATCTTCGATGTGCTAGGAGTGGCGCTCTTGTTGGCGGTCGTGTTGCTGCTGTTATTATTTTTTGCAGATGTGTTGTTGTTATTATTGTTTCCGCTGCTGTTGCTGCTACTGGCTTTGTTTAAACCAGACATTGTGGATCTCTTGCTGGTTCTTCTCGTGAGACTTTGGTAAGAAAGCGAGTTCGATCTCGACTGCTTGTTTCGAGAAAGATATCTTGTATGGTAGATAGTCACAGACTTCTCCACAGGGTTGTAAGTTGTTGCGATCGAGTACATGGAGGACTGCGGAAACGATATGAGTTCCTCCCTGCTGGAAAATGAGGTTGTTGACGAAGACACGATCGATCCCAACTCGGCGAGTGTGTCCAAAAGCGTCAAGAAGTTGCTCTCGTTGGTTGCTGATGCACTCGAAGCAGCTGAGATTGGCGGGATAGACGCGGGAAAAGCCATTGGAGACAATGATTGTGCTGTCTGCCATCCTTGAGACTTGATCTGGTCTACTGTTCCGCCCCCCAGAAAGACGGGACTTTCAAATTCCTTGCTTATTATGATACCGTTCTCAAAACTGAACGCATTGCGGATGTGAAAGGGAAAACTAACAATTTGAGAGCGGCCTGTCTTCTCATACACACAAATTTGTTCCTTTAGGACCACAACCAAGACTTTTCTTGAAGACTTTGCCGGTTGGTTGAACCGTGTGAAAAAGCAACTCACCACTTTGGAATCAAATTTGAGGTTTCGCGTGACAATACCGCCCTTAACCCACAAAATGCTGCTATCCTTCACTAGAAGCTTTTCGTTGTGGCCAGTGAGATAAACCTTGCAATCTTGAAACTCGTTGATCAGCGACGACTCGCTGACATCTGCATGAAGATCCAGCGTCAACAGATGACGCGAGTCCAAGTCAAGATCCGACCCGGCAATTGCTGTCATGGTTGATTCGGACTTGTAGGATGATGATAACAAAGAGGGAAAACAAATCAATTATTTTACCCATTTTGATCTGAGAAACGCGAGATTGTTTTTATTTCGAGAGTTACCCGGGTTTATTGCTTATGTAAGTCCGGGTTTGGAAGGTGTTGCGCGATCAATAAAAAAAACCGTGAAGAAATGCGTGTATCAAGATCCAAACAAGTGGTTTATACAACCTGTTCTGCCGTTTTCCAACCGAATCGATGTCGTTCCTCAACACAATCAAGTACGTTTCCTTCCAAGATATCATCTTGTTACGTCATACTAACCCCACGCAGAGGCTTCACGAGAAGTTCCAAAAAGAAAAACCAGGCAAACAACAACACCAAGCTGGGCAACAACTACAATGAGTTGTATTTGAACAATGATTCGAGCACATCGCTGAACTACGGCGGTCCGGGCGGGCCCGGTGGCGCCATAGGAACTCCAGGGACGGGTCAGGGCTCGATTTACTCGAATAATAACGGATCCTCGCTCTCCTTAAGACGAACACATTCCCCTTCGAAGCAGTCTGTGCGGTCCATGAAACTGCAACAGCAACAACAACAGCAGATCCAGCAAGTTCAACAACCTGTAAAACCCCCTCTTTTCATATGCGAGCCGTTCGTCAAGATTGCACTGGTGAAAGGCTCCTACAAGACAATTGTCCAGCTCCCAAAGTACGTTGATTACCACGAATGGCTGGCCCTCAACACATTCGAGTCATTCAACCATCTCAACAAGTTCTACGGTGTGATTTCTGAGTACGTCACGCCTGACAGATATCCGACAATGACCGCCGATCCTCGCACCGAGTATGTCTGGATGATGCCAAACAACCGAGCAGTGTCCCTGCCGGCAAATCAGTACATCGACTACGCTTTGACGTGGATTAGCAACAAAATCAATGACCAGACGATTTTCCCCACGAAATCGGGAATGGCATTTCCGCCGTCATTTGTCAAGGACATAAAGGGCATTTACAGACAAATGTTCCGAATTATTGCACATATTTTCCACAATCATTTCGACAAGATTGTTCATCTCTCGCTGGAGGCACATTGGAACTCGTATTT
This sequence comes from Ogataea zsoltii, assembly GCA_003709205.3. Taxonomy (NCBI): domain Eukaryota; kingdom Fungi; phylum Ascomycota; class Pichiomycetes; order Pichiales; family Pichiaceae; genus Ogataea; species Ogataea zsoltii. The sequence continues at coordinate 142,777 of PPKH03000026.1, forward strand.
TGCACATTTCATCTCGTTTGTCACCGAGTTTGACCTGATCGAAAAGAAGGAGTTGGAGCCGTTGGCCATGCTGATAGAGAACCTGGAGATGCAGGGGAAGATCATCACGAGCAGAGGTTGAGGTGGTGGTATGTGTTTTGAAGCAGGAAAGGGTTGGTTCCTCAAAGGACTCTTGGAACACTCGTCATGGACGCGGATAAAAGTGAGAGGGGTGTGTGTGTGTGTTAGTTGTCACGTGACGTCATGCGGAGTGTGACTTGTGTCACGTGTCTAGGTCAAAGTCCGGGGTTGACATTTCTGGACGTTGCCCCCGGCACGATTATTTCTCGAGTTATGCAATATCACTTTCCAAATATATACAAGTCATGAGGATCAATATACAGTCGTTTCATAGTTTGTTTGGCGTTCTGTCCAATGAGTCATTTGGGTGGTTTTTCGGGTGATTCAACTGAAGAAGTATGGACTGTCCTTCACGACAGACACGTCGAAATCTCCCTTTGGTGGGATCGGAGGCAACGAGAACGGAACAAGAATCTTGAGGGTCTTTTTACCGCTTTCATCCTCCTTCTCAAAGTCGAATCCGGCTTCTTCCAACACTGTGATCGATGTTGTCAGCTCCTTTCCAAGCTTCACCTGTTGCGGATCTTCCGACTCCAACAGGCTTCTACGTTGTTTCTCCAACAGAACCTCGTCTCCCAGCGTGGCTGAGCGACCCAGTTTCTCCGACAGCTGTTTTCTGAACGCCTTGATCTTTCTTCCAACCTCCGAATGGGTGTCGATTTCCACCACCATCAGCGAGTCGGCGTATCTCTGCAGAAGCTCCGATTTCAGCTTCTCAACGAGATTCGTCTTGTGCAACGCGATAAACTGCTCACGCAAAATCCGGTTCATCGTTGTAACATCCGCGGCGTGAGTCCAATAAGAGTCGTGCACCGATGCAAAAACAAGTCCGGCCTCCGAACATTTATTTGCCGACAAAACCATGTGTGTAGCGTCGAGAGAATGGATGAAGTTTGGCGGAAATCCGTTGGCCTGTTTGCGGCCGTCCACCTTTTTGACCTCGAATGGGTCTGTGATGGTGAGAGTCTGGAGATTTGTCTGGATGGAACGCTGTTTGAACTCCCTGTATGGCTGGACAACAGTGAGTCCCATCGGGGTGGTCCAGATGACCGAGGACATGAATGGCGCGTCGTCGTCGACGGCCGTGTCGAGACGGATGATCTTGCTGATGCGACGTGCGGCGAGAGCTAGCCAGTCCTGGATGGCGTGTGCACCGTCAAACAGCTCCCTGATGGCCTTGAACACCTTGTGGGTCAGATACTTGGAGCACGAAACAGTGGCAGACTCGTCAAAGTCGATGTCCTTGAGTCTCTTGGTGATCTGGGCCTTGGCACCAACGTAAGTGACACCGTAAACACTTGTCATAACAGTTTGTTTGACCAGTTTCCGCGAAATAATATCCCGCGTCGCGAGAGCTTCTTCCATCCCACGCTCCGCATCCTGCGCCACAGACTCCTTCACCAAATACGCCACATGTGTGTAGATATCCGACGGACGCTCGCCCGGAATCAAATTCACCTGTTTGGCTCCCTCAACGTCTCCTCCGAGCGCGGCATAATGCTGCAGACCGTTACACGTTCCGTCCTGGTGCACCGGCTGGTGCGAGATGAACGTTGTTGGGTCGTCGAGACGCATCGCCTTCTCGAGCTCCATGGCAGACGCCAGGAACTGCCAAGGCTTGTCGGCCTTCATCCACAGCTTCTTGCCGCCCAATGGGTCTCTGGCAGAGTCGAGAATGTCCTCGAGGTTGTCGTCCACATACTTCTCCCGCTCGTCCAGCGAGATCTTGTCGAGACCCATCAGGTTCGACACGTGGATCTTGAGCCACCGCAGTCCCTCTTTTCCGAGCGGCTTCCCCTTCCAGAAAATTAACAGCCCACGCGACAGGTCGTTTCCGAGATGGTTGAAATGTGGGGGCATCGGATATGCGCGCCCGCGGAAATCGAGCGAGTGGGGGAAGTAGATCTTTTCCCCGACAAATGCCCGGGCAATCTCCAGCTTGTAGTTCATGTCGCACCGCATCGACCGGTCCTTCGAGAACTCGTTGCACAACTCCCGACAGATACGACGGTGTTCAAACACATCCGACGGGTTCGAGCCCGCGGCAGGACGCGGAGGCAGAATCAGCTCCTCCCGGAACTTGGGGATCTCCAAAAACGCCTCCCCGGTGTTCCAAACCGCAGACATCACCGCAAAAATTTCCTTGTTCACCGTCCACTCCGTGTAGCCCAAATTATTCAGCGCGCGCAAAACCCCGTCCATTTTTCCCTTCATGGCCGCAGCTTTCGCGTACGCGTACTGCTCGGGAGCATTTTTCGCGCGCAGAACCATCGACCGCTTCAAAAAGTATCCTCCGTCGTTGTACGACGTCCATGGCTTCGGCCGGGCAACCATCGGCAGGAACTGCGACTGGATCGACTGCTGAACGCGTTCCGAGCCCAACTTGGACGCAAACTTCGGGTTCAGCCGGATCACACCAACTTTGCTTCCATTCTGGTAGTCGTATGTGTGGTAGAACGCAGGAGCCAACGCCTTTTTGACCTCTCCAGTCTTGGGATCGATTCCCTCAACATCCACTTTCGCAACCTGCATCAGCAACGACACGAGAACAGATCCCACGCGGCACCGCGAATCCGTATCCCACCGCACCTCGGTAACTCTTTCCCCAATTCGAGACTCGGCCCGAGCCTCTGCAGCCTCGATCAATTTCGACGCACGTGTACCCCGCAAAAACTTTCTAAACTCCGGGGTTTTTTTCATCGCTTTAAAATTCCGACGCACGTCAACGTCTGCCGCCAAAATCCGCTCGGATTTATACTCCAGCTCAACGGCTTTTCCAACCTGCATCACAATCTTGGACACGGTTGTTCCACGCGTCAAATCAGACGTAATGCACGACTTGATCAGCTCCAAAATGGCAGTAATGGCCGTCTTTTCCGGCTTCAACAGAGCCAGGTACGGACCGTACTTGAGCTTCTCCTTGTACCGCTCCTTGTCGTAGTTGGTGAGGTCGGCCACGTCCGACTCGGATACGGTCGACTCGGTGTCGATCGTCGACGGATCGGTCTCCATCTTGCGCGCACGCCAGTATTCGTTCACCTCGTTCTCGATCAAAGGCTCCACCTTCTTGAGCCAGTCGTGCAGATAAGCTCCAATCGACGAAGGAACAGCCTTGTCCTTCACCTTCTCGAACTCGTGTTCCCACTTCATCTTCGCCGACTCTGTGATGCTCGACTCGAGAATCTTCTGTCTCTCAACAGAAAGAAGATCCAAAATCGTGTCAAAACGATCCTGTTGGTCAAGAGGAAGGCTGTTTTTCATCTCATACAGGTTCAACTTCGTCTTGGAGGCCTCGATCGCTTCGTAATCCAGGTCCAACTTCTCCTCCCGAGCGAGAGTGAGCAGCTTCTTGGTGAATTCGTTCCCTTGAACCGAATCAGCAAGTCCCAACAACGAGTGACGGATCGCCTTCAGGTTGAAAGAAGAGACAGAAAGAAGCTCCTCCATGTTGTTGTCGATCGTGCCAGGATCCTCGTCCAGAGACCGCGATGTCGTAGTGGCAGTCGACGCACTTGCTACCGTCGACTCCTTTTCTGCCGTCGACGAAATCGCATCCGTCGACGCCGAAAGTCCCGTCGCAAGCTCCGTCGTCTCCGCGCCGTCTCCGCTTACGTCAGCAGAGTCGTGCGTAAATTCCGATTCAACTCCTTTTTCGGCCTCCATCGCTTTGAAAAGCTCCCGGTAATCCTCCGGAAGCTCGTCCTTCAGCGTTGGTTCCGCCTCCACAAGCCTGTTCACATTTCCCAGGCCGATGATGTCCACATACGCCAGAACATCCGAACGACGGTTGTAGAAAGAACAGATCGTGTAGTGGTAAAACTCGTCAAAAATGTCTTTGATGTCCGCTCCTTTGTCAAATTTCAACCGCATCATCCACGCAGTCACCCGTGCTTCGTTACGGAATGACACGTTGACTGAAGTCAGCGATTCTAGCCATTTTGTCACCTCTTGGATGCTCACATTCTCATTGCTACCCCAGGTCTGCAGGAAAAGACACACCCCGTCGTGGAAGTAGGGCGATGTCTTGCTAGTGATTTTCTCCTCCGCCAAACTCCGCAGGATCAGGTCTGCCCTTTCGTAGTCCTTCGAGTGCAAACACGCCTCAAACAAACTCCATGTCTTGAGCAGTCGGCTTGAAATGGGCGTCAAAACATCATCCAACGGGGACGAAAGCGCAATTTCGTCCATCTTCACTTTCTTTTGTGGATTCCGAATCTCGCTGTAAACATCATCTAACGTTCTCGACGGCTTGATCGCATTCTGTGCACTGAAAAAACTCGCCCTTCTAAACAAATCTTGTTTTCTCAGCTGCCGTCCCCGAATAACGTGTCCGGGAACAACATGCACCCTTCTATAAAGCCGTCCTATAGACATCTTCTTTGTAGTGCAACAAGTTTCCCAAATCACTGATCAAAGAGATTGCAAGCTAGTCTCACAAGAGTGTATAAGAGTATTCTTTTTCTGAAAATTTTTCAGCTTTTTCTGGCACCAAAAAAAAAAATTAAAAAAAAAATGAGCCGCACGGATCTTGGATCCGGAATATTTTGTTTCTTTTACTCCTCCAAACAAAAAAAAAGGTACTCTTTTAAACAAAATTATACGTATGCCACTGGATTCACCACATCAATAGCCATGCAAAACTGACATCATCACTCTAAAGATGATCGTCATCAATAGTAAGCAGATTCATCGGCTCTTTCGAAGAATCTGGATCCAAGTAAGCACTCGTGTGCCATAGCGTCATCCGAGAGATTATCCCTGCCATAACAAAACAGCTGTCTTCTTTTTCATCCTGAGCGTCCTCGGTCAGAAAGGAAACAAAAGGCCACGAGTGTATCATGCTGTTTTTTCTCCACCGCTTTGTAGGTCCCGCTAGGCTCAACACGTTTCCAAACTCGGCAATCTCGGCCGCCATCAATTCCTCAGCTCCCCATGAAAGAACAACTCCGCACTCGGGAAATGCATCTCTCCATGTATTGAGATTGTTGCAGTAGCCTGGACTGTGCAAAAATTCGAAATCAGATAAACTGTCAGGAATGTATGCCTCAGCCATTCTATTGATAAATTCCGAGGACAAAAAGTCTGAACATGAGTCCTCATTGGACCTCTTATTGATCCCTTTGAACTTCAAAATAGGCGAGATCAAAATAGCCCCAAAAGGTTTGACCAGCTCCAACTCGCTAACATCAACCTCGTCATTGAATTCATCCTCGCCAGAGAATATCTCGTATTTGGGATTCGATCTGAAAAGAAGAAAGCTCAACGCCATGCTGGCACCTGCAGAATCTCCTCCAATGAAAAACTTAGCGTTCGGGTATTCTTTTGTCACGTATTCCCATCCTAGCAAAACACTGAGCAACTGTCCAGGGAACTGAGATTTTGGGCTCTCCTCGCGGTCAGAGATAGGTCTGAGTTGTGGGGTAAAAATGGCAGGATTCTTGAATCCTTGTAGTTGCAACAGCGAGTGCAGTGTCATCAGATACTCAGTGTAAAAGTGTGGTGTTGCAGACATTAACGCGAGATTTGGGATATAATACAGCACAATATCCACGTCAGGGGAGTTTGGAGAAGGCTGTACTTTGGGAATTTTCGGTGATGCCGACTTTTCAGGGATGATTGAGTCTTCAGAATTATCTGACGTTTCATCAGGGACTTCTGGGGCAGTTTCTTCATCCAGCGACGCACAATCCGCTTTTTTGATCCAAACTCCCCTCACATTAAACTCATCGTTTTTGGTCTCCTCGTACTTACTGTTCTCAATCCCATTCCATGCCTGCAAAATCGACCGATAATCGAAAAAACGCTTCCAAACTGCATTGGCAACAAACGAATGCCCTGGATGCGTGTAGTCTGAAATCTCCCCCAAGAAGGACTTCACCAATCTGATGAGCACATACTGCTGCAAAGTTCCCTGTCTGTGGACCTTGTCTTTGTTGTTGAGCGGTTCAACGTATCCGAGAACAAAGATCTCAATTGGCAGGTAAACCACTGCAACCGTGTTAGTATGTCTGTTGACATGATAGACGGGTGGGATAATTACAAAAGGTAATATTGGTCAGAAGAAATCCGATACACTGACCAATTGAGTAATTGGAAAGCATGTAGATGAACGATAGAGCAACATAGACGACGATGTCCGACAAACCGTACTCTCTCATTTTGGCGAATTTGTTGTCAAAGGAGGAACAAAACAAAAGAACAAGAGAACAAAAGAACAAAGCATTTCCAATGTGACAAAATTGGGGGGCAAAAAATAAAAAATCAGGCGCGATTTTAGATAATTTACTTTTACAAGTTAAATATTGCCCTTTTTTCCCTTTTTTCCATTTTCGAAGAAAACGTGTATGTCTATACGATATTAACTTACAACAAAGCAAGAACTTTGGTGAACACGGCAACCAAAATCTCAGCATGTTTCTTTTCAAAAACCAGCGTTGGTCTTAGTCTGACACCAACATCGGCACATCCTCCCATGTTGACACCATTCTCTCTCATTTTGGAGAGGAAGTTGGCTCTCACTTCTGGAGAAGGCATGTCGAAGGCGAAGAAACAACCCTTACCTTTACCTCTAAGGTTTGCAAGGTAGGTTGGGTACTTTTCTTGCAACTTTTCGAGCTCGGCAAACAGATACTCACCGGCAGCGTTGAACGAAGCGAGCAGGTTCTTGTCTCTAATCTCTCTGCAGATGGCAGCGGAAAACATGACAAGCTTCTCGTCACCACACCAAGTGTTGAACTGTCTGTATGGGAAGTTTGGAATCAATTCCTTGTCGTGGAAGAAATAACCAGCGGATTGCATCTTCTTGGAGAAGGTGACAAGATCTGGAGGAGGAGTGATGTTGTATCTCTCGTGTTCCCACATCAGACCTGCACCACCGCAACCGGTTTGAACCTCGTCAATGATCAACTTGGAGTCGTACTTCAACGTGATGTCTCTCAATCCCTGGAAGAAAGCAGCGGAGGCGTGGTTGTCACCACCCTCGGATTGGATTGGCTCGACAATCACGCATGCAATAGGACAGTGCCACGTCTTGAACAAGTTCTCGACAATGTCCAGGCATCTCTGATCCTCCTTTTTGTTGTAGTCTTCGTTGGCCTCCAATGGATACTTGTACGATGGGAACTCAGCTTTTGGCCATTTGAACGAAGGCATGTCCATCTTGTGGATTGGCTTGGATCTAGTGACCGATCCAGAGGCAAACAATCTACCGTGGAATGCTCTTGCGAACGACATCACAGCAAGCTCAGGGTTACCTGGAGCCTCGTTTTCCATGCATGAAGCCTCCTCTTCCTTCGAGAAAGGAGTGGTGAAACCTCTCTTCTTGGATTGACGGTTGAAGAAAACAGCCTTGAAAGCCAATTCGTTGGCGTCGGCACCGGAAAGAGCGTTCCAGACGTACTTTTGGCCCTTAGGAGCAAACTCCAAAAGCTCCTTTTGGACGTCTTCAAACTCTTTGCCGGCGAAGTTACCAAGAGCAGCTCTGTTGACAAAAGCTCTGGTCATTCTGTCGGACTTTGCCACCTTGATCAGCTCTGGGTTGTTGTATCCAAGAGGAATGGATGCGACTTGACAGTAGCAATCCAGCATGGTGTTTCCGTCAACGTCGACGATATAGTTACCGGTCGACTTCTCATAGTCGGCAACAAAGTACGTGCATCTGTTGTCGAAAACCTCGCCGAGCGATTCGATCGCGGCCTTACCATTTGGGCCTGGCACCGATTGAGTCAAGATCTGTGGAGCAGAAGGTTCTTGCGGAAAGTTGATCTCTGTGTAAGAAGGCATTTTTGTGATGGAAAAACAAGAATGATTTGACAGAAAACGAAAGGAAGCAAGTTGGGCGGATGATGCTCCTTTTATACAAAATTTCCCCTAGCGGTCCGCTAACTTGGACGACAGAACTGCATGTTGAGAACCTCGCCCGAATCAAAACAGCAAAAGCCGTTTCGGCTGAGTGTTAGCGGGAATCAGCGGCTTGCGCGCGAACTGCCGCGCGCAGCCCTGCCGGGATGGAGAACCCGATAAGCATTTGCGCCGCGCAAACACCAGACTGAGAAACGAGAAAAAAAAATTATCCGCTAAGCATTGTCTGCCCGAGTTTCCTATAATAGCGGCATTTGGGAAAAAATACGTGCAAGCAAAACGTGAAAGATTAACGAAATACAAGCTTTTCAAAAGGAGAAAAGAAGAAAAATATTAACAATTCGTTACCTCATGAGCATCTAACGACGAGAATCACGGACAAACTTCAAACTCTTTCCAAGCGTCGATGTCGTAACTCTTCTTTTACAAGTACCTGTGATCGGTTCCTCCTGTCGTCAACTCCACCTGGTCGGCGGCCTTGACAAACATACAAACAACGGCAAAGTTCTCGTAACCAGACGAAGTTCCGTCCACTCCTCTGTTGATCGAGTCTAGCAATTTTGATTTTTCACCATCGAGAGGCGTTCCTGGGGTCGGTCTTTTGAACGATTTTTTCAACGATCTTGACAGCTCGGCCCAACATCTTTCTCTTTCTGTCTTCCATTCTTCTGGTGTAGGTGGCTCCGGCGGTCTATTGAGCTCTGCCAGAGACGAAAAGCTCATGTTGACTGTTTTTTTCGTCTGGGACGGAGATATCACCCTGTAATTTAGTGGTGCACGGATGTCCTGCTTGTCTATCTGGCTGGAGTAAAAATCCTCCATTTGATCCACAAGAGGGATATTCAGATCTGGTTTTTCCGACAGATTCGAGTCAGACGTCGAGCACTCCCCCTCTGTCGTGGCTGGTAATGGATTCGACAGCTTGATCCTGATATCTGGATGTGTATCTTGGTCAATTACCCTGACGGCTCCCGTGAACCGGAACTGTTTGCGCAGTTTGTGGAAATAAAAACAAGCTTCAAAGTTTGGGTTTGAACAAAGATCTCTGTATTTGGCCGTTCTGCGGTCTGTGCAGAACAAAAGCACATTTGTCTTCTGATCATTGAAGAGGAACCCGCGGAAGATGAGTGTCCGGGTGTGAGGAAGTCCGTTTCGGTCGACATTTGCAAACGAAAACGCCACAAATGGCTCGGTCTCGAGCTCGGTTGCTACTGCGGAAGAGAATGCCGGGTTCCAAGGTGCCAGTGCTTGCATCATCATGAGGTCCGGATCAGAAGTAGTAGGCGGCACGGAACTGCTCAAATGAAAGTCGCAGATTCCGTATGTGTGTCGGTATTCCCTTTTGGGTTCCGCAAGTTATGTTCCTATCCTGTGCGAAAGGTAGCGAGTCGGTCAACGTCTCTTATCTTCAGCGGGGCAGGCTTCAGCCATACGGTAAGGTGAAAAATACGAAAAAAATTTACTTGTAAATTTGTCAGTAAATTGGGAGATTCGTCGATTCGCGTCGATTCGCGTCGGTCCCTCCTCCAAATTCGAGTCAAAATTGAATGGGATTTTTTATTTACAAGGTTTGATGAATATGTTATCTATGTAGATGCATACGAACATGAGTAACCAGACCCGCTAAGGAACCGTAGATCTCCAAAGAATGAAAGGAAAAAATGGGACCCCGGCCAACAACGATCAGGTTTACTCGGACTTTTTGACACCACCAATGCTTTGGCCCATTTTCACTCTATCTCCCTCGGTCAGCTCGAACTCAAAGTCTGAAGGAGCCTCGAAAACCAACACAACTGTTGATCCCAGCTTGAATCCTCCCATCTCCTCTCCTTTGAACAACGGTTGTCCGTGCAAAATTTCTGAGGCCTTCGAATAGGTCGCCTCGTAACACGAATTCTTCTTGAGCTTCTTCCTTTCTTGTCTCTCCTTTTTCTGAATTAATGCATCAGTCACCATCTTTTCGGCTGGAATACCCTCCAGCAACCCTGCAGCACGAATATCATCCGAAGAATACATCTCGTGCTCATAAACCTCATTGGTGGACAACTGTCTGTCAAAGTTCAGTTTGATCGAGCCGACGTTTGTGGCTCCGACTGGAGTCATGCTGAAAAATCCGTGTTTCCAGTATCCCAAGACCGCCACTCTTTCGTTCAACACAAACAGGTTGTTCAAGGTACGCTGGAAGTAGGGTGCCACAGAATAAAGCTCTCCAACAAAGTGCCGACGCATGGTGGCCACCCAATCAACAGGTGAATGGAACCGATGGTAATCTCCTGGTGCAAGATATATCACCGCAAAATACAGCTTGGTGTCGTGGTTATGCTTCTTGCAGCTCACGACTTTCTTCGAAACCTCCAGGATCCGCGAAGAAGATGCATGTGTCAACGCTTGGTCTCCTTCTTTCTCCACATCCACGTGGAGATCCACAAACTCCTCATCTCTGCCCTCGCTCGAGAACTCAACCTCATGCCTAGGAGCAGCCAGTTGCGAAGAATCGGTTGTTCCAAGCAATGCGTCAAGCTTGTAAGTCATGCCCTTCACCTGCTCAATCTCGCCATCACTCCCAACAACACCAAACTTCAGGACACGTCCATCACATGGAGCGCACAGCATGGCGTTCTTGTCAACTGGTCTAGTCTCTGGCCTAATTTTCCGGTAGAAAAACTCTCCCAAGTTTTTGTAATGTTCCAAGTTTGGATCAGCCATCTCGTCGAAATTGACTCCAAAAACGGATCCATACAATTTGAATCCGGGACCACGAAGCCAGATTGGCAACTCAATGTTGTTTACCTGGCCCCATAAACGCGACAAAGCGTTGAATGGTAAACGTGTGTATAGATAAACAGGCCAGGAGGAAGGTTTGGCTGTCACCCCGTCGTCTTGGTGATTTACTTGCGTGTTTCTAGCCACCACACCAAAGAAAATGATGGATATGGAAGTGAGGGTGAACCAGGAACGAAAGTTAAGTCTTTTCGAGAATCTCTGTTTTTGCTGTTGCTGCTGTTGTTGTTGTTGCTGTCTGTTTTTTGTGCTGAATAGTCTTTTAGTGTTGGCAATGAAATTTCCATTTCTGTCTCTCACGGTGGTGGAAAACTGTCTTGCGGAAAACGGCTTCTTGAGTCGGGATCCGATAGATCCAACGATGGAAATGGACGTCACTTTGTAATATAACACATTTCTCTTTGGTCTCGGAATTTTAGGGAACCGGTAATAATATGTGGTATAGTAGCGATTGTGTTGTTGCTGCTGCTGTTGTTGTTGTTGTTGTTGTTGTTGTTGTTGCCTCAAATGAATGTTATACGCGTTGATCGTGGCTCTTGTGAGCGGCTTGTGCAAATTTGCCGAACTTGTCGCTTGAAATGACGTCGGGAGCAGACCAAACTGCTGTCCAAAGGTCTTTGAAGCCAACATTGTGTTCTGAAGCCGTATGCAGGCGGCTAATAACTGGATAGTCTAGGGAAAAAAGATCACTTAAGAAGACAAAACAAACAAAAACGTACACTTTTGGGCTGTTATTTTTTTTTTCCCAACCATATGTAAGAATGCTTATTTGGCACAAGACAAGATCACGCATCCTTGCACCAGCGCCAACAAACGAGCGAATAAAGAGACAAAACCTGCATGTGAAAAATTGCGCCAGACCGCGTCGACTGACGTGATCCGGGTAATCTTTGTGGCTATGCAGATGGCTGGTGTTTGTGGCTGATGAATCTGTTGAATATTTGCCACCAAAAGAGACAAAACAAAAATCATGTTCCCTTCGAGTGTTGTCGCTTTTCCTTCCAAAGTATCCACAATGGCTCCGCCTGTTCCATCATCCAATTCTGCCAGCATTCTGTCGTCCACCACGGTGACTGTGGCGCCATTGGTGCTACTTTCTGTGGTTGATCACTACGAAAGAGTGATCAAGTCGTCAGGCTCCGGAAGTTCAAGCGGTTCCAACAAGCGTGTTGTTGGTGTTATTCTGGGAGACAACACGTCTGTCGGCACAAAAGGAGGCTCAATCAAGATCACCAACTCGTTTGCGATTCCTTTTGAGGAGGACGAGAAAAATCCGGATATTTGGTTTTTGGACCACAACTTCATCGAGTCGATGCTCGACATGTTCAAGAAAATCAACGCCAAAGAAAAGCTTATAGGGTGGTATCACTCTGGACCAAAGCTTAAAAGCAGCGACCTGAAGATCAATGAAATGCTGAAACAATTTACGCCATCGCCTCTGCTGCTCATAGTGGACGTGAACTCCACAGACAAGATTGACATTCCAACCGACTGTTATCTCGCGATTGAGGAGATCAAGGAGGACGGATCGTCGAGCGAGAAGACTTTTATTCATTTGCCATCGTCTATCCAGGCTGAGGAGGCCGAGGAAATTGGTGTGGAGCACCTTCTGAGAGATATCAGAGATCAGGCGTGCGGAAATTTGTCGATAAGACTGACCAACAACTTCAAGTCGCTCACATCGTTGAACGAAAGACTGCTAACAATCGTCAAGTACCTCAATAAGATCACGGCGGGCGAGCTCCCGATCAATAATGTGATTTTGGGCAAGCTGCAAGACATTTTCAACCTTCTTCCAAACATCAGCGGGCTGAACAGTGCCGCATCGACAGTGGCCTCTGCTGCTGCTGTTTCAGACGAGAGTGCGACCGCGGAAAGCCGGCTGCTGTCGAAGGCTTTCAACGTCAAAACGAACGACGAGCTGATGATTCTGTACGTGAGCAGCTTGGTGCGGTCCATCATCACGTTCCACGATTTGATCGAGAACAAGATCCAGAACAAAAAGGCGAACGAGGACGCCATTGCTGTGGCGGGCGAGGAGAAGACAGAGAAGGCGGAGGAGATGGACGTGGACGAAGAGAAGTGAGTGAGTATTCTGCGGCTCTTGCTTGATGTCAAGGTTTCTTGCTGTTCTTCTAAGTAGGATTAATTGATAAAATGATACAATTTTGATCGGACGTTGGGACCGGGTGTCTTTGTAGCTCTAGTTTCTTGGTGTCAAGCGTATTTGAGGTGAGTCGGCCAAATTCGTCGCGTCTCTTTCTGCGTCGATCGACGCGCACACGCACTCGATAAAAAAAATTTATCAAATCTCTTGTTCACCGCTTCTCTGCTCGTGTCTTCTGTGTCCACCTCACTTAGTCTAGCCATGTGGAAGGTCAGCATTCACGCTACGTTTCCGCTGCCGCTTGTTCGGCCGGAGGCATGCACGCCAGTGACGCTAGCGACGTCGGTTCACCGGTGTTTTAGTCCCGGCCTATCGCACGCCTCTTTGCGGACCACCACAGGCAAAAGGTCTTTTTACTACTACTCCAACGGCGTTTTGAACAATGTTTCGACCGGTTTTCAGCACAGCAAGACCATTCAGACGCAAAGCACGCAAAACCCGGGCGTCAACGTCCAATTTGACAACAACTACAGACTGATCAATCTGACCAACTCCAAAAGCAGTCTCTCGCCTCTCGAGGGCCCGGACGCCGGAAGCATCATCAAATCAGTGGCCAAAAACACTCTGGCGTGTCACCCGGGTGCTGATTCGGCTTCCAGCACGTCCACGGCGGCGGCCGCTGCCCACATCCCGTTCCCTGTGACGCCCAAGTCGGGCCTGGGTCCGGGCGAGTCTGTTGTGCAACAGCTGCTCAGGGGCGAGAAAAAGACGTTCAAACAGATCACCGACCCCTATCTGGCGCTTACTAAGCCGCATCTGACGTTTTTGATTATGCTTTCGTCGATCTGCTCGTATGCTTTGGCCCCAAACCCGACCAACATCGCAGACTTCTTGTTTCTCACGACGGGGACGCTGCTCGCGTCCGGAGCGGCCAACGCCATCAACATGGCACGCGAGCCGGCATTTGACAAGCAGATGGTGAGAACACAGGCGCGGCCCGTGGTTCGCGGGCTCGTGACGCCGAACGAGGCATTTGCGTTTGCTGGAGTGACGGGGTCGCTCGGCTGCGCACTGCTGTACTACGGTCTAAATCCGACGGTTGCGTTTCTCGGAGCGCTCAACATCGTCCTGTATTCGTGGGCGTACACGTCGCTGAAACGGCGGTCGATCCTCAACACTTGGGTCGGGGCTATTGTCGGGGCAATTCCGCCGCTGATGGGCTGGGCCGCATGCTCAAGTCTGAGCGACCCGGGCGCCTGGTGCCTGGCACTGCTTCTGTACGCATGGCAATTCCCGCACTTCAACTCGCTCAGCCACAACATCCGCGACGAGTACAAGCGTGCCGGATACGTGATGACGGCGTCCGAAAACCCGAAGCTCAACGCACGGGTGGCGCTGCGGTACTCCCTGATGATGTTCCCGATCTGTTGGGGAATGTGCTACTTCGGTGTGACTGACCCGTACTTCATAGTGGATTCCAGTTTGCTTAACGGCTGGATGGCATACATGTCGTTCCGGTTCTGGTGGCAGCAACGGCTGAACCACTCGGAAAAAACCCTGCGCAGCGGCGGGGCCAGCAAGGAGGCGGTCGCGAACGCCAACATGTTCGCAAAGAAGACGTTCTGGAGCTCCATCTGGCAGCTGCCCGTGGTTCTCGTGCTGGCGATGCTGCATAAGAAGGGACAATGGGACCGCTTCTTCGACGATGAGCCGCAAGGCCGTCTGTCTTAGTGACAATCTTGGATATAGAGCATTTTGTGAATAGATAACCGATTATCGGACGGTTCTGTAGGAGCTAGAGAGCAAAGTAGAACACCGGAGTCTGTTTGGGTCGATCGACGCGACGATCATTTATGTGTGTTTTTTTTTTTCTCCCTCCGCCGATCAGATAAATTTTTGTGAATGTTTGTGTTTGTTTATCTCCCTCTTGTTCCCTTTTGTTTCCCTCTTGTTTCGTATCATCCTTTCCGCCAGGAATTACTCCACCATTTACGACAATGTATCTTCCGGATCTCATTCCGCGCGACGCACATCACGTGTGGATGAATCAATCCTCTAGCAGACGCTTTTCCCCGCAAAATTCGGGACCACGCCAGCTGGACAGCTCGTCTGCCACCAGTGCCTCAACGATGGCATCTACAGGCACAGCACAATCTCAGGCGTTCTCCGCAAGCACAGCCCGCACAAACAACAGCCAATTTCCGCCGCTCTCGTCGTACTCCCCTGCATTTCCCGGTCCAACGCGGCCCTCCAACGCTTCCTCTGTGATGCTATTCATGCCCACAGAGTCGAGCAACAACTCAACATTCGAAGATCTTACCACAAACATCTCCAGCAACCTGCAGTATCTCAACAGTCTTGGGAAACTCGGTTACAGCTATTTGAAGCCCATCGGCATAGAAAAAACCCTGAAGCAGCTGTTTGAGGAGCAGGAGTTGGAGGAAGACCCTGTCAATTACGAGGGTGGCGACTTTGTGGCCGGCGGGCCGGAGCCAACGGAAGTTGCTGGAGATATTGCAGATGCTGTGGACGCTCCAAACGTTGAGACGGTCGGGGAGGTCGATCTGGACGCAGAGATACCTGACGGTGATGAATTCAACATGAGATACAGCGACGACGATGACGACGAAGACGAAGACAACGATAACGATAACGAGGCGAACATTGAGATTGAGGAAGATGACCTCGTGGGTTCGGGTGACCAGGAGTTTGGCCAGATTCTGGCCGGCGGTGACGGCGCAAACGACGAAGAATTCATGGCCGCAGAAGAGTATCAGGATGACCACAGCATATCCATGGACTCGCATGTGGAAAGCATGTTTCCGAGAGTTGTAATGGCGAATCACGAGACTGTCGTTCTCCACTCGGGGCCACTGACTTCGGCCACAACGACAGACATGACAACGAACAGCTCGAACCAGATTCACAGCATTGCAGGAGCCGGGGGCGATTTGACGACCACGGGAGACACCTCACCACAGACTCCTTACGCAGCAACAAGTAACGGTGCCAGGTTGCAGGAGAGTCCATGCGTGAGATCGTCCGGTCTGCGAATTGAGACGCGGGAAGAGAGTTCAGATTACGACATGACGATAGAGTAACCGTGTGAATGAATCACAAGCGTTCAAATGTCTATTATCTCGTTTTCGGAACTACATATCAGAATCTGGGATTCGATTTAAGACAAACCCTCCCGCTCGAGTTTGCTGACTTCGCTCGTGAAGCGTCTCTCAAACTTATCCACTTTAGCCTTTTGCAAATGGATTGCCGGAATCATCCACTTTCCACAACTGCACCGCGATCCCTTCCACGAGTACGCTCCCACCTTGGCATCACATTTGCCGCACAGAAACTTGCCTTCCAGCTCCCCCTTTTCCAATTCGTCCTTCATCCACTTGAGTGGCTCCACAAAATAATGAGTGCATTCGTTCGAAGCCTTTTGAATATCCACTATTCTCTTGGACTTGAACGCGTTTTTTATGAAATATCCCTGTTTATCGCTCTCATCGCCGGGAGGGTCGTGAGGAACGAACGACGACGACGTCGCCAGCACATTTCGACATCTCTTACACCGAAGCTCCGACTGCTCTGTCTGCGATGTTTCTTCTTTGTAGAAAGCGTCGTTTTTCACCATCGACAGGATGTCGTCTCGCTGCAAGCTCATCAAAAATTGCTTGTATCGCGATTCCTTCATCAATTCATCTGTGTTATCCTCGCAATGCAACTCTCTGTACAATTCGAGCTGCTCCATAAACGAATCGTTGGGACCCACGTCCGGTTTCACCCGTTTGATTGCATAAAGAGCCACCTTTGGGCTCATACCGTAGTACTTCATGAGAAAAGCCATCAAGAAAGCCACCGATCTGGAGCATCCGGCGTTGCAATGTATGAGGATCCGACCTTGGTGTTTGTGAGACTTTGCCGTTCCCTTCTCTATCTGTTGGCCAAACAGCGCAGAGCATATGAACTGGTTGCTTTTCCCTAAATGGCACAGAATGTTGGTTTTTTCGTCGTCATCTATCGGGATCTGGAGGTGATTGTACAAGTCGGTTGTGTACTGGAGTGGGATCTCTTCTTTTTGGATTGATAGGATGTTGGAAATCTCGTTCTCGGAATGAATATCTACCAGTTTTGCAAGCGGCTCAACCGATGAAATGTAGATTCCCCCGAGAACTCGGTATAGAAGCGTGGAAGATGCCATGACTTGTAACAGATAGTTACGGGCCGTAGAGTTCTAGTCCGATTATTTCACTCCTACAATTTTTTTTTTTTAGTTTTTTGATTTTTTAAAAAATAATTTTTTGATGGTCACGTGACCGTGTTCTGATTAGGTCCGAAATTATATTCCTTTGTAGAGCATATACCCAGACTGAGGAAGATATTTGAGTGGTTTCAAGCTGCGAGCAACCCAATCGTTTGGCCAGAAACATAGAGGGGCGGCAGCGCTCAATTATTGGATAATAATCGCGCGCGTCACGGCCCAGCTTGATTGCTCGGTTCGCTCAAGCTCATTGGTACTTATATCCTCCGCTTCCACCTCTCATGTTCATCTGTTGTCCGCCATATCCATGTCCTCTTGACCCCCTCTGTCCCTGCTGTTGTCTCATGGGCATTGGAGGGCCGTTCGGGATGCCCTGTGCCTGGGGGATCCCGTAGGCGACTTGAGGCATATTTGGCGGAGGTTGGTATAGGGGAATAAACTGAGGTTGCTGGAACTGGGGAACCACAAATGCGGGCTGGTGCATGTGGAGATTGTGGTGGTTGTGATGGTCAACTTGCATTGGCTGAGGCATCATCATCGGCTGCGGAACAGGCTGGTGTTGTTGTTGAGGTGGAGGCCCCATCATTGGGATTGGTTGTGGCGCCATGTACATCTTTCTTTGCATTTGAGGAGGCGGTGGAAGAGGAGCAATCCATTCCGGTTGCTTAGGGAATGCGTTCTTGTAGGACTCTTCGACGGTCGACGGCCAGGTTGGTGGGGTCGAGAATGGCTTTTCCAGGTTGATAATTGAGACGGAGGATGAGCTCTTCTTGGACTCGTATTCCACCCTGGCTCTTATGAGCAGGTTGAATTTGGTTTCAAAAATGTTCTCCTCCTCGCCACGTTCAGAAGGATCTTTCGGCACCTTGCCGACTCCAAAGAAGGACTGGGGATCTTTCTTCTGCCGCTGTTGGGGAGACATAACCTGAGCACTGGAGGGAAGCGAAGGAGAGTTCTTTGCGGAAGAAAAGTTGGACGGAGAAAAAGAGGCAGAGTTTGGATTCATCTTGAAAGTTGTTGCCGTTCTCGGATCCATTTTCTTCTTGCTGACGATAGGAGTCACCGTCTTTTGTGGAGACTCGCTTTTGACCGCCTCGGTCTGAGACGTCTCTGACGATTCTGTCTCGTCCTTGCCCGTGCTTTCCACTTTCCGCATGATCTCTTGCTGTTTGGTCTTGTCCTTTGCAAGAATAGGCAGCAGATCCGGAGGGAACTTGGTTGGAACTTTGAAGTTTTGCGAAAACTCCTTCAGTGAGTTGATTTCGTTCTGAACGTTGAGTTTCCGAGCCTCGTTATTAACGCTCTGGTGCTGAGAACTGTGCGATGAGGCGGATGACGAAGACACGGGCTTTGGTGGAATAGGAGCTGCTGCTGTTGCTGCTGCTGCTGCTGCTGCTGCTGGTTTTCCCTCCTCCTCCGTCTTTCCGCTCTGTGTTGCCGAGCTGGATAGGATCGCCGGATCGCCATGAAAGTTGGCTGCGCGCTGTCTTGGAGGCACGTATTTTCCTGGGACTATCGGCTTCAGCTCCGACTTAGACTCCTTTGAGTTAGCCTTAAGCATTCCCATCAACAGGGCATCTCCTGCAGCGGTAGACTCCTGCTCCCTCACCACACCAGAGTACTTGTCCTCCTCGTCCACGCCGCTATCATCGACAACAAGACCTCTCTCCTCAGCCAAATGGATGTTACCATTGTGGCCCTGCGACTCAATCTCCCTGGCAATCCTATCTGCCTCCTTGAGTCTTCTCTGATAATCAGGCGAATCTTTGGAGATTTTTGTGGTGTACAAAGTCTCGTCATATGTGGACTGGATGCCAAACTTCCGCTCGTTGACTTCGAACTGGTCCCATGATCCGTTCCCGTCAACATCTTCCAGTCCTCCCGACAGTCTGGAGTCAAACTCCTCATCTGGAACCCACTTTTGCAGCTCTCTCTCCTTGACACGGGCCGACGCAGAAATGTCGGTGTCCGTCTTGAAACCTTTGGTCGAAGAACCAGAGGCAACTGGAGCAGCCGAAGTCTCTGGAGTAGTCTCCAAAGGAGAAAAGTCCACGTCCTCCGTCTCCAGCATCGCAATGTCACGATCATAAATGACCAGAGACTCGGGCAACGTTGCATCCTCTCCAGAGCCCGATTTGATCAATTCTGGGAATTTGAGCACAACAGAAAAACCAGACTCGCTGATCTCACTTGTTGTGTGAAGAATTCCCCTGTACTGAGCGCCGGAATTCACAGTCACAGTTGCTTTGCAGCCGATCGACTTGACCAGGCCGTACAAAAGCCTATCATTCATGTGTTTGATGGCAATTTCAAAGTCCTGGGGAGGTAGAAAGTTGGAACTGTTTGGATTGACGTTGCTGGAGTTTCCTGCTCGGCGGGAGTTGCCGCCCGAGTTAGTGTTGCCGTTTGCCGAGCTCTTGGACCCAGTTCTGCGATGGGAAGGACCGAACCGCGAAGCAGACCCGGCACTACCGGCCCCGCTAGCTGCACCAGCCGCACTGTAAGATGCGCTACCAGCTGAGCCTGCACTGTTGCTACCGTTTTTGGAGGCCATCACAGTCTTGTAAACGATTTCTTAGCGATTCCGCGTGTCTCGATATCTCCTTTGGTGATCTCGTGTTACAAGCCGAATTGCGCTTGCAGTAATTCTCTCCCTACACAGCCTACCTCGTAAGCACGTGTGCCATATACCGCGTGCAGAAAATACACGTGGACTTCGGGATGGAGGAGAAGGAGGGTTAAGGGGGAACTGAAAGAGGGAGAGACTCAAACAAGATGAAAGTTGGTTTGTTTGATGTAATTCGGCGATGTTATGAGCCCGCCTTTGTCGACGCGTCGATAGTCGCTTTAGAAATACAGTCTGTAAAGTCGCGTCGATTGTAGTGCGCGCTCGTAACCAAAAGACAATATCACACTTTCTAATTGGCCACCTTGTCCGCCCTCGCTCTTTATATATATCACACCTCGCACCGGCTGGAAAATGTACAAACAAATTAATCAAAAACGTTCTACGACATCACCAACAACCCTTGTTACCACCGATCAAATAATACAGCAAAATGAGACCTACCAACCCAACTTTCTACGCTGCTGTAAGTACCTCTCCACGTCATGTGATGCCTCCCATACTAACATTAGCAGAAACAATCCGGATCTTTCCTCAAGTCCTTGCCTGTGGAAATGTACCCACTGTTTGCCGCTTGTGGTGTTGCCTGTTGTTCCGCAATCTTCTTCTCCACCAAGAAGGTCAGAACCGACAAGACTTTGAGATTGGGAAGAACCAACCCTGTCTTCGAGGACAAGCTCGAGGAGGCCATTTCCAAGGAAGAATAAGCAGCTAGTCTGCTAGTCTGTGGGCTAGCGAGCCTGCAAGCTAGTGATAGTCTGTACCACCATTCATTGACAAAGTCGTTATTTACAGTCATTCTATACACATGCTATTTAATATAGTGATTTGCGAGAGCAAATTCAACAGATGGCGACTGAAACCTGGGCTCGTGACTAAACACACAGTCATTTTTGGTTCTGTAGTTCCCGTGTCGTTTGGAGTAGGCCTGAAAAGACAGAGTGGCTTGCGCAGAACCCAGACGATTGGCCGTTTCGTTGCAAAATCAGATTTGTCAGCCAAAGTTTGCTAAGAAATCTGTTGGCGAACTTCCTTTTGGACAGCAACCAGTCACATCCGACTTTCATGGATTGGAAGGTCTATCACAACCGTTGTGGCTGTCTTTGGCGGCAAATCTAACATAAATTCAATGGCCAATCACTCCTTCAAATTGGTGTAAACCTGTGTCACGTCGTCGATCTCCTCCAGCAGTCTCATGAACTTGTCAAAACTCACCTGAGTATCCTCGTCTTCGATGGAAACCTCCATCTCCGGGTTCGGAATGTAGCCTATTTGCATCTCTTTGATCTTATAAACCTCCTTGATCTCATTGGCTATTCTTCCAAAGTCGCTCGGATCCGTAACAACCTCGACCAGATTTCCTTCTCCCTCCACCTCATTCACGTCCTCGCACCCAAACTCGAGCATTTTCTCGAAAACATCGTCAAAAACATGGTCTTCGATGTCCACAAGGATCATTCCCTTTTTGTCGAACATGTAAGAGGTCGGCGTCATGCTTAGATTAAACTTGTTGAAACACGGCCGAACAAATCCGATTGTTCTGTTTTTGTTGTCCGTAATCGCCTCAATCACCACGGCGACACCCCCGGGCCCAATGCCCTCGTATGTCACTGTCTCCATTTTGTCCTTGTTCTTGAGTTCGCCCGACGCTCTCTTGATCGCGTTTTCAATCACCTTTTTCGGAATGCTCATTGACTTGGCCTGTTCAATCGCATAGCCCAGCTGCAGGTTTTTTGAAGGGTCCGGACCCCCCTGCTTGGCAAACATCGTGATCTTGGACGACATCTTGAACGAAGCTGCTGCCCTGGCAGCGTCGTTCGCAGCCTTCTTGTGTTTAATGTTGGCCCATTTGCTGTGTCCCGCGAACAACAGAGAAGTTGTCGTAAAGCTTCTGGCAGCAAATCTAGGAAAAAAGATGTTTTTAACGAGTGTGGTCATGGCAGTGGTGACGGTGTTGTGCAACATCTGCTATCTTTGTAATCACGACTGAAAAATTCTTGATTTGAGTTTAAAGGTGAGATTTTTTTTCTCTGCGCCACAACTCTTGTGGCGCTCCATGTGGCGGTGCGTTTTCTTTTTTCTGAGCAGCATCCTCAGCAGCAGAAATACAACCAACGTAACGTTAGCTGGACAAGCCTCCCCAATTAAGTTTGTTGTGCACCAAAATGTCCGATGCAAACAAAAACAGAACCCTCATTGCCGTGATGGGCGATGAGGATACAATCACTGGAATGTTGCTGGCAGGAACCGGCCAGGTGTCCAATGAGCCGGGAAAAGAGAAGAATTTCCTGGTTTGCAACGACAACACAAAGACAGAAGAGCTCGAGACGTATTTCCAACAATTCACCAAGAGAGACGACATTGCTATTCTGCTCATCAACCAGCACATTGCCGAGAAAATTAGATTTTCTATAGACACGTTCACGGATCCATTCCCAGCGGTGTTGGAGATTCCATCCAAAGACCATCCTTACGACCCGGAGAAGGATTCGGTTTTGCGCAGAGTCAGAAGACTGTTTGGAGAGTAATGAAGCTGTTTAAATTGAAATGACAGCTGATTTGTACATTACGGCTCGACAACCGAGATTGACTCCCGTTTTGTCCCCAGTTCACTACGAAAAACGTGCAATCATCCACGTGAAACCTGCCAAACGACTCAAATATATACGAATCTATCGGAAAACATGGAATTTCTCGAATTCTTTTCAGGTAAAACTGACTCAAAATCATTGTAAAAAGTATCGTTGGAGGTTTTCTTCCAAAATGCCGGCGTTGATGCTACAAATCGTGCTTTTTGCTTCATTTTCTCGAGCTTTATTGTCATACAATTGATCTACTCAACTCTTTCCTCGTACAGTCGATCTCACACCCACTATTTCTTCCCCTTCTTCTTCTTCTTGCTCTTCTTTCCGCTGCCGTTCGTAAGCTTCGTTTCGGCAGTGGTTGCAGCGGTGTCCGCGGTGATACTGTCTGCAGCAGCAGCTTCCGAAATCTCAGAAACTTCCGACACGGCAACCTCAGACGTCTCACCAGTAGCCGCCTCCGGCTCGCTCAACTCAGAGCTCTCTCCTTCGGCAGACACCTCACCATCCACGGCCGCGGTAGCAGCCCCGGTAGCGTCGTTCGGCTCGCTCGCCTCGCTCGCCTCATTCACTTCAACAGCCTCTGCAGCCTTCTCCGTTGCTTCTGCAACCTCCGCAGCCTCTGCTTCCTCCGCGGTCTTATCAGCCTCTGCAACTCTCTCTGTCTCGGCTTCCGCTTCTTCTTGCGCCACAGATTGGACCGTTGGTGTATCGTCTATTGGAATCTCGGTCAGCTCGTCCTTCGATTCTTCAGTTTGCTCTAGTTTCTCAGTCTCCTCTGCTCCCTTGTCTTCTTCTGTTTCATTGGTTTCCTCGGTCGTCCCATTCGCATCTCCACTTTCCTCCGCCTGAATAGTAATTGTAGGAACCTCTGCATCGGCCGGCGGCGTTTTCTCAAATGACGGTTCTTCGAAAACATCCTTAGGGTCAATTGTGTCTTTTCCCGTTGCCGGTTGTGCAGTCTCTGCCGTCTCTGCCGTCTCTGCCGTCTCTGCCGTCTCTGCCGTCTCTGCCACCTTCGGTGTCTCTGAGGCTTCTGCAGGTTTTTCCTCCGCTTCGGGATTTTCCTGCAGTACCGGTCTGGCTTCGGTTCTACTCACCCAGAAGTCTCTCTGCTTCCAAATAGGCTGTTCAGAGTCCAGGTAGAATTTGTTCACACCCACGATTCTCCGCTCCAATTCACACGCCTTCAACCATTCTGGTCTGATGATTGGAATGTTCATGTTTCTCGCCTTCTCATACTCAACACCCGTCTTGCGTGTGCAGATGAATTGTGTAGTATCGATCTTGACTTGTTGGGAGATTGGTTTGGCCCCAATCTTAGCAATCGACTGCTCGATGTCTTGGTACGAGAATGGCTCCGAAGCAAAATCAATGTCCCCAACACAGACAGTGATACCGCTCAGATCAGTCATTTTGTGCGTCTTCAAGGTTATCACGTCCGAATGGTAAACACCGGCAGTGGTGTCCAGTCGCAGCTGAAAGCTGTACTCTGTGTCCACAGGCAGTCCGCTCAACTTGATATTCTTCTTGGAGGCTGGATTTTTGATCTGGCCAAGCTTCAGTCCATTTTTGTACAAAGTGAGAGATTTCAATTCAGCAGTGCCCAGGTCCAGCGGTTCCCACTCTAAGACACACGACGTTTGTGTCACATTAAGGACCTTAAGAAGTGGACGTTTGGGCTCGTTTTTCCCAAACGTGTTGTAAATTTCCTCCTGAAGTCTTTCGAAATTGGCATCTTCAATCTGTTCCTGTTTGAGGTCTCTTTCACAGTTGATTTTCACAATTGAGCCGGTTGATATGCCGTCCGGCAACAGAATAGTCGGAAACTCAATCAAATGATGATCTTTAGTCAGGAGCAGCGCCAACGACGCGTCCAATTTCCCAACTGTCAGTGAGACTTCCACCATTGTGTTCGCTGTGCACTTTTTAAGAAGTCAATTGATTTGGTGAAACAAGAAGCGTCTTGTTTTGCCTTCAAAAATAAATCTCTTGTCTGTTTAAATTCGTTTTTCCAGTTTGAACACATCACATTCTGTCATTATACATTCTGTGTCAATAAAAAACTACAAAAAAAAAGTCCAAAACATCAAAAAAAAGGGTTTTGTTTTGTGCTGAGTCTCCTTTTATAGCTGGAACTGGAGATTATCTTTTCTTTGCAAGCTCATTGGAATTGCACAAAAACTCTCAGGAAACACATCAAGTTTCAATGAGTTTCAATTTTCTAGACGCAAGTCAGGATGAGATGGCTATCGACTCGTTCTCGGGAAACAACACTCGCAACTTGTTGCCCGCTGGACTCTCGCGCTCCAATTTCGAACTGGACGAGCAGGTCGAGGACGAAGACGTGAACATCCGGTTTGCCCGAGTTTTGAAGGACTTTAGGGTGAATTTTGGTGAACGCCGACTGAACGATGTGGTGGAGGAGTTCAAGAAAATAGCAGCACAGAAACTGTTGGAATCATACGAACAGAACTCAGAGCCTAAGATTTTGGAAAATTGGGTCCTTGAAAGTCAATTTTGGAACCTCATTGAGGTATTGCTAGATATCAAATTTTTGAAAACGAACACGGATTTCGAATCCGTGGGTATTACTTCCAAAGACGTTTGCTCGTTCACATCCGACACGATATTGGAGGACCAGATACTAGCCAAAAACCCGGATCTTGCTCAATTATATGCCATTATCAGATGGGTTTGCGAGAACTTCGAGATCAACTTAATTGACAACGAGGACGACGTGGAAATCGATTCCCTACAAGTGACAAAATGGCTCAACACCAAAGTTGACATACTGTCGGGCACCAGAAAACCAAACTTCGTGAAACACCTTGATCCAGACGCCCCACTCAGGTCCAGTGTCAACAACAGAATTAATGAGAAAGACAAGGAGAAAGACGATCTTTTCTTCAAGAAAGCGTTTTTCCTTCTGTTGTCCAACAAGATCGAAGAGTTGAATCAGTTGTGCGAGTCCACAAATAATTGGGACTTTGCACTCATCTTAACAGGTTTACAAGACTACATCAATCCTCAGATAGATCTGGATGATCCAAGTGCGAAGCCAATTGGGATAAAACGCAAACTTTTGTGGAAAAGATCCATCTACAAGCTGACACAGGCAAAACAACTGACGAGATATGAACGTGGTTGTTATGGCTATCTTTGCGGAGACTTCCCATCGTGCGAGGATCTAGCACCTTCTTGGGAAGTGAAGTTGTTGATTTACTTGAATAATCTGTTTCAGAACGAGTTGGAGCAAAAGTTGATCAAATCATACACTTCACTCGGTAAGACAGAAGAGGTGAGCTCTTTCTCCAAACACCCCACACCACCGAAAGCGGTTTCCTCGGTGAACGAAGTACTCAATTTGTTGGCGTCGTGCTCAAACGAGAAAATCAGACTACAAAGCAAACATTCAATCAGAGTTCTGATTGGATCGATAATATCAGACAATGTGAAAAGCCTCATGGACAACAGCATAGTTCTTTTGAATGACCTCCTATCTCATGATGTCGCAGAAGTGACGCAAACAGGTTACCAACTCACCAGTGAAGCCTATCTACTCCGTATCTTGGCACATATTGCCATCTTGCTGCAACTGATCCACGGAGAAAAGATCATCTCAAACTCAGACTATACCCAGCTGTTGAAGTCATACATCACAAGACTCACACTTTACAAGCTTTACGACCAAGTTCCAATTTACATATCTTTTATTCCAACCGATGAGAAGGTGATCGAAGTCTACTCATACTTCCTGTCCACCTACGAGTACAACAAAAGCGAGAGGCTGAACCAATTGAGATCGATTAGACAGTTGAATTTACCATTGGAAGCGATTTTAAGAAAAACTGTTGCTAACGTTTTTGAGGACACAAAGGACCATTACCCTACGGATTCGCAAGTCTATTTGGATTACGAAGTCACGGAAATCGACGCAAAACTTTACAGTTCGATATATTGGTTCTACGACTCAGGAATGGTTAGCGACTGTTTGGAATCAGTGATCTCTTTGCTCAGAAGGTTCTTACTCATGGGCAAACTACAAGCATCGATCGATTTCATTTCTTCTATTAATCTGGTGAGTCTGATCAAAGATTACAAATTCAAGACCGGGGTAATCGATAAGCAAGACGGGAACCAAGAAGCGGAGATTTTGTTGATTCCGGCTTTCAAGTTCAGTGAATTGACTCAATATCAGCATCTCATTGAAAGTTTCAAGCAGATTCAAAGCTTCAACGCTTCTGCCAACGAAAGCAGCAATGAACAGCTCATTCAAGTGATCATCAACATCTCCTCGTCGTTGGAGTTCTTGGTTAGAACGTTCTTCTTTGATCTGGTGAACGACTCTTCCATCGCTCAAGAAGATCAGGAAGTTTACTCAGAGCTTAGAAGAATCTACATCCCCGCCGTTCTCAACACTTTGTACGATATCCTGGTCAAATACAGACACATATCCGACCGAGTTCTTATGAGACAGGCTGTGGGAGTGGTGAATCTGTTGAGTGACAGGAACTACAGGCTTTATGAGATTCTCAATTCCACCAATGAGCTCAAACCATTCCTCAAAAAGTACGCTGCGATCAGCTGCGAGATGTTTGGAGAGAGTGAGCACGGCATTTACGTTTAGCGGTAATATACATTTACTGAACTTGAACAAAATATAGTTAGTTTGTGGGTTCTTTTGACCATCTAAAATACAGCATAAACATTCAGTCCAACGAAGATGCCTTCTCGTACAAGAGATCCACCACGGTGGACATGTTTCTAATCACATCCAAACTGAGATCGTAGGTTTCGTCTTGCTGAGGCTCATCGTAGATAATCAACCAGCCGTTACCTTGATCGATGACTCCGTAAAATACTTTATCGAGAATCATATTGCTCAACTTGCTTTCAACAATGTTCTTTGGTAGTCCGATCATAGAGCTGATGTGTGTTATTTCGATGCAGGAGTAAGGCTCAATCAGTTTCAACAGATTCTGCTGGAAAAGTGAGTCATATAGGTCGGAAAGATGGGATCTGATGATTATGTCCTGAGTGAGTTCCGCGCTGTAGGTTTTCAGACAATCTTCAAGTTCCTTCAAGGATCTGTTCGAGTGAGCGACAGAGACAGATTTCATGGCCTCGACCTCCTTGTTGTTAATGAACTTCGAGACATTCTTGTTTTTCAGAATCGTGTTCACGTCGTCGATCAAGCCCAGCATCACCTTGCACAACAGCATGTACTTGAGAACCTTGATAGTTTTCTGTTCGTCGGAGTGTATTTGGTAATTCTCAAACGACTCATAGAAGTACGAGAACGCAGTATTGAAATCCTTGTCTTCGGCGTGAAGAATACCACTCATGAGATCGAGTTCCGCCTGCAGTTGAGTAGGACAGTATATGGCGTTTGCGGAGGTTCTTGCCGACGTGATGGCTGCTCTAGACTTAGCAAAGTTCTTCAGTTGGAAATAGTTCTTTGACTCCAGCAGCTGAACTTCAACAAGGGAGGATTTGTCGTCCAGTTTTTTGAACTCTTTCAGCAATTTGTTGATGATGGAAAGCGATTCCAGATGATTCTTCTTCTTGTAGTACAAACCAGACAGTCTCACCTGCAACGATTGTCTCAGAAAAGTTCGGTTTTCTTCGATCGCCCAATCGATACAGTCTTTGGTCACCTTAATAGTGAGGTCAGTGGCATCGGCGACTTTCAAACCCTCAATCTGGTCGATCAAAGTTCTGATAACCTTGGCGGTCTTCGACTTGGCCACAGAGCCCATAATCACACGGGCTCTCGACACCAACTCAACCAGCGCGTCTTTCTTTCCGATGTTTTTGTACATCTCGCCGAGCTCGCTGATTGCAGCCTCTTGCAAATCAATCACTCTCTCATACTTCAAAGGCGAAGCGGATGGGTTCATTCCTAGTATCTCCAGGTATTCCTGTTCTGCAGCATCATACTTCTTCTTTTCAACCGCCTCTCTGGCGCTCACAATTGACGGAATGGTCATCTTTAAGCGTTAGGTTTCCAGCCAATTGTTCAGACCAGAAAAGCAGACTGATGTCAATGTTACACACAACTCTGATTAAAAAAACACTTTTGCCACCCGACGTCGCAAAAAACACCGCCACTCGCGAACCCTCCATTTTTTCACCAGCCACACATCTCAGATCTTGAAAAAAAAAAAAGAACACTCAGATCTCAGGATTGCAGAACGATTCAGCCGCATCCGCATCCCTTATATTGATACCTGACAGCCCTCATCAAACTGGGGTCGTCGTTCTAAAGACCCGCTGGAAATCAACTTACATCACATATTTTCCTCAATGCATTTTATGTACAATTCTAAAACCCTTCTCTACTTCTCCCTCTCGCTCCGCTCCATCTCCTCAATCAGCTCCTCGGCCCTCTCGTTGGTCTCCTTTTTCTCCACCTGATCAATCACCTCGTCCAGCTTCGTACCGTTCATGCACTGTTCCAGATCGTACAACGTGAAGTTGCACCGGTGATCGGTGATCCGGTTCTGCTGGAAGTTGTACGTTCTGATCTTGTCACTTCTATCCACAGACGACACCTGTCCCGTTCGCTGCTCCCGCTCCTTCTCTGCCTTCTCGCGCATCTCCTTCTCGGCCAGTCGTGCCCGTATCAGAGTCATGGCCTTCTCTTTGTTCTTGTGCTGCGACCGCTCGTCCTGTATATGAACAGAAATCCCCGTAGGAACGTGCGTGATCCGCACAGCTGACTCGGTCGTGTTCACGTGCTGGCCGCCAGCACCGCTCGCACGCATCACATCGATCCGCAGCTCGCCAGGCTTGAATTTCCGCGAGTCGGCATCGGTGTTGCTCTCCTCGATCTTCGGCAGAACAACAACTCCGGCAGCCGACGTATGAACCCGCCCCTTCGTCTCAGTCTCGGGAACCCGTTGCACACGATGCACGCCGGCCTCGTGTCGCAGACGGTCATACGATCCGGGCTCGTTCACCGCCAAAGTTGCCTCAACAATCCCCTTGCCCGAAACGTGTTCTGTTCTCGATAACAGCTCAAATGACCACCCGTGGTACTGGCAGTACTTGGTGTACATGTCGAGCAGATCCTGGGTAAAGATATTGGCCTCGTGACCACCAGCTCCAGGCCGCAGCTCCAGTATACACGGCTTGTCCGCAAACGGATGCGAAGGCAACAGTTTCGCCTTCAATCTTGCCGTAGACTTCTGCAGCTCAGGTATGACGGTTTTCAGTTCGTTTTCTGCCTCCTCTTTCAACAGCTCTTCCTCCTCCTCGGCAAGCATCGACTGGAGTTCCTCGTAATTGGTCCGACACGCCAGAAACTCATTGTAAATCCCGTTCACCGTTGACAGCTTGGTGTAGTTTTTCGAATCCTCCACGCTGAACTCACTGCCCTTCGAGAGCTTTTCCTCGACCCGCTGCAGCTCGTCTTTCATCATCGCTGCTCTCTTCAGCAGGGACGGATGAAGAGTCTCGATTTCTTCGGGCTCTGTCGAGTACGGTCTCAGGAAACCCCGTCGAGCAAATCTGCCGCTCAGAAGCACGCTGCTGCGACGCGCAAGCGTCCAGACATTTCTGCTCATCTTGGCCACAAGTGCTAAAGTTGGTTCTCCATGGTGCGTTCGATCCTGAATTTTTCACAGCTGAAAACTTAGGTGGTGTAAGGATGCAATCCTCATCAACTGACAAAAGCAAGATTCACACTACCACCAGCAAGGCAACATTTTGTGCAATCGCTCAGCTCCAGCCAGAAAGCAATTGTCCAGGCGGCAGAGTCTGGGTCCGATTGGTTGTCCCGTGTTTTTTGCCTTCTGTTCTTGTGTTCTTTCGAGAAGTGAACATTGGTTTAAAACGCTACAACAGTCCATTTCTGCTGCACCCGAAAGAAATCCCAGCGGAAAAGTTTCACTTGTGGATCGGGGATATGTTTGTTTGCAGGCGATAACCCCACCGTTGACTGCGAGCCCTTATTGCCCTTCCGAGCCTGGATTTGGCATCCATTCCAAATTCGCTCGCACGCAAATTACGTCATCATTTTTTTTTATTTCTGTTCTGCATCTCGATCGATGACTTCCCCGCCATTCTGAATATATAAACCCGTTTTCGCAATACGAATTTTCTCCCCACGACTGTTCGAGCAAACATGTCTGCTTCACAAAAACCCATCTCAATCTCGGACTTCACGCTCGCAATCAAATCCCTCACTGAAGGAGAGCTCAAGACAATCAAAGACAGACTTCTTGTCTCCATCTCGAGGCTCGAGGAGTCCAACAAGCTCATTGCAGGACTTCTGGCTAAACATGCGCGCGAAAACAACAACTATGCCACCATTGACGACGAGACTCTCGAGGAATTCGGGCTTGACCCACCCCAGGACTCAGATATACCGTTGTACCAAGAATCAATCCAGGAGAACGAGAAGGTGATGGAAAACCAGCAGCAACGAGTCGAGGCCATTGACTTGGAGTTGAGCTATCGTGGAGAGGATTTGAAGCCATTGAGTGTCTCCAAGAAACCAGATGAGAGATCTGTTTCTGTGGTGAGCGCTGACAACGATGTGATTGACGCCACAGCCCCAAACAGTGTGTTCATCTGAGTAAGGCGTCTATAGAGTAGCACAAGAACGGTTCAAACATAGCATGACAACAAACATTTTGATTTTACAAAATGAGAACAAATCAAGTTATCCAGAAAGACCAGAAGTAGGTTGCGACAAATTCTCCAGACGAAGTAGTCTCGATGAACGAATTATATTATATTAACTCGGCCACTCGCTCGAGTTGGCTACACAATGCTGTGCATCTTCAGATATCTAATCAACCACCACAGCTGGCCCACGCTAGAAATGACGAGAATAATGACAATGATGAAGCTGAAAACTGTGCATTTTGTGAGGGTGTCCTCGTTTATGTCTCGCAGCCGACTCTCGCTCGTCAGCAGATGTCGCAGCTGGTTGATCAAAGCGTCCACCTCATCCTCCACTTTCATGATGTTCACCTTCATAGCCTCAAGTCCCTGCGAGTGTTTCTTGTAGCTCTTTATTATCTCCGGAATGCCAAACTCAATCGACATGTACGCATCTATTCTCCGTGGGGTGTTTCTCCACGACTGGTCGACCTTGACGTTTTCGAAACAAATGTCAAGGTATTCTGACTTGTAGTCCGACTGGTGGTCATACAGGCGAAAGTCCACAGCCATCTGAACTCTCTGAGTGTTCAAATTCTTCTTCCGTCTTAAAGTGTTGCCATGTCGATCGAGGATGTTGAGGTTGAGCTGCTGCACCTTGTAATCAGGCTCGTTCTGAAGCTCTATGTCTAATGCTATAAGGATGTTGGACAGCTCAGGGTAATGACCCTTCGCCACCAAACTATCCAGATCGATGTGCTCCTTCAAGAAATATCTGAAACATGTGTTGCTCATAATGTATTTGTCGATTGTCTTTTCAAACTCCTCTGTCAACGCCTTCATTTGTTTCTTGCTCTTCTTGCCCGAGCTCACTGTATTCTGGTAGTCTGTCACGTATTTCAGCAAATCGATGTTGAACTTTTGACTTGGCGGAATCTCGACCCCAAACTTGACAGCTTCAGCTGAACAAAACACCGTCTGACTTACGCTCAGAAGCACAATCATCAAGACGCGCGTCTTGATGTTCAAAACAGACCCTATCACAGTGCACAGAAACCGACAGAAGTTGTCTTTGACCGCTTTGGCATTTTGTGCGATGCCCCAGGGCTTAGATCGCTCTTCCGCTCGTAAACACGTCCTCATCCCGTATCTTCTCTAAATAAGATCGCTTCCTGATGCAGCAGAGTTCACGTCTTATCTTTGCGCCACGCGTGGTATGATCAAGTGAGTCCACTCTCTAGCTTTCCGATCACGAGTTTAGTGAAAAACACACGCCAACAACAACAGCCCCACAGAAATCAAAACACTTCGCTACGGGCGCACGCCTTTTTCTCGCTTCTTGTTTGTTTTTCGTTTCTTTGCCAATTTTTTTTTTTGGTTTTGTTTTTTTTAGAATCTGACAGATTCTACTGCTTTCTGGATCGTTACTGCTAAGCCTGTTGATCGCTTGTAATTTTCGAATTTGGGACGAGATCGTTGTAACTGGAATTTTCACTGCGTGTGTAACAAGTGACCGACGTGCTAACGCCGGCCTTTTGTGTTATTCGACAGTCTCTTGATCGTAGCTGAAGCGAAGGTATGTTTTGACTTCAGGCAAAAATAAAACTAAAAAATAAAAAAAATAAAACTCCCAGGCGGGGAATTGAACCCCGGTCTCCCGCGTGACAAGCGAGAATTCTAACCACTAAACTACCTCGGATTTTGTTGTAAGCTTTTACGGATCCAAGCTTATCAATGTTTTTCACGTCTTCGGAAAGACCTGCTTGGTATTGAGGTGCACAACCGGTGACGGATATGGCACGAGGAGGGATATGACATCATTGCAATTGTATCAAGAGTTTTAATGATTCTACGTGCACTTCCTGGTCATGCGGATCTTTTGGTAGCATAAACTTTTTTGAATCAAATTTGGATTATGCACTGGTAAGAATACTATTTGAGACTCGTGAAGTCCGAATGGGATCCAGAATGGTTCAGTAAGATGTTGCTGAGCTCAAGAGCAGTGACTTCAGACATACTTGATCGAATGTAAGTAGAGGTGAACACCGAACCTAAGGTCCGGATATCGGATCTATGGTGATCACGGTGACAGATACTGGTTTCAACGCACTATGCAACCTTTTTTTGATTTTTTTTTGTCGCATTTTGGAGCAAGAGGACCTCTGAGGTATATCTAGTAACTGAAAAGAAAACAGAAAACGTTGAGGCCTTTAACTTTACCGAAAATGGCATACACGAAGTAACCCAAAGTTCAACGATATTAGTGGCTTTCTCTGTCGCGGTGGAAATTTGAATCATACCGTATTTTTTAATTTTCTCCTTTATTAATATTAATGCCGTTCAATTGGTACTTCCTTTTTTCGAACACCTACATGGACGGGCAGCTTCTTTAGCTGGACAAGCAAATTTTGATCAAACTATGGATGCAGGGTTATTCAACAGCATGTGGTTCTCGAAAAAGGGTTGGCATGACCCTCTTATGTGAGCGCAAGTTTATTTCTAACAACTCATCCGAGGTAGTTTAGTGGTTAGAATTCTCGCTTGTCACGCGGGAGACCGGGGTTCAATTCCCCGCCTGGGAGTTTTATTTTTTTATTTTTTTATTTTTTTGTGCCATGATCGCGACTGACGAAAGTTCTTCTTATGCAGCACACTGGAATTCCTACCGCTGTAGACCGGTAGTGGCAGTGTATCGTGTGCCCTTGCATATCTTCATCGTTCTTTGTAAAACCTATTGGGCCACTCATGATTCGACTAGTTTAATGACGATTTGACGTACTGCAATGCACTGTATTTTAAGGAGGGCGGATCAAGAGTTTACGGACACCACCATGATTGGTGAACAGTTTACCAGGGAACCATCTAGGTGCTTGATTCACTATAACATCAAAAGAACAAAGTCGTGACTAATTTTGTTGGATGGTAACGTGTTAATGTGAAAGACACTCTGCCAATGCTTACATAATCAAGCTAGCCAAAAACAAAAAAATAATGCCCTCACTCAGATTTGAACTGAGGATCTCCACATTACTAGTGTGGCGCCTTACCAACTTGGCCATAAGGGCTTCAGTGCTTGTAGTGGAGGCTTCCGGTATCCATCAGGGAGAATTAGGATGGCTTACGCCCTCGAGCTTGTCTTTTCGGTTATATCAAACAACAGTATGAACGTTATCCTCTAAATAAAATATCCAGAGATGAGTATCAGATGGGTTGAAAATGGTACCGTTGTCATCAATTCATGTAGAGGTATAATCCGGTGAGAATCGAAGATTACATATATTTCCCAGGCTGTGTCTATTTATTCGTTCATCTGCCACAGCATTTTAGCAAGGGGTAAATCAGGTAAAGCATAGTATGTTTGTTTATTTTGTAGGTGGTTAGACTGGATTCAACGATTGCGTAGGTATAACATGTAGTGGACAGGCACCGGAGTTGTTGGATTTGTGACTGCGCATGATCAGAAGAAGAATCACTAAGCTTTGTTGAAAATTTAGCAGAATTAGCAACTGGTGCCGGAGCAAAGCACCGAGAAGCAATATGGCCCTTTTCTCCACATCTGTAGCAAGTAGGTTCTTTCTTTGGCTTATGAGACACCTTAGAGGTGGCAGTAAAAGCCACAGCATTGTTTGAATCACTGTCAGATTTCTTCAAATAATCTGAAACCGTGTGAGAAACTGTGCTAATATTAACCTCGGATCCACTTGCAAAAACCATCATTTCGGCACTAGGAGAACGGGCACACCACAAAAGAAAATGACCAATAAATTCATCCAATGTGAATTGTCCTTGCATGTTCAAGGCCCAAGTACGTAAAGCTTTTTCAATTTCAAAATAGCTTTTCCGTTGAATGGTCATGTCGAACAACTCTTTAAGTTTGGCATACTTCTTTTGAGGAGTCAGAGTACCAAACTTTTCACATAAGGCAACAAACGTAGCATATCCATCAGGTACATGCTGAACAGCTTGCCTAGCTTCAGTAGTAACGGTGAAAACGACAAGAAGCTGAATAACATTATTATAAGCATTCATCAATAATTGCTTATCATTATCACTGGCTGGAACTTCGGAAGAAATAGGAAGCTCACCAGTAGAGAGATATTCAGGCAGACCTGCACCGAATAGAGAGACTTTAGATACAATATCAAAGCGCCAAGAATAAAAGTTCTCAGCCCCTCTCAACTTGTTCTTCTCTGCTGTTTGGCAGGCAGACGCAAAGGAGCTCATAACCTGTTGAACTTGAGATAGTCTTGTCTGAATATCCATTTTGAATAACAAATAATCACCAATAATTAATTAAATTTTTTCAGTTTTTCCTTGAAGATGATCAAGTAGAACTAACTGCTGGGAAAAAGGGATCTATATATATACTATTTAGTATCCTTGTTGTCTTCAAAATCCCGCCACACTATCATACACCTTATATGTCAAAGATATTTAGACATGTGATTAAGATCATGTTGTTGCATCCTTGCACCACAAACAAATACATCCTTGCAAGACCTAGAATCACATGATCTTGAATATGAAACATTGTGAAGTACAATATTTCAACAGTGACAGTCTTGTCTGAGAATCCATGATTGATAACTTGTTTGAGGACAGCTAATATGTTTGTGATAAAATGATCAAATGTTTTTTTTCTTCAACTATCTAAGGAATCATAGAGTCGAAATATCCCTAGAAGTTCGGGGGACTACTAGGTCCTTTATTAGTTCAGACCTTCGAAATCAAAAGTCTAAGAACAATAGCACTAGATGGCTTGTTTTAATTCTTATCGACTATCCAACTGAAATTAGCAGGTGTCATTGTTGTTGGATTTGCAGCCATCCCATATTTGGGGATGGCTGGGCTAATGTTAGAATCTTCAGTCCTCAATTTGTTAATTATGTTGAAATATTGTACTTCACAATGTTTCATAGTGAAAATCATGTGACATAAGATCATGTGATCTAGGAATTCTCATCCTTTCACAGTGCAAGGATGTACTCGCTTATGGTGCAAGGATGTAAGTACATGATCCTAATCACATGATTAAAGATATTTTTCACATGAAGCGTATGATAGTGTGGAGGGATTTTTGTGAACAAAGGAATCAAATAGCCTATATATATAGAGCCTTTTATTCCCATCAGTCCTACTAGTTTATCTTCTAGGAAAGACTGAAGAAGTTAAGATTATTATTGATATTATAAGATATTTAAGATGGATATTCACTCAAGATTATCACAAACTCAACAAATTAATCTTCTAGCCTCCAGATGAGTGGGGGTTTCACTCCGATGGTTGGAGTTTCACTCAGATGAATCAGTCGAGAACAATGTGAAGTACAATATTCCGACACCCTACCATAGTTCACATTGTGATCGGCTTCATATATCATATCCCTGAAACCGGTGAACTTTGGCCTTCCTAATCCTTTGGTAAACACATCCGCAATCATGTTGTGAGTATCCATCCTCTTAAGCTCAAATTCCTTCTCCTGTAGCTTGGTTCTAATAAAGTGATATCTGATATCGATGTGTTTGGTCCTCTGGTGTATAGTAGGATGAGAAGCCAATTGCATACAACTTGTGTTGTCTTCATAGGTGTCAGTAATAATTGACGCATCAGATTGGGTACGACGTAACAAGGAGCGCTCAACCGGGATAATAGAGCGCCAATCGTCAACAGTAGGCACTTCAGCCAGACGAACTGAGGAAACCGAGCTTGGGGAAGAAACAGCAACAGTCACAGGGTTTTCAACTGCAGGAAGAGGAGACCCAACAAAGACACCTTTGTTAGAGACAACAGGAAGAGGAGACTCAACAGAGGCATCCTCAGCGGAAACAACATTGTCAATATCATCAATTTCCGAAGAGTCAGCAGTGACCGAGTCATTTTCAGGTTCAGGATTAGAGGCACTAGAAACTGAAGTGACTGGAGAACGAACACCTGTGACCGGAACTGAAGAAAAGGCAGCAGACACTGGAAGCTCCGAAGACGAAGACAGCTCCTTAGGAAGACCCGTAACAAAGGGAAAAACCTTTATGTCGAACCGAACAAATCGAGCAATGTAAATACTGTCCGTCTCAGGATAGTACACACGATAAGCCTTGTGGCTACCAGAGTAGCCCACAAAAATTCCAACAATATTCTTCGCCGAAAACTTCGAAGGTCTGAGATTAGCTGGGATCTCAACAAAACACCGACACCCAAATGGGCGTAAGATAGAATAATCAGGTGTAGAACCAAACCATCTGATCAAAGGAACCTCAAACTGGATCGCAGAGGATGGGAGACGGTTCAAAAGAAACTCAGCCGTACCCAGAGCCTCACTCCAAAAACGTTCCGGAGCACCAGCAGACGCCAGCAACGTGGCCGTCCGCTCTTGTAAAGTCCGATGCATCCTTTCAGCAACACCATTTTGGAAAGAATGGTAAGGGATGGTGAGTTGGTGGTCAATATGTTTGGACTCGAAGTAGCCCTTGAGCACCTGATTGCAAAACTCACCTCCGTTATCTGTGCGGACAGCAGCAACCTTGATCCCTTTTCCACTGAAGAAATTTTCGGCAGTCTCAATGAACGATTGTAAAACAGCAGTAGTTTCCGACTTCCGTTGAATAGGAATTGCTTTGGTAAAGTGACTGTAGTCATCAACAATAGTCAGAAACTAACGTTGTTCGTTCAACCCAGGAACAGGAAACGGTCCCGAAACATCTGCATGCAACAGCTGCAACAGCTGCAAAGGAGCACTGGTTTTCGTGGTCGAAGTTTTGGGAACATTATTGGCCACGTGACCAATTAGCACATGCGTCACAAAGAGGACCGTTGGTGGTTTCAAAACCCAACCTCCGCAACACAGCTGAAGGAGCATGACCAAGACAAGCATGGTGATCAACTGTAGTGGCCATCATAGCAAGATTGGTCTGAACAGATAGGTCAGCTTTGAAAGGTCGACCATCAACACAAGACCCAACCTTTTTGCCACTAGCATCAAGCACACCTTGGTTGGTAATAGCAAAAGAGGCTCCCTTAGAAACAGCACACATAAGAGAGATCAAATTTCGACGGGAGTGGGGAACATGGAGGACATCATAAAGAGTGATAGTCCGGCCATAGCCATCCCGCATAACAATATCCCCTCTGCCAAGAGCAGATAAAGAGGGACCACCAATACCCGTCAACAAGTCATTGCACGGAGTATAGGTGGAAAAATGATTCCGGTTGTTGGACACATGAACAGTGGATCCAGAGTCAAACCAAAAATCGTCAACATCCTGGTCAGGTGCCGCAGAAGTATTAGCCGACAGACCAATATGCTCACACTCAGCAAGCCAAGAAAC
>PPKH03000027.1:0-175590 GCA_003709205.3 Ogataea zsoltii
TGATCGGACGGGAAACGGTGCTTTCTGCTAGATATGGCCGCAACCGAAATACTTAGAAAAGAAGCTGAGTATATGGAATAGTGGTAGGAATAGCCCCTCTTCCTCGATGTTGATTCATTTTATGTAATGTATTCATCTTAGTTGAATACGTTTGATCTCTCTATTGCAACGCCAAGGCTGGTAACTTAAATTCGAAATGGAGGGGCAAGGGGTGCACCATCATCTGTTGTAGACGGGTCCATTCACTGCAAATGTGTTGCTGAAACTGTTCTTTTACTTCACAAATTCTAGCAACAAAATCGGATGCTAGTTCCCCAAATTTCAACTGATAAATTTGCCGGTACAAGCTTACGCTGCCAAAGTCTTTATGCGATCAATGATGCACAGCAGTTTATTAGAGGTCCAGACTATGTACAACTCTGTCTGCTAATTCAGTGATCAAACAAGCTGCGACCTCTTGTAACTTAGAAAAGTTTGAGTGCAATTAACACCTTGGGCCGTGGTGGTTTGAGAGCAAGTAAGTAAAGTACCTGAATGATGCTTGATTTGATACATAACTCGCCCGTCTTTTTGTTCTCTCTGACAACTGGCCGCTCTGTCGTCGTTTATGAAAATAAAGCCGATTCACAGAGATCATAACACAATTTTCATTACAAACACTTTCTCATGGTTCTTAGGAAACCGGGCTATAAAATGAGGAGGGAAATTTTCACGCGGGGGGTGCTGGATGCTGGGAGAGAATATCTACGCTACCTCAAAGAGAACACGTCAATGCTGAACTATAATAAACGATAGTAAAGGTTTATTTGGATGCCGACCCTTTTTGGCGGCAGCTATCCAGTACTGCAATAAATCAAACCTTTCAACCACTCAATGGATGTCTGAATTATCTGTTTCGAGAAATGTTTTGAACTTGCTCCAGCTGCCACTGAAGTCGTATACTGTGTCGTCTGAGTGAATCTGTGGTGCGCTCCTGAAGTTGTTTGTCCGAGCATTTGCTCTAATCACCGACTTCCGAGTCCCCTAAGGTGATTTCAATTTTTTCTGTGTTACAACTCTTTTCTGGAAAGTAGTCTACCTGATGACGTAGACATTTCCTCGAAAACAGTATGTTTCTTTCTCTCGTTTCGATAACAACTGCTTCTGTAGTCCAGGACTACATACACTGAAACGATGCAACGGTGAGCGAATGACCAAACATATTCAAACGAGTCGTTTTAACTGCATCATCTCATACCGCCAAACTCGCCAGTTTCTTCAACGAGAAAACGTCCCAAGTATACATGAAAAGAAATCATGATGACCGCAATAATTTGAGGTTACAAATCTCTCTGATACTGCTCCTGACCATCACTCAACGATAGAGTATAGCAACAAGAAGACTAAATGCGGGCTCGAGGCTAAGCAAAGAACATACATAAGTTTCCATATGAAATGCCGATATGATCGGTGCACACACATAGAAACTCGATTACTTTCTTCCAACAAGAAGCATTAATGGCCGAGTGGTCTAAGGCGGCAGACTCAAGTTCTGTTCTCCGTGAGGGGACGCAGGTTCGAACCCTGCTTAATGCATCTTTTTTTATATTTTTTTTTGAATAAAAATGACTCTGATTGATATGCGCTCTGCAAGTTTAACAAATTGAAATAATCCACTGGCCGGGATGTACCGAGGGGATAGAGGATGCTTCCAGAGGTTCACTGTCTGAGACTATCTCGTCATTCTTTTGAAGCTGGTACCACAGCTTATTGCTACTGCTACAAGGAGGTCGTTCTTATC
This sequence comes from Ogataea zsoltii, assembly GCA_003709205.3. NCBI lineage: Eukaryota > Fungi > Ascomycota > Pichiomycetes > Pichiales > Pichiaceae > Ogataea > Ogataea zsoltii. The sequence continues at coordinate 1,781 of PPKH03000027.1, forward strand.
AAACCAGCAGCCAACATTTGAGAAATGAGAGGAGGGTCCTTCCTGGGCCACTTTGAAAGCGATCAAGCCTACTTCTCTTGGGTTATTTGTGTCCGAATAGAGAGATCAAGAGACCACATTCAAAAAAATACTTGGTGAGTATGACAACTTTACCTCAATTTTTTGTAAGAAGTGAGGGAAGAAAAAAAAAGAAGATTAGGATCTCATGAGAGATACGGGATTCGAACCCATGTCACCTGCTTGGAAGGCAGGTATGATAACCACTACACTAATCTCCCAATCTTCTGGTATACAGGGGCGAAATGATCTCCCTATATACGAAGTTAAGAACTATTTGTTTTTACATTAAAGAGCCTTTATGCCCCCATTTCTCTACAGATCACGAACAGTCAAACGGGAAATCTAATTCTTATTGAAAACCATTGAGGGTGTTATATACCAGACAAAGAACATAAATAAGGGTGCTGAAGCTAACCCAACAAACTTTTGAGTCTCTCGATCTCAGCCTTCAGACTTTCATTCTCCTGCAATAAGTTCTCGCACTTATCTTCCAACTGAGCCATTCTCTCCATTTTTCTCGCTCTGGATCTTCTAGCGGCCTCAGTGTTCTTTGCTCTCTTCACAGCCACACTATCGCCAGCGACGACAATAGGGTCCAAAGGAGCGGATCTCTTCTTCCTGGTGTAAGGGGTACATCCCAACTTATCCTTCTTGGAAGAGACCGAAGAAACACTAGCGGTCGAACCTGATCTTGATAAATCCTGCGGAGACAATGGAGAAGAGATTTGTGCAGGTGTAAATTCAACGGCCTGTTGTTCACGTTTCACCTCTGTCACCTCTGTCTTCCGTTCTTCAGAAACAGAAGGCATTAGCATAGCCATCTCAACGAGATCGAGTTCAGGTTTCACAGAGGAAACGGAATCGTCATCCTCTGTGAACAAAGGAGCCCACGTGTCTGGACCACTTGGTGGTCCAAACATTGGAGCATTCTGATCATCGAGATCGCCAAAGACGGACTCAACGACCGAGGCGTGTATTTCCATTGGCGAAACAGTATTGGAGTTCTCGGTTGGCTGAGGGAAATCGGAAAACGACGGAAACTCTGCAACCGAGCCATCGTAAGGTTCGGAAGAGTTGATAACCGGGGCCGAGCAGTCAAAAACAGCAGCCGGTTCAGCAAACGAGCTGAAGACGGATTCGCCTAAAAGCATTCTGGTGGAGGACATTTTCAGACTCAAAATGATAATAATCTAATAACTTGGATAACTTGAATAAATTAAGGTTAAGGAACCACACGATTGCAACGTCATATTGGACGGTATTTTTTTCTTTCACGTTAACATCTTGGACAAAGGGGGGGATAAAACTCTGGGTTTCGTTCTTTTTGATAAAGACTCTCTCTAAACTCAAAAATTCTTAAATGTTGTTTTCATAAACAATTTAAAAATATAATAACCTTGTATGGGAATACAAAATTTAGGCACACATTTTTGATAAAATCACAGTATTTCTTCTAGTAATTCTAACGGAACAGTTGTAAAGTAACAAAGGGACAAATAAATGTGAGCTTGTTTGTTTTGAGTGTGAGTTTGAGAGTTTAAGTTAACGAAAAGAAGTTTTCTGAAAATTAATAAAAAATTTTCGCTGGAAAATTCATTGATTTATATAGTTAGCGCGTGGAAGTTACAAATTAGGGCCATGCAGGTTTTTACCGCTAAGAGATCAAATCCGCGTAAATGCAGGTATGCAGATTTAATTCAACTCATGCTCGGGTATAAATGACTTTCGGAGAATTGAGCTACAGGTGGTTAGAAGTCTATGAGCACATGTTCACGTTGAGTGACGAGTGTCTTCAAGGATACAGTGTCTGAGGAGAGAACACTAAACCAACCAAGGCCAGCTAGCTAAGGTCAGTTCGTGAAAAATGTTGTGACTCATTTTTTTTCTTAGTTTGATTACAAATATCCGCGAAGAGCGGAAATCGGGCCCCGCCCTTGAAAAAGCGCGCAAATGCTTGCGCGGACTACCTAATCGGGCAACTGGGGAAAGCTCCAAGACGCAACCAAACCACAAGACATTGGAATAGCTGGTCAGAACACAGAGCAGGGACTGGGAGGAGACACACAAAAGCTGCTAGAGAAATGATCCGCTAAGTTTCTGGCAGCTGAATGTCCTTCCATAGCCTCGTACGTGCTTCTTGGTTTTGTCTTTGCTCTGTCTGATGGGAACTTGGAACATGTTTCCTGACATTTTTCTGAGCAGCCGATCGTCGCTTTTCGTTTGGTGTGTTTGGGTCGATAGGATGAAGACATCCTTACACTGCTAAAAGATTTTTTTTTTTTTTTTTTGTGAAAAATTATTTCAGACATTAACTTCATCCTTTTGATCTATATCCGCTTTCAAGTTCATTTCTGAGGTCGCTAACACACATCATGGGTCGCGTTGTCACAAAGAAACAGAAGAGCACGAAATCTGGAACCTCAGCAGCGGTTTCCGCCCGCGAGGTTAAAGATCAAGCGTCTTTGAAGCACAAGGCTCCTGCATCGCAGGAAAGCGAAGATGATGAGGCGAGCCAAGAGTCTTCCGATGACGGAAGCGGAGAAGATGACTCTGTGAGTGAGAGTGAGAGCGAAAAGGAGAACGACGACGATTCCGAAGATAACGTTTCGAGCGAAGAGGAGTCTGACGACGATGAGTTGGACAGCGAAGACGAAATCCCAGAGCTCAAGAAGCACAGCAAAAACAAGAACAGTGATGGCTCCGAGAAGTTCTCTGAGGCGATGAATGCACTTCTGGATAGTCGGTTGAAAGCTTACAACAGAAAAGACCCTATTTTGGCCAGATCTAAGACCCAATTCAAGAAACTGGAGAGCGACAAGTTGGAGCTCAAGGCTAAGAGACTTTTATTGGCAGAAAAGAAAGCAAGATTGACTTCCAACAGAGTGAAAAACTTGCTACCAACGGACGATTCAAAGGCCAGAGAAATTTTGGAGAAAGAAAAAAAACTCAAGAAGACCGCACAAAGGGGTGTTATCAAGCTTTTCAACGCCATTCTCATGACTCAGACAGAAACCAACAAGGAGCTGAGTGCTGCAAAGGTGGGACAGACGAAAAAACAGGAGCTCATGAGCGAAATCTCGAAAGAGAAGTTTTTGAATTTGGTCCAAGAGGCTGGAATGAATTGAAATGCCCACTTAGTGTGTCAGTTAATTGTATAAGTACGAGATAAGGGTTGGAGATGATTGGGAAACCAGGCTTCAGCCCCGATTGCAACTGCATTTAAGAAAGTTTACGTAATATGCTATGCGGAAGGAGTTTGCCAGCAGAGACTACAGACATCATGAGCTCTCGGGCGATTTCCGTAAGAGATTCAGTCTTGCGGTGAGTCACGTCATGAGATCGGGGTCGAATCGTCTTGTGGTAGACATGATAATGTATTGGAGAAGTACAAACTGTTAAAATGTTCGACCTTCAGACTCTCTTGAGTCGTAATAAATAAATAAATAAATAAGTAAATAAATAAATAAGTATGATAAGCAGATGTAACAAAACAACAAGAGATGTATTGTAGAATGAGCTTCACCTAGTGTTCCCCTCCTGTTTACTTCTATCGACCTAGCTCAGTTGCTCGAAAACCCTGTTGACGCTAGCAGAAACAGAACTTCGGGAAGCTTTCCACTCGGATTGAACGGATTTCCATGGAATTCTGCTGAACAAGGTCTTTGGACTGTCCAAAATGCCGTCCTTTTGCAACGCAGTGGCGATTTCGAGCACTTTTGAATCAACTTCCTCGTCCGATGCGACCGGGAGACTCTTCTGGTACTTTTCCAGATACGGGATCTCTCTCAGCTCGTTCAAACCAACCTCCCTGAATCTGTCAGGAGCTCCTTCCTTCATGTATTCCTCTGCGGTTGCCTTTCTTTGTTTGATCATTTTGGACAAAAGATCGTACAATTGAAACTCGTCCTTGGTTTTCCCGTGATTGTCGATCTCCAAGTTCTTCACTTCCGTTAGGATGCTCCGGATGACGTTTTTTTCGAATGCGTCGGCCCTCATTCTGATGTTGGTCTTGAGATCCTGTCTGATGCTCTGGATGACTTCGTCGTAGGCAGCCGTAGAATTGAATCTGACGGCGCGCAAAGCGCCCACAAAGGATCTGTTCGAGATTGATCCCGAGAGTCTGCAAACTGTGAGTCTAAACATGCCGTGGGGTGCCAACTGGTGGGATTTGATGGACAGGTAGACGAGCTGACCAATAAAAAAATCCAGCTTGGAGTATTTTCACACTTGTTTAGAGGTGACAACACCCTTGCACCACAAAATCCGGGTAACAGGAATTTTTGAAAATGACGTTTATTGAGTAAAATGTCTCTATTTTGGTCTTTAGCAGATCAGACACTTGCGGGCGACATCAGCAGGGCTTGCAGCGTTGAGACACTATACACCGACTAAACTTGTCGCAAGTCACAGGACGAGGTTTTGTGCGAACGCTGGGGAACTGGACGGCACCTCGACAACAGAATATTGAACACGTCTTGATGGGTGGCAGGATTAGGTTGTTGCACTAGAACTTAACATACACGTTTTTTGTTGGCAGGAACAACAGTTGGAATGATTACACAAGTAAAGTCTGTTGTTGGCAAGCAGATCACGCAAAATATGGACTCGAATACGACGCCGTCGTCGTATTTTGACATACTACGCCATGCGATCAACAGCCGGGGCGGTGCAAAAGCCGAAGATGTGGCTGAGCAATTTCCAACTAAGGAAAATTGTGGCGGTGCGGTCCCGAAGCCTAGGACATTTAGTGCTGAGGAAGTTTTAAATCACACCACCAAAGACGATTTATGGATGATAATTCACGGAAAAGTGTACAATGTGACGACGATAGTGGAGAACCATCCCGGGGGGTCTGAGGTGTTGTTTGATTGCGCCGGGGTGGATGCCACGACGTCGTTTGACGACGTTTCTCACTCCGAATATGCGTACGAGATGCTCACGCCATGCTATTTGGGCGAGCTGGAGCGGGGGAAAAAGAAGAGCAACGGGGTTGCGCTTGTGCGGAACGAGTCTGACGTCAGCGGAGGCAGCAGCACGGAGTTACGCGGCGTTGGAGACAAGAACAGGCGGAAAAGAAGGCCCAAAAAGAAGGTAAAGACGTACCAGGACCTGAAGAAGCTGCAGGAGAAACGGCAGCTGGAGCTGCGGAAAAAAACCGACACGAGATTCAAGGTTACGATCAACTTGTTCATTTTTTTGGCCTTTCTGGGGCTGATTGTGTTCGTTTATCTGCAGAGAAGAAAGTGGTCCGAGTGGATCGTCTGAGCCACAGCATACAAACACGCATACGAGACAAGCCAGCCAGCGACTGGATCGCTGGCAGTGTCCGGGGAAAAAGCACACGAAAACTGCAAATTTAACACACACGAATACGCTAATGACCCGTTGTTGGCAGTCCAACAGACACCTTGAACGAGTCGTAGATCAGCCATTGGAACCCGGTCAGAGTACCGATCATGACGATTCTCACGGGCAGTCCGTTCCACAGTCCGGCGAAGCCGATTCTCTTGTAGATCCGGCTGACTGCGGTGCCCATGGACTCGCCCTTTCCGGACTCGTTGTTGATGAGAGAAACCATCACGTCGGCAGGATGCGACACAATGGCACAGAAAATACCCGCGATATAGCCGCCGAGGAACGACACTCCGGTCTGTTGCAGCTTGGAATACTGGTCCTTTGGCTTGGTGAGCAGTTTGGCGTAGATCTGCTCGACAATCTTCTCGAAAGAGGTGAACTTGACACATGTGTATGGAATCTGTCTGAACCACAGCGGAACCAGGCCGGAATACAGGTTGGAGTACAGACCGGTCACCACCTTTGGAGGCAGGGTGGTTTGGATCTTCACCTTCATGGACTCGAACGGACAAAGCATCAGGTCGGCCAGGAACTCGGCCGAGGCCGATGCTGCCATGAACACAAAAGCATTAGAAACTCCAAAGAAATCGCTGTACTTCTTTTTAAACAGCTCGTAAAAGCCGTATTTTCCCGCTCCTTGCAGTCCGTATCCGATGAATGTCGGACGGAAACCGCTGAAACACTTGAGAAGACCCTCGTTTCTGACAATGGACCGAATTCCGTCCAGATTGCCGTTGTAGAGACCAGGCTTCACTTGCAATCTGCACTTCACCAGGTCCAGCGGTAAAACACCCGAATGTGTGGGTGCGCACGCGAGAAATCCGCCCGCAGCACACGTCAGGTAGTATTCAGGCGTAAAAACCTCGATTTTCGAGCTCATGGTTTGTCAATTGGTTCTGTGGGTCCTTCGACACGTCTAGAGAAAAAGAGCAATCTATAACTTGACAGTAACAAAAACTTTTTCCGCCTACAATAGCTGCAAAATACCTATCTTTTATATGTCTGTTTTCAAATTACCTAAGCAAGCTGCGCAGTCGGCACCCAATACGTGCTCATGGCCGGAAAATCCTTTTGTTCCCAGCACATCCGGCGCCAAAATCTCTCGAAACGCTCCTGTGCTCCCGAACGCAGCCGGGGCAGCCGGTGATCATGGCTGAAAAATTCCTGCAAGGAGAAAAAAAAAAAAAACTGATAAGATAACAAAATCTATTACGTAAGCAGAGAAAGGTGTGCGTCGAGGAAGTCGATAATATCCTGTCTGAAACGCGTCGAGTCGGCCGCAAAGCTGAGGTTCAGATTATGCCGGGCGCCCGGATACGAGATGTAATTTTTGTTGCGGCCGCCCCTGGCGATCTGGCGCTGAACAAACCGCTGGCTGGCCTCGTCCCAGTTCACCAGGTCCGAGGTCCCGTGACACAGAAGAAGCGGCAGATCCTCGTCCATTTGAGAGCAATACGCTTCGTTCTGCAGTCTTTCGCCGCGCATAACCATGTCGTACAGCTGAATGAGCGTTCCTGGGGTCTTGTCGTGGCCCGGTCGTCTGATGAAGTCCTGCCATTTCGGGTCGTTCGAGCTCAGATCCTTGCCCAGATTCGGGTAGTATTTGAGTTTGTGGGTCCAGGGGAAAAGCTCCACCAGGTACTTGATGACATAATAGACTATCCTGGATGGTTGTGAGTACGGATGGAGCTGGATCAGCGGCGCCGCAGCCACAATTGCACTCACTTTGTCCTTCAAAGATCCGCACAAACCGTAATCTAAAACCACACCTCCCCCCATGGAACACCCGTACACCACCAAATTTGGTTTTCTCCCCTGGTTTTCCAGCTCCTCCAGATTGAACTGAATCATGTTGGTCAAGTCTTGCTTCGTGAGCTCGTTGGTGGAGGTGCCCATACTCTGGGGATTCAGGTCCTCGTCCATGCCCAAACCGCGCTGCGTGTAGAAGAACACCTCATAACCCTGGCTGTTGTACTGGGTCGAACTCCAGATGTACGATTGATGCGACTCGTTGAAGCCGTGCACAACTAAAATACGCGCTTTGAACTCTTCTGGATTGTCGATGCCCCATGTATACGTGTCAAAGTTGTAATTTGTGTCGTCATTCTCAAATGTGATCACCCGACGAACTCTATTATCAGGACTAGGCAGATCGTACGGATAGTAGCTCGATATGGGGTCGGGTTCGACAACGGCCGTGGAATACATCTTGTCTGGCACTTGGCTTTGTGCTACTCAAGAAAACAAAGTTTTCTGGCAAGAACTAACGGGCCGTGAAAAACGGGCCTCCGTGGGTGCTGTATGTATCTAATCAGTTTCAAGGGCACTGGTTGGTAGTGTGGGACCCAAATACGGCTTACGTAATTACGCTTTCCTCTGGAAGTCTGTGATTATAGAATGCTTTCTTCAATGTTACTACACTAATAACAGAATAATGACGTTTCGGTTGTGCAGAGTCTGCAGTTCTTGGGTCGCGTCATTTCGGCTCCTTCGGGGTGGACTCCTTCTCGAGGAATTCCGTCCAGAGCGAAACAAACGACTGGCCCGATCTCGAGTTCTCGGTCAACGGGTTCGATGGAACGTTCAAAACGCTATTGGAGTTTGTCTTGGAGTTCGATGAGAGTAGTCCTGCATGTCGTTTCTTTTCGTCGTCCCAGTTGAGGAAGTTGGAGATCAATTTGAGCACCTCAAACTTCTTAGCGTCCGCTCTGGGTATCTGCAAGAAGGAGATCAGCAGATTCGACACCAACTCTCTGTCGACAGTCTCTGTCGTGGAGTCTTTTTTCACCAGTTTCAATGCTTTTGTGAGATGCTCGTTCAACACAATCGTCTCGTGTCTGAGTTTTCCAATTGTGATCTGTTTTTGCTTCACTTCCGTTTCGAGGTCTGCCATTTTAGATAAACGGGTTTCTTTCTCCTTTATGCTCGACTCCAGTTCTTGTATTTTCAGGTCGGATTCCGCAAGTTTCGACACGTTGAGCTCGATTTGGCTGTTGAGGTCGTGTCTTTCGGCCTCGAACTGCTGTCTTTGTTCCTGTAGGTGGTTTTCCAGCTGCTGATACGAGTCTGAGAGCTGGCTGTTCTGGGCCTGCAGTTTCTCTATTTCCGCCGCCAGTCTCTCGTTCTTCAGCTTGAGCTCGTTCAGTTCGTGGCCCATGTTCTGTTTCGACATCTTCTCCTCGTTCACGATAATCAGATACTCCTCAATCTCCGATTTGAGCTCTTTGAGCTCCAGATTAATTTTTTTGTTGGTTGTTTGCAGCTGTTTGACCTCGATCGCGTGCTCATCGTCGCGCAGATCCAGGTTCTTCTTCAGCATCGAGTAGTCCCGTGTCAGCTTGTCGCATTCGCCGTTCAAACTAGCAGCCTCCGTCTTCAGGGCGTCCACATTTGTCTCGAGCTCGTCGATTTTTGCCTGTTTTTCCGTCACCTCGCGCTTCAACTGGCTGTTTTCCGTCTCGCAAGCCGCCAGACTGCTTCGCACAGACTCAAGCTCGTTCTCAGACTCCTTCATCTTCTGGAAAACCGACTTCATCGACGCCAGACGGTTCAAAAGCGTCTGGTAGTTCGACTGATACTTCTCGCATTCGTCCGATTTCAGTCGCAATTGCTCCCGAAGAGCCTCGGACTCTGTCCCGTCCGTCTCGTCCTTGCCGCTCGTCTCCGTGGCCGCTGCTTTGCTCTCCAACGCCGTCTCCTCTCTTGTCTGCAGCACAGAAATCTGTTCGTCTTTCTCCGCCAATTGCTGTCTCAACGCCGCGATCTGCTCCTCCAGCAACGAAACCACCTCCCCAGACCTCTCTGTAGCTTCTGTGGCCGTCTCTGACCCCGTCTCGCCCGTCACAGACTGCGTCTCCTCAACCACCGCCTCTCTAGTGTCCTCTCTGATCTCCTCATGCGCCTCTTCTGCCTTCTTCGCGCTGCCGTTCGCCTGGTTCTTCTTTTTTCCCTTGTTTCCCTTGGCCATCTTCTGTTCCAACGCCAAAGCGGCCGTGTATAATTCCCTTGGCTCAAAGATACCGGCTTTTGCTCTGAGAAAAATGCGTTGTCAAAAAAATCCGAAAAAAAAAAAATCCAAAGAAAAAATCGTCTAAATATTTTCCCACCACAAACTTTCTTCTTTGCCACCCACCAAAAGCCTTTAAAATACGCCGCAAAACACCGCCAGAGCCCGCACCAAGGCTTCCTCGTGCCAGCCAATCACATTGCGAGCCCAAGAATGTCCGCCCGCCCCCTCCTTATCCTGTCGGTGGGGTTTCTCATCAGATTCATAATACCCACTGTTCTCCCAAACATCACAACGATCCTCGATAAGTCTGTGCTGTTCTCCACACCGATCTGTTCGTATCGCTCGCTCAAAGAGGGGCTTTTTCTCGTGACAAACAACCTCAATCCCTACAAACAGGGCGAAATCATCCACCAACCGCCACTGCTCCTGCTCTTCTTCACGCTATTCCACACCAATGAGACCCTGGTCAACCTTTGTTTCGCCCTTGCAGACACCCTCGCAGGCCTGCTGCTCGTCCGGATCAACAAAAACTCAAAATACCCGCAGTCTGCCAAGTTTTCGCCCGGAGTCATTGCCGTGTTCTACGCCGTCAACCCGCTGGCCATCCTCGCAACACTCTCAAAGTCCACCAATTCGTTCAACAACATGATCCTCCTGCTTGTTCTGGACCGTCTGCTCGTCGGGTCCTACGAACTGGGTCTTATACTGCTCGCGTTGTCCTCGTATCTCTCCTACTACAGCTGGTATCTCGTTTTCCCCGTTGTCTACTACATCTATCAGGACAAAAAGAGGTCAGTTTCGCTGTCAGTTGTGGCCGCCAAGTCGCTGCTGGTCTACACAACCACGCTCCTGCTCCTGCTTTTGGCCAGCTACAAGCTCACGGGTGATTCGTGGAACTTTCTGTCGTTGAGCTACGGGTCCATCATCATGTTCAAAAAAATCATCCCAAACATCGGTCTCTGGTGGTACTTTTTCACCGAAGTTTTTGAGTTCTTCAGCTGTTTCTACATCTCTGTCTTCAACCTGTACACTTTCGTGTTCGTGCTGCCGCTCACAATCCGGTTCCCGAACGACCTCATGTTCTCCATCTGGGCCCTGATCGGCTTCCTCACGTTTTCAAAGGCATACCCAACGGTAACGGATCTCAATCTTTTCTACTCGATGCTCATGCTATTCAAAGTCTACTTCAACAGACTCAAATTCACGCCGTTCATCAGCTATCTGGCGGTTATACTTGTTCTGACACTGCTCCCGATCTTCTATTACGTCTGGATGAGTCTCAACTCGGGAAACGCCAACTTTTTCTACGCCATCGGACTGGTTCTGAGCGTCATCCAGACCATCATTTTGTCGGACTTTCTGTGGTCAAAGATCCAAACCGAATACTACGAAAACAACGGCCTGGACGAACACAGCGTCGTGAAACTCACCCAGTTGTGAGCCGATAAACACGACCTGTTCACCGGTTCAAGACTTCTTCTAATTGCATCACATGAAACGGAAAATACTATTTCCAAATCTCTCTGTACACAAAATAATAAGCAAAAACTAAGACACACTACATGTGCAGCCCCGGCTTTCTTGCCGCATTCAGCACCAAGTAACCAGCCAGATCGTACTGGATTCGGCAAAGACCGACCAGCCGCATCAGCCACATCAGCCACACCAGCCACATACACAATCCACACGCTCTCTGTGGCTGGTGTTTTGTTCCGAAAAGGGTAATCGGAGGTTGGTCCTCTTGATGGCCCGTTTGAGAGACAAAACCAACAACCAAAGGTGCCCGCTTCCGGCAATCTTGGTCCAGCCAGACCGCAAGGGTGCATCCACACGATCCAGGCCCGCATGTGTCCGCCATGTTCGCCGTGTCCGCCTAAATCAATGGCTTGATCCGCCTAATCCAGACACGCTTAGGGCATGCAAAAATGGTTTGTGGGAGCGCATGGAACAAACACGCTAAAGGCGATAGCGAGCGCGTCGGATAGTGTTGAAGCGTAAAAATGAGACCGACTGTTTATCATAACAAATCGACTCATGTCAAAGTGCAGCCACGCACTGCTAGTGGCACGAACTCGTGGAGACTGCCTTTGAAAGAATGGTTTGCATGCCTCACATTCCTCTCTGCGATTGAGAATGCGGCGGAACGTGCATAAGCCGGGGGCAGTGTTGTTCCTCAATTGGTGCAGCTGGAGGTCTCGAACTAGACTCGGGATTTCTTTTTTAGGCAACATCTGGCAGCCAGCCCAGAGCAATCGTGTAGGAAAAATTTTCATTGCTGCGGTAACCACGGTATGTGCGGCTGCAGAACAATAGAATCAAGCGATTGCAAGGTTGCAACAAGACCAAAATAGAAGGATCGCGCGAGGCAGCTCTATGCACCTTCCCGATTAGGATGGAACGCGATCCAAAATGTCAACCTGCATAATGTTTACATGAGGCTGGATTTTGTTTACATTCCCGGCTGGCCGCCCTGCACTAACTGAAAAATGAAATATTTTCAATATAAATACAGGGCCATCTTCCGCTTGTCTCCCACACTTTTTTCTTCCGTTCTAGTCGAATCATCCAAACAGATCCAACTTATATTCACTCTTTAACAATGCAATTCTCCGTCGCTACTTTGCTCTTCGCTTCCGCCTCCATGGCTGCTTCCGTGTTCGAGACCTCGACTGTCCTGTCTACTGTCTCCTCCACCATCTACTCTTGTGACGAGTCGGTTACCGCTTGCCCATACAAGAACTCCACCTCTTCTATCTCCACTTACGAGGGTGCTGCTGCTGGTTTCGGCTCTTACTACGCTGCCGGTGCTGCTGCCGTTGCTGCTGGTGCTTTGTTGTTGTAAGGGTGTTGATAGATTCAGCCGCTTTTTGCTAGTTGGTGTATTCTTTCGTGAATCCTTGTGATACCTTGGTGCTGTTTGTTTTATTATATAACGCATTTAATTTTTTCTAATCAATGTATTGATAGAATAATCGCAAAAAAAACTGTAATTTGGTTGTATCCAATCAATCTAAAATTTTCACCACCCAACAATTAATTACTCCGCTTTGTGTTTCTTTTCCCCCGCTTTCGATTACTCTCGATCTATTAATTTCGTTGTCTGCCGACCGGAACCTCATCTGACCGCAGGGCTTCCATTCCTCTTGGAGAGCAATCCGTTTCTAGCGTAGTTCACATACCTCGACCGGTTGCCCGAGTCGTTTAGTCTCTTCAGCAGACTGTCCAACGACATAATCAGACTCTCATTCTTCTCCTTTGCCTCCGTGTACTCCTTTCTCACCCTGGCCAGTTCTTCCGTCTGGACATCCTCTCCGCTGTTCGTCAGTTCGCGAATTTTCTCATTGAACGCCTCAATCTCCTTCTCCTTCACCTTAATCTCCTTCTCGGACTCCCCAATCGACTTTGTTGCCCTCTCAAGCTCTGTGCTCATGTACTCGTGTTCGTTCTTGCTAGATTCCATCCTCGTCTGTAATCTTTCCAGCTGCTCGTTCAGCTCCACGATCTTGGCCTGCTTCACTAACCATTGTTCAGAACGTTTCTCCCTATACTTCTCGCCGCTAGCCTTCTTCACCACTTCGTCAAGCTTCTCTCGCAACTCCCCAACAGATCTCTTCTTGGTACTAATCTGTTCGTTCAACTCCCCGATCTTGACAGTGCTGTTGTTGCTCGAGTTCTCCAGCTCTTCAAGCTCAGACGAAATCTTCTTGAACGTGGACATGGTTTCTTCAAAGTTGCCCATCCTGACCAAATGGAAATCGTCAAACGTCTGAAGCTCCCTGTTGAGTCTGATCATCTCTTCCAACTCGGCATTGAACTGAAACATTAGCGTGTGGGTCAAAATCTCGCTCTTTGGTGTTTCCCTCGAAATGCCAGTTAATTGCTCGTAGTTTAGATTCATTGGATTGTTGACATATTTCTTCTCCAACCGCTTGGAGTCATAAAAGTCCTTCTTCTTGTTGTTTTTGCTCTTGAACCGAGGTTGTATAATGTGTCCGATCATCTTGGTTTTTCCGTTGAAATTGAAATTCAAATCCAGCTCCAGGTTGTCCTTTTCTGCCTCCTTGGCTTCCTCCTCCTTGATGAAATCTTGGTTGTCAAAATTGAACTTCACCTCGGTTAGTAGTGACTTCTCCACATCTCTCGCAGTGAACTCCGGAATCGACGCCAAGTCCAGCAAGGGCCAGCGATTGCTGATCGGGTCGCTCAACCAGTTGGTGAGAAACTCGAGGTTTCGACTGTAGATTGGTCTCAGTTCAGACGGTAACTGACCAACCCTATCTCTAAGAACAACCAAGGCCGAGGTCACCGGCTTGAGATAATCGTTGTAATTTCTTGTCTCAACCAGGTCCCTGTAGTAGAGTGCAATGTGTTCAATGGAGTTTATCGGAACTAACCTCAAAATTTTCGTGTTCTCGTCCTTCAATCTTTGCACCTTCTCGTGCTCCATCGAGCAACTGATATCAAACGAGATGATAAATTTGGCCTTTTTCTCACCCATGGAAACCTCCGCAGGACTCATATCCTGGAAGTCCGACGGCAATAGATGAACATTGAAATTGACATTTTTCTTACTGTTTGCTCCACCTGCCGGTTCTCTCAGCTTTACTCCCGAATACCGCTTCAAGTTGCATTTGTGCCCAATGCACAGGGCATCGATCAGGTCCAGAGTCTTGCCAGGCCGCGCCACAATCACAATCTCCGCAGGCTCCTGCTGGGAGCTTGAGGTTGCGCTGCGATCTTTCGGATTGTGGATGGTTTCCAAAAGGCTGAGCAGATCGTTTAGAATCTTAAACTTGCCGCTCGTGTCCGAAAGCCGTTTAGGAATGTCCCTCGTGGTGAGGCTTTTGGGAAAATAGTGGTCGATCAGGAGGTATGGATGCGAGCACACGAGCTGTGTATTCAGTAAAAGTGTTTCCAGCGAGTCAATGATGATCCTGTCTTTCTCCTCCGTCTCTTTGGAGTCGTCCACCCTCTCAAAGAACTTGAGAATATCACTGTAGTGCAGAGACACAATCTGGTCTATTAGTTCCTTCTGGAAGTCACTCAGCGGTGTGGGAATTTTGTAGTCATTAGACTGCTGATAGCTCTCGTTTACCGGAAAATGCGATTCATCGATGATCGTAGGTTCTGGTTTGGCGTCCAGAATTTTGAGAAGGTCCATCGTGGCGGATCCGGCGTTATTTGAACAGATAGAGAACAAAAGAACAAGACAAAACAAGACAGAAAAATATCTCATTTTTTTTGGCCACAAAGTGCACTAAATTTCGAAAAAGTTTAATTTTTTCCCACACGAGGGGATTTTTTGTTTGTCTCTATCGTTTTGTTTTTGTTCTTTGTTCTCTTGTCCTTTTGTTCCATCTATCAACTGTATATAATTTTGCCATGACCGCACAGGAATCGCTAACTCAAGGTGAGTACCGTTGTTGCCAATACTTTCCAATGTTTTACTGACCGGGGGTAGATGAAATCAAGCTGTATGACAGACAGATCCGACTTTGGGGAATGGAGGCCCAGGCAAGAATGAGAAACTCCAGGATTCTGTTGATCAACCTCACGAGTGTGGGCGTGGAGATTGTCAAGAACCTCATGCTCGGTGGAATTGGTCTGTTACAAATAATCGACTCGTCCACGATCCAAGAGCAAGACCTCAACGTGAACTTCTTTGCCACTGGAAGCCAGGTCGGTCAAAGTAAGGTGGAAGCCACAAGAGCCGCAATCAGTGACCTCAATCCGCGTGTCAGGCTTGAAATGGATGCTGGAGACTGGAAATCCAAGGAAAAATCAACGTTTTTCAGCTCATTCAACCTGGTTATTGCCACGGGACTCGACAGGGAAGACCTCTCGCATCTCAATGGGATCACCAGAGAACTCAATATTCCGTTATATGCAGCAGGAACCCACGGACTCTACGGATACATTTTCGTCGATCTGCTGCAGCACGAATCGTCAGTCAAATACGAGAAGAACCTGATCCCAAAGAAACTGGGGCCTCTCACTTCCAGGTCAGAAATTATCAAGATCGACGAGGTCACGGAAAATGACATAGTGTACCAGAACTGTATTGTGAGAACAACGCACAGTCCCTTTGATGAAATTTTCCTCAATAAAACCAACAAATTCAAAGAGGCCTATCCAACACCTCGCAAAATGAAGAAAATCACCCCAGTTCTACCAATTGTTCTCGCACTGCTCGAGTACCCGTCACAAATCAACAAACCAATAGAGCAAGTCACCATCGATGCGCAAGATCTCAAAGCTAAGGCCTTGAAAATCACTGAAGACCTCAATTTGCCAACTGACTTGATAGAGAACAACCAACAAGTTATCGATGACCTCGCTAGACAGGCTTTCTGCGAGTTCCAGCCTGTCAGTGCAGTTCTTGGAGGAGCATTGTCGCAGGACGTTATCAATATGCTGGGAAGACGGGAGCTTCCCCTCAACAACTTTGTTGTCTTGGATGGACTCAAAAATGAAATGCCAATATTTGCATTATGATTTACACTATATTACATCATTTTGCATACAAGCTGACTGCTCTATCCCATCCACCAGCAGCAAATGCACTATCCTGCGAATTCACGTCGCAACACATGACTCTCTCGTTGGATTTGAACTTCTTCAATATAAGCCAGTTGTCACACGATAGGACATTCACCTGACCGTCATAAGAACAGGAAACCATATACTTGTCGTTTTTGGATATCTTGAGGTCTGAGATTAGTTTCTTGTGTGCAATCACGTTGTGCTGCGGCCTTCGGTTGTTTCTTATGTCCCAGACTTTCAAGCTGGCATCTCCACCGCCGGTCACCAGCTGGTATCCGTTGTTCCTCCAATCCATGGCATGAATTCCCTTGACGTGATCCTCCAAGACCATGATGGACTTGCCCAGTCTCAGATCCCACACCCGAGCAATGGCATCGAGCCCTCCGCTGGCCAGCAAGGAGCCATCAGGGTGATGAGACACGGTGAACACCTCCTTTGCGTGGCCCTCCTGGTAGAAAAGCTCAGTTCCTCGGGCAACATCCCAGTATCTCCAGGTCAGGTCAAACGAAGCGCTAGCAAGGAACTTCCCTGTTGGGTGAAACTGCACCCTTGCCACTCTGTTCTCGTGTCCAGAGAGTGTTTTGACTGGTGTTATCGTGTTGCTGGAGTCATTAATATTGTACAGATGGACCGACCCCTCGCCACCACTAGTGGCCAGCATCCCCAATTCGACGGGATTCCAGTCGATTCCTCCAATTTTTTCCTCGTGTCCTTTCAATGTGATTTTAGTGTTGAGATCTTCATCCAAAATGTACGTTTTTCCATCCCATGACCCACAAGCAATTTGATTAGAAAACGGGCTGAACTTGACAACAGAAGTGCATCGCGTAGACACAGTCTGTGACCCCTGGACCTCGAACTTTTTTAGTTCTTCGTTGTAAGCTCTTCGCTCCGTAAGACTTTTGACAGGATCGTAACTAGCGTGTACCTGCTGTTGTTTAGCTAATCTGGTTCTGGCCCTAGCCAGAGAATCATTTGCAATTGCTACTCTCGCATCGTATAACTCTTGTGTTCCCGGAGTGTAAAATTCTTCATCGTCTTCATCTTCATTGTCACCGTCCTCGCTCTGTGACTGCCTGTCTGCATCGTCCAATACAGCGTCACGAACAGCATCGTTTTTCAGAACCAGCTCTATGAGTCTTTCTCTTCTTTCTGCTGGCCCTTCGCCAAAGTATGTCTGTGGCTCGTTCAGCTGACGCAGCGTGCGTCGAACGTCGCTGTCTAGCGTCGGAACATGTTTGATGATGTCTTTCGGGTCCTCCATGGCACACACGGAGATCAGCACAAGCCAGACACATCTGTGAGATAACGTAACTTTTCATGCAAAAAAATAAACATTTTGCTCCTGGTGTACGGATGTTATTCCCGGGGAGAACTAATTCGGAGTAAGGGATGGTTCCAACTTACCCGGCCCGGAGAAAGGGAAGCCCTGGACGAACGGTCCGTTTGCGCGCGAACGATGATGATTCTCTGGGGTGCCGGGATTACGTAAGATTGGCCGCCTTTTCCCCGGATTTTGTGCCGCAGCTGGGGGTGTCAAGAAAAAATCACGGGGTGTGATTGAGCTTGGATACTTCCCTTGCTCCATGTGACTCCACGGAGCAAGGGAGACTGCAAGGTTTTGGAAGTATAAATAGGTGGCGTGTAGCTGATTGAAGTAGATTTTAGTTGTAACTTATTGCCAGTAACAAGATGGTTTACACAGAGATAAGCATTTCGCAAGAAGAAGCCGATTTCCAGAAGGAAGTCGAAGAGATCAAGAAGTGGTGGTCGGAGCCACGTTGGAAAGGCGTGAAGCGGGTCTACACTGCCGAGGAGATTGCCAAAAGACGCTCCACCGTGAAGGTTCCTAATGCCTCGGACATGATGGCCAAGAAGGCTTTCAAGCTCTTTGAGGAGCACCACAAGAACAAGACCACTTCTTTCACCTTTGGAGCTTTGGATCCGATTCACGTGACCCAGATGGCCAAATATCTGGACACCGTGTATGTTTCTGGGTGGCAATGTTCGGCAACTGCATCGACATCCAACGAACCTTCGCCGGATCTAGCTGATTATCCAATGGACACTGTTCCGAACAAGGTTCAACACCTGTTTTATGCGCAACTTTTCCATGACAGAAAGCAAAAGTATGAAAGATTTTCTGTCTCGAAAGAGGAGCGCGAGAAACAACCGTACACCGACTTCTTGAGACCGATCATTGCAGATGCTGACACTGGACACGGAGGTACCACTGCCATTGTGAAGCTGACCAAGATGTTCATTGAGAACGGAGCTGCAGGTATTCACATCGAGGACCAGGCTGCCGGTACAAAGAAGTGTGGTCACATGGCTGGTAAGGTTTTGGTTCCAATCCAGGAGCACATCAACAGATTGATTGCAATTCGGTCTTCGGCCGACATTTTTGGCTCTGATCTGCTCTGTGTTGCCAGAACAGACTCTGAGGCAGCCACCTTGATCACCTCGACCATCGACTCGAGAGACCATTATTTCATCGTTGGTGCTACCAACCCGGATGTGGAGCCTTTGGTGGACGTTATGAACCGTGCTGAGCTCGACGGAGCTTACGGAGCCCAGTTGGAGGAGGTTGAGAAGCAATGGACTGAGAAAGCCGGCTTGAAGCTGTTCCACGAAGCCGTCATCGACGAGATCAAATCTTCTGATATCAAAGATAAGGAATCTGCCATTTCCAAATTCGTGTCAACAGTGACTCCACTGAGCGGCCATTCTCACAAAGAGGCCAAGAAACTGGCCAAGGAGATACTCGGAAAAGACATCTATTTTGACTGGGACTCTCCTAGAGTGAGAGAGGGCTACTACAGATACCGTGGTGGAACGCAATGTGCCATTAACAGAGCACGTGCGTACGCTCCGTATGCAGATATGCTGTGGATGGAGTCGAAATTGCCGATTTACGAACAGGCCAAGGAGTTTGCCGAAGGAGTGTTGGAGAAATATCCAGAGAAGTGGCTGGCATATAACCTGTCGCCATCATTCAACTGGAACAGTGCCATGTCGGCAGATGAGCAGGAAACTTACATCAAGAGACTGGCTGCTCTTGGCTACATTTGGCAATTTATCACTCTTGCCGGTTTGCACACAACAGCCCTTGCTATCGACAACTTTGCACGGGACTACTCGACCATTGGTATGAAAGCCTACGGTCAGAACGTGCAAGCAAGGGAGATTGAAGATGGTGTTGAGGTGGTCAAGCACCAGAAATGGTCTGGTGCAACCTATATCGACAGTATTGTGAAACTGGTCACTGGGGGTGTTTCCAGCACAGCAGCAATGGGTGCTGGTGTCACTGAAAACCAATTCGCCAACGGCAAACATTGAGATGGTTTATTTTTTTGTAACGAATACATTTAAAAAGATGAGTTAATGGGGTGTAAAAATACGTTCAAGAAAAAAAAAAAAGTGTGGGGAAAAAAAGTCAAAAAAATTATGGACGAGACCGGAGTCGAACCGATGACCTTCTGCTTGCAAGGCAGACGCGCTACCAACTACGCCACACGCCCAGATTTCTTTAAGAGGAGGCCAGGAGAGTATTTGAGGTACAGAGCAGCTCACGACATGGATCTTGTTGTAACTGGGGAGTTTGAGTACGATATTGTTCTAAAGGGAAGTATAGATGGAGCTTCTAACAATAAGAAGGAACACCTTATTTTGTGGAAGCTATTATTGACCGAGATTTGCACACGCGTGCAGATATAGGTTTCAGTAATGACTTTTGGACTTTCATGAAATTTAATCATAGTAATTATCTAAAGTATACTAAAACTATAAACAGCCCAACATTGATTAAGACGAGTAGAACATTTCAAGTATGGCTTTCAGCACTCAGATCTTTGCTAAGAACCAGTACTAACCGCATTCAAAACCACTACAATGATCGGTCTTCTTTCAAAACGTTTACCTTCCTGGTGCCGATCGACGCGTCGATTTTAGATTTCGCCGCACAACGCTAACTTTTTCTTATTTTTTATTTTGATCTTTGTTTACCCTCAACTTGTTTCCCTCTTTATTACGACGTGTCGCATATCCGCTCACACTGACAAATAACCAGTCCGATTGTTGCATCGGATGCAATGAAGCGAGGGTTGTCAGACATTACTAACAAGCCGGCCAAATACAATGATCACAAGAGACTTTTGAGTTCCGGCAGAAAAGCCGATTTCACGCCTGGGAGTTCGTTGAACCGCAAACAGATGAAGCAGACGGACGTGATTCAGAGCATTCAAAGACGGCAGCAAGTAGAGCTTGAAAGGGTCCAAGTTTGGAAGGATCAAACTCAGCGAGAGTTCAATGAGTTGAGCAGCGAGCTGTGGAATATCAGGACGGATCTTCCTGAGCTAGAGCTAGAGCTCGAAAAGCTGAACAGCGAGGTCTCCAAAGTGGAGAAATTGTATAGGGAGAAGGAAATGGAGCTTTTGAAGGCTGAGGAAAGACTCAATGATGAGCTTGGGAGTCTGAAGGACGATTTTGAGCAGTACAAGAAGACCAAAGAGGTCGAGTTCAACACAAAGATCCAGGATCTGAGCGATGCGTACGACAAGAGGGTTGCCGAGATGATCAATTCAAAAGATGAGAGGTATAGGTCTCGCAAAAGTGAGCTGGAAAACGAAATTAAACGGCTGGAAACGGAGACTAAAGATCTCGAAAGACAGTTTTCGAGCGAGATTAGTCGGATTGAGGACGAAAAAGAGGCCGAAATCAAACAGTATTCGGAGAAGGTGAAACGCGAAGAGAAAGAGCTGGAGGCGTTGATTGAGACTGCAGAGAATGAAGTAAGAGAGCTCCGAAACAGACTTGAGAGCGGTCACAAACAGTCTCAGGACATAGAGTTCGAGATCGCAGAAACCGCACAGCAACTGGAAGAGCTTCGAGGGAGAGCGGAGGTTTTTGAGCAGAAAACGGGCTCTCTTCAAGAAGAGAACAGGAGACTGAGTGAAGAACTTCTCAGCAAGACGCAAACACTGGAAGGACTGAAGAAGGAGACAGAGAGTTTCCTCGAGAGGAGCATGAATTGTAAACGAGAGCTTTTGAGCGAAGAGAACCTGCGAAGAAAAGCACACAACAGACTCCAAGAGTTGAAAGGGAATATTCGTGTTTTTTGTCGGATGAAACCCGACGATCTGGACAACTGTTTCAAGTTCGCAACGACATCCATTCTGGACGATGATGACGGTAAGGAGCACATTTTGATCACGGAGCCTGCCCCGACCCCGAATGTGTCCAGTTTCTCGAGCAAACCGAGTCGAACGTATAAATTTGGGTTCGACAAGGTATTCGGCATGGAGTCGACCAACTTGGAGATTTTTGAGGAGATTAGCCAGCTGGTGCAGAGCGCTCTGGACGGCTTCAATGTGTGCATTTTTGCATACGGCCAGACGGGTTCTGGCAAAACATACACGATGTCAAGCCCCGAGGACGGGCTGATTCCGCGGTCGGTCGATCTGATCTTCTCTAAATGCGAGTCCAGTCGCGAGTTTGGCTGGAGTTACGAGGTCCACGGCCAGTTTCTTGAAATTTACAACGAGAACATCAACGATCTGATGGCCGACTCGTATCTACGGAACCTGGACTCGGCAAAACACGAGATCAAGCACGACGAGAGCTCACAGACGACCATTGTCACAGACTTGACGTCGATTCCGCTGGAAGAGCCGGCCCAGGTGGCGGAGATTCTGCAGCGGGCGAACCGAAACCGAGCCACTGCGTCGACCAGCTCGAATCAGCGGTCATCCCGGTCGCACTCGGTGTTCATTTTGCATCTCCGTGGCGCAAATTCTAAGACCGGAGAGCTGGTGAGCGGGAAACTCAACTTGATCGACCTGGCTGGCTCAGAGAGAATCTCGCAGTCCCAGGTCACGGGCGAAAGACTGAGAGAGACCCAATCAATCAACCGTTCTTTAAGCTCTTTGGGAGACGTTATCCACTCGCTTTGCAGCAGAAACAGCCACATCCCGTACCGAAACTCAAAGCTGACGTATCTGCTGCAGTATTCGCTGGGCGGCGATTCGAAAACGCTGATGTTTGTGAACATTTCGGGCAACAAAAAACACTTCAACGAGACACTGAACTCGTTGCGGTTCGCAACAAAGGTGAACAATACGCAGTTGGAAAGAAGGGAAAAATCAAGCGAAAGCACAGTCCGTTGACGGGGAGACATGTCTCTTGTTTCTAGTCTGATAATTCATTGTCTATGAACAGATATGTAATAAATAAAGGAAGTGATGAGGAATAAATACTAATAAATAGTGAGAAAAATAAATAGAAAAAAATAAATACAACAAGCCCGTTCATGAACGGACAAGATCGCTGAAACTCAACTGGTACGGATTTTCGAGCAGACTGGGTGCTTCCTCCAAACTGTCGGACAAAGCGCCTTCTTCTTTCAGCTCGGACCAGATCTGCGGATAATGATTTGTCGCAAATTGGTCCAGATTGTTCCGCACGTTTGCGTTCAAACACCAGTTGTGAAAGTCTCGCAGAAGAGGCTTGTCTATCAAAACACCACCGTCGTAATTGTGGTGGTCCTCCAGAACTCTGAAGGCAGTTCCGTACTGTTCGAAATAGCAATTGGCAATCAAATACTCGCCCAGCAACCGGGAGTCCGGCGATATGCTGTACTGAGACAGATTCGTGTACAGCTCATTCACGTGGTTCAGACTGGCAAATTTCAGAGACTTGAGCATCCAATAACAGCTCTCGTGGTTCATTCCGCGCGACTTTGGCAACGCCAACGCGAGATTGAATACGTCACGCACTTTGAACGTGTCCTCAACCCCGCAATAAGCCTCCATCATGGCGTTCAACATACGAATGTCCAAATTGATTGAGAGATCCATCTTTGCCGCAAGATGCAGTTTGAAAACTCCTTCCTCATACTGAAGCTGCCCGAACGACTTGAACAGATAAACATAAATGTCTTCGTTTGGAGGGGGAAGACTGCCCTCCTTGCTGAGCTTCTTCATGTCGGCAAACAGCTTCAATGCCTTGTAAGGGTCCCGTGCCTCGATAAAATAACGTAAAAGCCCAGGATATCGCTCGTATGGGATCGAAAAGGTCTCATCCAAAAACTCGTACAGATGCCAATTCTTTGTTGGATTCTTGAAAGATGTCACAGCGTAATTGTAATAGAGTTCAAAGATCTCCTTGTATTTCTCTGCCGAGTGTTTTGCACCTTCTGCGGGCGGGATCACCTCTCTTCTGAATAGCTCCATCGCATCCCCGATAGAGTCTTCCTTCAGAAAAAGTGCCACAAGCGCCTTGATGGCCCCTTTGTCAATGTTGTAACCAAAGCTCTTGATTCGTTTGTACAAATTGGCTTTTTCTGCAGTCCCGTCATTGCTCTCGTTGCAGTAAACTGTCAGCAACTTGAACAAAACAGGAACGTAAATGCCGTTTTGCTCATCGTCCCAAGCAACAAGCTCCTCCAATGACCTATCAAACAAGTCCAGAGCTTCTTCATAATCCCCGGTCACCGTTAGATGATGATCAATCAACATGGCAAATGAATGAGCATCTCTTGTGAGACCGTAATTGTCTTCGAAAAGCTCTGTGAGTGTCTCCACAAACTCTTTTGAACGGTTCGAGAAACAGCACGCTTCTATCATGTACTCGTACGTTTCGTTTCCGCTGAACTGATACTCCCTGTGGAATTCTTCAACAAGACGGTGATTGATTTTCTCCAAAATGGACATGGCTTCGGAACCATTGGCCGACCTCTCCAATTGATATATCTGGCACTGAAGATATGCCATCCATTCGGGGTCGGAAAACTCGCTGAAATCATGTTTCAATTGCAGGTTTTTGATGAGCTTTGCACAGCAATTCTCAAAATCCCCAAATTTCAATGAGGAGCCGACAATGGCAAGAAGCTCTTCTCCACGGATTTTGTCAATAAGCTTCGTGTTTGTGAACGATTTGGTGATCTTGGAAAGATTGCGCAATATCTGCAAAGAACACGAGTCAAACCTGTTTTTTGTTGCAAAATACAGAAGATTGATATGCTCTTCCAATGCAGAGTCCAATTTTCTGTCAATGCACTTGAGAAGATCCAACAATCTTGCGCTGACCTCGTTGTCCTCGTAATCCAACCCGATCTCGTTGTCGCCAGCAATGAAGAAGTTCGACAACAAGGTGTTGACCAACTGCTGATCTTCCAAATTTGACCACTCAAACAGCTTCACCACCGTAGCAGTGTCTGGAGTGACAGTCTTGAATGCCTCCAGAACGACCGAAACCACCTCCTGGGTCACATCCGGCCTTTTAAGCGACTTTTCTTCTTCAATGAACGCTTCAAGAATTTTGATTATGTCCAAACGCTTGTTGCTCATCATGATGTAGTTGAGAAAAAGCTCAAAAAGATGCAGCCGGAGCTCTCTGCTCTTCGAGTAGGCCTGTGATTCTCTCAAAGCAGTGTAGAATCTGGGAAAAAAATCGAGATACCGCACATCTTCCAGCGTCATTGCGGGGAGTGAGCTCCTCAAAATAGCCAGAATCTCTTCTGGACTGAAAGAATTGAGCGGATTTGGGGTCAAATCTATGGCATGGATCACTTTGTTCATAAAGGCCAGATCCTGTTTAACAAATTCGCCGTTTGGAAGACATCGTAGAAGCGCAATCAACACACGTTTGAGTCTTTTTGCCTTTGTTTTTGGTGTCATGTTGCTGCTGAGATAGATGGTCTGTAATTCGGCCCGCTGTTTCTGGGCCAATTCGGCCAGATCTGCTCTCTCATTGGCTGGAGAGGTTGTCGACTTGAATCTGGCCAAAACCAACGAGTTTTCCGACAATTGGCTTCGGCAGATTCTGTATGTGACGGATCGAGCGGATCTGGGAGCTGTGCACCGTGTCAGACGCTGAGTTCGGGGGACCTTGTCCGCGAGAGCGAGCGTAGTCTGGCGCAAAAAGCCGGCGGGTATCGCGCTCAATCCGGTACACTTGAATCGCCTCATGATGAGCCACGCAGAACATGTATCTTAGTCAGCAAAGACAGGAAATTGGTTGATAGAAGGGGGATAAAACAAGAAGAAACAAGGAACAAAAGAGGGAAACTTTACTTGAATGTTGTGCGTGCGTGCGATCGAGAAAAAAAAGACAAAAGATGCACCGCCACACCACGTCAGATAAATGTGGCTATGCCGGTGTGGCGGTGCACAGAGATTTACCCCAGATTCACTACTAGTTGCAAAACAGTCAAGTGGTCTACTTTTTGGCATCTATCTACTCCAAACAGAAACGACAGACAACATTTACACGGTGGGAAACAATCAAGTCTCATTTCTTCTCGCTTATGTCGTTCCCGTGCTCGTCGAACTTTTTAACTCCCTTCTGATACTCCTTCACGGCCCAATTAAGTCCCACAAACTCGATGTCGCGGTCGCTCTCTCCCTTGGTCCGAGTGTATCTGCTCCAGAAATCCACCGTCTTGAGTCTGGGATCCTCCTCCGGAAAACCGTTTCCGAGCCGCAGCTCTGCAACGGCCTCACGCAAATAAGCACACACCTTGCTGCGAAGTTCGCGCGCCTCCTTGCCAAATTTGAGCTCTTCAGATAGATCATCGGGACAGTTCTTGTCGTTGTACTTGGTACAGAGATCCCGCCATTCTTTTCTGAAGTCCTCGATCACCCGGTCGTCCAACATCCGGCCGATATTGACGGTGATCTCTGCTCCAACGTTCTGTGGAAGTGCGTTGTCGACAAACTTACCCGTCCGTCCCTCGGGAAAGATTTTTTCAAAGCCGTTAGAGAATATTGGAACAATAACAGGGGCTACCGTGGGCTCCAAAATTAATCTGGCTGTTCCCCACCGGAAATATCTCATGGAATTGTTGTGTGGTGGCTTAAGTTGACACACGTAGCCCTCAGGGAAGATGTGGACCCACGAAGTCTGGTATCTCAGAACCGGAGGAGTGTATTTTGGAGAGTAAAACGACTTAACATTGTCCACCAGCGGCGAACAACTAGTCTTGCTTCCCTCGTGAACCGACTGGAATATGTGTTCGCTGTCCAGGGTGTCATCCGGCGACAGAACACGGATTGCCGCGTCCAAACCGTCCTGGAATGGACCTCTTCCAAACCGTTCGCAAGGGAAAATCTTGCCGAGAGAGAAAAATCTGGTTGTAGTTGGACTTGTGAAGCAAACATTCGATGCCGCAAGCCCCCATCTGATATCATCGAGGGCAGAAAAGTATCTCCAGGGAAGACATGCCCACAAAAATGGATCGTCACAAACAGACATGTGGTTCATCAGCGTGATAAACCCGCGGTTCTCCTTCCGTGCCTTCGCCAAACCCTTGTCTATGTTTTCCAAACCCTTCACGTTCACATTGTAGAACAAATTCAACACCACTTTCGACCCTCCTACCACGGCCAGACAAGTCAGATGTGAGAAATAGTTCCACAGCTTGGATCTTTGCGGTCGGGTTTCCAAGAGATAATCGTCTCCCCTCTTGAGAACATCGTAGAAAGACATTTTTGCCTTTGTTGTTGGCCAAATATATACAGGAGGACTGGTCAAGGTAGTTGTCTATCGCATAGACGAAATGAGATAGATCAATTGAGTCGCAGTTCATTTTTCTTTTTGGAGAGAAAAAAAAAAAATTGCGAAAAAACAAAAAAAAATGGAGATCACGTGCTAAATAGTCACGTGACCAAAAGACCAAAAATGACGATCAAGGAGAGCTCCAAGGGTTGCTTGCGGATGAGCACGAGACAGTTTGGAAGGAAGCTGGCTCCTGTGAGGACTTCTATGGTGGCCGCAGGAACAAGAAAGACAACTAGTATTCTTCCCATGATCTAAACCATTGCTCGGTAGTGTAAAGAGAATTCAGTCGTTTCCACACACCACCACACTACCCTTATGGGGCCCACCACCTTACAAATTATTCGGCATTAGTCAATTCATTAGCTGTCTACCATTCATTATACAAGACAAGGACCGAACGCAGTCCCGTCCGGCCGCTCTGCGGCGTTGGCCTATTTCTTCATTCTCTTCTCGGTCACTTGTTCGACCTTGACGTCATCCAGCCCCTTATCCTTCAACATCTGGGCAATGTAAACCTCAACCTCGTCACCAACATCACCCTGGATGACCACTTCGTCTTTCTTTTCGGCGTTTTTCGACACAGAGGCACCGGTTGCAAACTTAGATGCAAACGTTTTCGCGAGTTTTTTCATATCCACATCAAAAATCTCCAATCCGGCAATGGCAATCACGTGCTTGTGCTTAGTTCTTGGGATTCTCTTGATTAAAACACGGGATTTCTTGAGTGTTTCCAGCTCTCTTTCGAGTTTTCTCTCCTCTTTGAGTTGCATCTTTGCCAGCGACTCCGAAATCTTAGCTTCCTTCTCGGAAGACAGCGACGACTCTTGGGTGGCAGCTTTCTCGTACAGCTTGGCATACTCCTCAGGATTCGACGATTCGAGCCATGTTTTGCATTTCTTGAACAATTTGCCAAACTCGCAGTACTCGACGGGAAAAGTGCAAACACCGCAGTAGAGGACTTGGACCGGCTGCATAGGTTCACTCATGATGGCTTTGGTGGGAAGAAAGACAGGGAAACCGAGGATTAAGGGCTTAACTAACGAGATGGCATTTTTTTTCTCTCTTGCTCCGAAAAAAAAAAAAAATCACTATGACGCACCGCCACAAACACCGCCACGTGGCGGTGCAAGTAGGGTAAAAGAGCTTCTCGAAACTAAATTCTGATGAAAATTGCGAAAAAAACAATCTTCACCAGACCGTGTTTACGTGAAACGGGAGCCATTGTGACACGATAGACTGTGCTAGAAAGAAAATAAAGATGTCATCGTACTCATCACAGACCGTGACACAGCTGAAGGAAATTCTCAAGTCGAGGGGCCTATCGGTGAATGGAGTCAAGGCCGACCTGATTGCAAGACTCGAGGAGTCTGACAAGATCGAGGCGGAGTTGGGAGACTACGAGGAGGAGGAGCCGGAGCAGAAGACCGAGACAAACAAGCCGGCAGCAGAGCCGGAACCGCAACCGGCAGCCGAGACGGCACAAGAACCTGCACAAGAGCCAGCACCAGCACAGGAAGAGCCAGCACCAACCGAGGCCAAGGCTGCACCAGCCACGGAAACACCAGCTGCACCAGCCACATCCGCGTCAGAAACCGATGCACCAGCCACGTCCGCTCCTGCTCCACAAAAACTCACTCCGGAACAGCTCAAGGATGCCGCGGTCGACCTGCTCAACAAAAAGATTGCCCGTGCCCGTAAGTTCGGCAATGAGGACCAACTGCCAGATCTCGAGAACCAGCTTCGTCGTATCAACAAGTTTGGAATCTCGCTCGAGTCCGCCCTGGCACGTGACCTGGGTCTGGCCAAGCCAAAGACCATTGGCATTGGCGCGGAGAGGAAAAAGTTCAAGGCCCGCCGCTGACTGACACTGTGTGTAATAAAAGATATCTGCTGACACCCGCCGCGCGCGTAAGTTTATTGTTTCCAGACACGTTGTGTGGTGCAACATTTTTGGGGCTCCCGCAGCAGACCGCGCCCCCGCGTAATGCAACCGCCCCACTTGCCCTGATAACAAAAAAATCCAATAGTCTCCTGTGCTTTTTGATTTCATGACAGGAGACGTTTAATTTTCAATCTTTAAGACGTTTGATGTCATTTTTCAAGCACTAGGTCCTCTTTTCCCAGCCAAAGCTCACCATCGGGCTTCTATAGAAGAGGCTCATCTGCCAAAAAATGGCGTACAGACCAGATCTGTCACCCTCCCCGTATCCTCTGGTGTACATCCAGCCACAGCCAGTGGGATCACAGGACTCATCCCAGCAGGACTCGCCCCAGTACTACTACTATTATCCGGCTGTCACGAAGCCCAACGAGCTGGAGCCGGGCGATTTGCAGGGCGATTTACCTGCCAACGCTGCTGCTGAGAGCCCGCCCGCACGGGAAGCTGCCCCAGGCGGAACGGACGTTGTGGGAGGCGCTGCGGGCGCTGCGGGCGCAGCTGCTGGCACCGGCGAAGTGTTCACGGTGAACATTTTCAACCTGCCGTCGAAAACAACAAGCAAAAAACGGCTCAGAAGGCTGGTTCTGGAGCTACTGAACCAGCCAGAGGACGGAAACACCGCCACATCCACGCAGAATCAGGACGCGGCTGCCGCTGGCGGCGTCCCTGCCGCTGGCGGAGCAGCCGCAGGGACCGGAAACACCGCCACCCCCACGTCCGCCGCACCAATCGCCAACATCCAGCTGTATAAATCGCCTAACAACGAGATCTGCTGGGGATCCGTCGTCATCAGAGGACAAAAAAACTCAACCGACCTGATCAACAAACTCAATGGCTACAAATTCGACGGTTTGGCCCTGCAATGCTACCTTTTGCAACAGTATCCACCAGCCACCGCCACACTTGCACCGCCACTTGCACCGCCAATAGGCCCACAATCCCAGTTCTACTACCCAGTTGCCCCGATGGCACCGCCGCAAAATCCGGATTTGCTTGACCAATCCGACCCAAACTTGCCCGAAAACAACATCCAACAATCTAATACACCCGCCCAACAGCAATACTTTGCTTACTCGCCGCTCCAGATGTCCAATCCGGCCCCAATGCCCCCCTATTACTCCTATTACCCACCGTACCAATACTACAAGACGGTTCCAAGACCCC
The DNA here is from genome assembly GCA_003709205.3 of Ogataea zsoltii. Classification (NCBI taxonomy): domain Eukaryota; kingdom Fungi; phylum Ascomycota; class Pichiomycetes; order Pichiales; family Pichiaceae; genus Ogataea; species Ogataea zsoltii. The sequence goes on from PPKH03000027.1 coordinate 31,408, forward strand.
CTTCTTTTGCGTATCCGTCTGCACACACCCCTGCCGTCCAGCAGAGTCCCCGCCAGCACCCGGGCTACTATGCCCGACACAACCGGTCGCAGTCGTCTCAAAATCTGCCGCTTCAGCAGCGTCATTACGGCAACACGGGCGGCGGGTACCGTTCCAGCAGCATTTCTCAGCGTCAACCAGGCTTCTCTGGCTCCGGGCCTTTGGGAAACAACTACTCGTCAATTCTTAACCCCGAATACGACGACGAGCCTCTTAACTCCGAAAAAGATCCGGCCCGTGCGGCTCAGATCTCGGACTCGGAGTTTACGCCTCGCACTCGCGGCGGCTTCCACATCAGATCAAATTCGCTGTACTCGGGTGGCAGCGGTGGATACTACGGCAGCAGTTTTGCCGGCTACAACGCTGCGTTCAACGACGAAAACGACCCCGGTGGAAACGTTTTCGACGATAACGACGTGTCGGACGAGTCGGACGGTTCAGTTGACGACAACGAAAAACCAACGGAAGAGCTGGTGGTGTTTAAGCCAAACAAGTATGTGAACCCAATGAGGCTGTTTGTCGGCAACATTCCGTTCCAATCGAGCTACCACTCGGTGACAAACTTTCTCAACTCTCATGGTGTGCGGGTAACACAGCTTTTCTTAAAGACCCAGCCGAACGGAATATCCAAAGGCTTTGCCATTGCACTGACATCGTCTCTGGAAGACTCAGTGGGATTGATTCAGGACTTTAACGGGTCGAATTTCGAAGGTCGAAAGCTGATTGTGCGGTTCGACAAGCTACCTAAGCTGATTCTGAGAAGCCATGACTTGAAAAAGAAGAAAAATCTCGAGATTCTCAGCCAGAAGAACGACGAGGAGCTGGTGAACAAGGAAAAAGAGGTTGCGAGAGAGTTGATTAATGCTATTAGCAATCTGAAAGCTGTCTGATTGCCGTGCCACGGCACATTCCATGAGCTCATTGCTGTTTCAGGAAACTAAATGCGCAGATTACAAGCTGTTTTTTTTTTATCAAGTCAAGTCCTTTTGCTCGTTGTTTGTCTACAGAACTTTAATGAACCTGTCTAAAAAGTCTGCACCGGGGTCACGTGACACTAAAGCAGGGAGACCGCGAGTCACGTGACCAAAAACGGGTGAGAGAAATATAAAGTGCTTGCAATGGAGCACTGCTCTATAGCAACGGCTGGAACTTGATGAACGGCAGTCTTGGAGGCTGCTGTTGCTGCTGTTGCTGTTGTTGTTGCTGCTGCTGCTGCATTGTCACGTGCGAGCGCATCTGCAACGGCGGGACACCGTTTGGATGAAAATTGGAGGCCGTCAGCGGCGGAATCAGCGTTGGAATTGTCGAGTCGTAATTGAGCTTGAGATAGTCTTGAGAGCTTGGACATATCAATTCAAGCTCGATCACCTTGTTGTATCTGTTTTTAGTGACATTGAAGAGCTTTTCCAGCTCGAAATCTGAGTTGAGCACAGTGTTGTTTTCTGTATTTTTGATCTTGAGCACGCCGCTGTTGACTATTCCAAACGCCGTTTTGGAGTTGGTGATGAGCTCCAAAAGTGTGGGCGGTGAGCACGAGTTCGATGGAAAGAAAAACTTGAGATCTTTCGAGTTGAATTTGATAATCACTGTGACAATAGTCTCGGAATGCATTGGCGACGGGGCCTGAGAGCCCGCAGATGGTCGCACAGACGAGCTTTCCGGCGGAGTAGACGAGTGTGAGTGCGGGAACGGGAGCGGAGTGGCCGCTGGTGGCGTATTTGTGGCTGAAAAGAGCGACGACTGCTGTGATGACGTAAGCGACGACTGCCAGAAGCGCGGCTGCGTCGATTGCGTCGATAATTTTTTCGACGCGAGCGGATAGTCCTTGACGAGGATGCGGTGGAAAATGTCACACAGAGGATATAAAACCTGGTTGAAACCAAAGTCCTTGACACATCCACCAATCAGCTTCTTGAAGAGCTGCGCTGCCACGTAATCGCCGAGTCGAGACACCTCTATGGAGGATTCGTCGAGGTTTTTAACGATGGAGCTGAGAACAGTGTCGCTGTTGAGCTTCATTTTGATGTAGGCAGCAGAGTCGAGCGAGAGATCGTCGAACCAGCGTTCGAGAGTGAGCAGAATGGACGCAGAAATGCACGCAGAGCCGAGGTTTTCGACGCTTTCGTACGTCTTGACTGTGGCCGTGTTGGAAGGATTGGAGAATTCGAAACAGGTCTTGGACTTTTTGATGCACGACAGCAACTGGCTGTCGGCAACAGCAAACTCGTGGTTCAAATTCAGCTGTCTAATAGGCGGTAATGTGTTGACACTGTGCAACGATGGCGTCACAAGCGAGTCAATAGCCAGCTTCGACGCCGTTTCCGAGCTTTCGCCAATGTCCACTTTTTTGGAGTACCTCTCTGCATTCTTGGACTCCTCCTCATCGATCATAATGTCCGACAAAAACTTGAGATTTTCATTATCTTCCGCCTTGCGCTTCTTGAGGTCCTGACCGGCGGATGTACCGAAACCGGCGCCCGCACCGGTTTCCGAAACGTTTCCGGACCCGCCGCTGTCCGCCGTTCCCGCTCGCTCGTCTCCCGACTTGTTTGCAAGCCGTTTTTCCGACCTCTTCTTGTTGCGTCGAACACTCTGGATAGCCAGACGCACCAGCTTGTCAAATTCCCCAATCGTGTCCTCTGGGAACTGAAACTCCTCCATCAACGTCTTGGCACATATCCGTATCTCATGGTCCTGCTCGCTCGCTTTCTTCGTGCTCAGCGACAAGGACTCCACCAACTGCAGTCTCCGCGATGAAAAACGCTTCCATTCTATCTCGTCATCGAAATTCAGCTTCTTCCGTATTAAACTGGTTGCCCCATTGGCTGAGCTTTTTGGCAAACGTTCAGCTTCTCTTTTAACTCTGGCCACCCGGTGCGGGCTATTATTCCCGGTTATTTCGCCGCCCTCGTTGCTGTCTTGGTCTGAATTTGGGCTTTCCATTGGTCAAAACACGGTTTTTGCAGCCCCTTGCAGTGTTTTTTTGCTCAACTGAGATGATTCATTAAATGAATCATCGTTGATTATTTGCAAAAAAAAAAAAACTTTTTTCTTCTTGCTACGTGGGGGAGGACGACTCACCCCACCCACCACGGATTTTTGTTTTTCCTCTCCCCACTCAACTGCCTCCCGGAGATGATAAAATTCCCGGGGATGTCACGTCTATCGACGCGTCGATATGCTCACCAAAAAAAAAAAAAAAACTTTCCTCAGCGTCAAAATAATTCGCATCCTCTTTTCAGATCCTTCATCTATTAATGCTCCTTCTGTCCTTTAACCAGCAATTCCTTCTGTTGAATTTATGATATTTTTACCCCTGCTTCTGCTTGTTGTTGTCTCATTGCCAGCAGCGGCAAAAGAGATTCTTTCTGCCGAAGGGTTTCTAGATTGTGGTCCCCTTTGTGTAAGTTTTGAAAGCTCCCAAACACCTGTTGAGACGTGCTAACACCACCTCAGGAAGACGGATACTATCTGGAGTGTCATGAAAGAGCTCAAAGTGGTTACTTATCATGTACCGCATCCAATGAGGTGTGCAAGTGCTATTACGTGGGCGCTCTTGTTTCCTCTTGCACGAAATTCTGTCCGGCTTACGTAAGCAAGACCTGAAATTGATTGTTTCTTTCAACCTTTCCCACTAACCTACCAAGAACAAAAACACTTACGAGCTGCTTTCATCAATGTGTCGCCAGAACATCTACGAACAGTCTCGTAACTCGTTCAACGGACCCGTCATGTCGTTCAATGCTGGGAGACACAACGACACCAAGAAAGACGTTCTCTCTTACAAGCCGTGGCCTTCTAAAAACGACTGGGAAAGAGACCTTCTAGACTCTCCGACAGCCAATCCAACACCAACACCAAAACAACGCCACCAAAAAAACAAGTACAATCTGCTGGCAGACACCAAAAAGTACAAGCTATTCGAGGCCATGCAATCGAATGTCACCAGACTGCGAACAAATTCTTCCCACTTGAACTTTTCGGTTGACTTCAATCGCAGAAGCCACACAAGTCTTGCAAGCTCACGTGGGGCACATGCTTCGTCTTGGTCGGTCTACTGTGTAGTTTGTTTCTTTGTTCTCTGCATATCTATGTTTGTACTGTTTTGAGTTTTGATTTACTATGCATTCATCTCGCACTGGGAATTCTTATCAAATCTCCGATATAGTGTAACGGCTATCATGGTCCGCTTTCACCGGGCAGACCCGGGTTCGACTCCCGGTATCGGAAATTTTTTTTAGCAAGTCTAGAGGATATTTTTTTTTTTCTGCTCTGCGTAGCTGACAGACCGACAAAGATTATATCGTGCGCAAGCATGGAAAAAGAAAGAGCGAGCGCCCGGGCTGCTGTTTCACCTCTGTAGAATTGCATGATACTTTATGCATTGGGTTGACATTTTGTTTAATTGCTGCTGTGAGATTGATAGACAAAGCTTGCAGAAAACGCAGGCTTTGGGAGCTAGCAGCGGAATGGAACGGCCTCAATGTGAGTGAAGGGTGTCAATTCCGAAGATAGGCTCCTGGACTGCATTGGCAGGGTCCGAATGAGGTGATCTATCAATGTGCTGCAATGCCGAAAACAATTACAGCAAATAAGCGAGAAAAAATTGCCCGTGCAACATTGCAGCAGATGCTCGATTGCAGAAAAACAGGGCAGTTCTAGACTTCGCTCACTAAAAAGTGGCAACTTGCTACCAAATTGGGTGTTTCCCGTGCAGGATCTACCCAAGATGCATTCCAGCAGATCAAACTTGAAGAGCATCTCGTTTTAAGGGCCGAGATTAGGGAAACAACAGAAATGGTCCGCGACATGTTAGTCCAAAAGAGTGAATTGGATGATTCAGAGTACACTTTTGGCAACAAAGATGCTAGAGTTGCGATTTCAGTTCCGAAATTGATCTTGATTGTTGATTTTTGCGGTAATGTGGGGATACAGCCATATAAAAGAGATTTTAGAGGCCAAAAAAAAAGTTGCTACCAAAAATCAAGCATTTTTTTGCGTTTTGATTTTTTTCTCCTACTTTCACCTCTTTTCTCTAGCCAGTCCAGTAATGCTCACTCCCTCTCTCCTTAATGATCTCCTTGATGCAAAAAAAAGACCAAAACACTGGAAATGTTAAGCTTCCCTCCTTCAACGAGCTCACAAAGACATTCCCTGAGAACCAAACCACACATCACCCAAACGATGCTCCCAAAATATATTTACAAAACATTCCACCTAATGTGAACGGACAGTCTGCCTCAGGTGCCCCGACAGTCAGTGGGGGTCCTGGAGTACCTGGACCTGGGGGACCGGGGGGACCTGGGGGTCCTGGCCCGCCTGCCCCCCCAGCCGGTTTTTCTGGCTCCTACACTTTTGCACAGCAGCCGACAATTCCCCGGGCCCATCCCAACCAGATTCTGCTACCACAAGGCGGCGGATCCGTCGTGTCTCCTACGCGAGTGGCGTATCCCAGCCGGCCTGGAACGTTTGTCCCCGTCACGATGCCCGCGGTGGCGGGTCCACCCGGGGCGCTGGGCCCAGCAATCCCTGGTGCACCAGGCACCACCGGGGCACCTAACGGGCCACTCCCGCTAGGTCTACCGCGGACGCCCGGTGGTCCCGCGGCACTGCACCAGACAGAGCAGTTCTACCCATATGTGCCTCCTCCGCGGCGACAATCGCAGGAACTTTCGCCGACGTTGCAACAGCAGACTGGGCAGAAAAAACCGGCTATTTCGTCACCGCTGAACCAGGACCTCTGGGTCACCAAGGCACACTACAAATTTCCTCCAGGTGCCCATGACAGCGTCTCGACGCGCACGCTGCCGTCCGGGTCTTCGGAGACAGGGTTTTCCGAGGAGAGAAGACCGTCCACGGAGGACTTTTTTGGCAACATGTGCGACGAGCCCACTTTACTGCGCAAGTTGCACGAGTCGCTGGCGAGCTTTGCGCAGCTGGAGCAGCTGCACGGAGCGGTAGCCAGCGGAATAACCCAGTTTTCTGCATTTGATGCGGCCGACGCGCGCCAGCAGGAAAAGCTCAAAGACTTTGTGGAGAAATTTCCCGATCCGCTGTTGGAGTCTGCGTTGAGCTCTGTCGAGAACGTTCACGCTCTGCTCGAGTACTGGCAGGTGCTCAAGGGCCGTGCCAGAGAGCGCGAACGCGAACGCGAACGCCAGCGCGAGCGCGAGCGTGCGCGGGCCGCGGCGGAAAATTCGGCTGAGGCCGCGCGAAAAAATAATACCACGCGGCGGATGTCGCACGTCCCTGCGGTTTCCGGGGGCCGCGAGGGAAAAAAAGTGCAGACACACCGGCCGACCAAGTCGGAGCCGCTGATCAACGGGGAGTCTGCGTTCCTGCGCGTGCACCCGCCACCACCGCTGATATTTTCGAGCGAGGGCGGCCAGAGCATGCCGAAATTTGTGCCGCAGGGCACGCTGCACCAGGACCTCAGTATCAAGCCAAAGACCCGATGCTCGCATTGCGGCTCGCTCAACACGCCCGAGTGGCGCAAGGGTCCGCTCGGTACCCGGACGCTGTGCAATGCGTGTGGGCTCTTCCACTCGAAGCTCGTGAAGAAGCGTGGCTTTGAGGAGGCGGCGGTGATCATGCGCAAGCGCAGGGAAACAGGAAACACCAACGACCGGAGAATCAACGAGTAAAAGCGCAGGAAATTGAGATTTGCATGCGGCTCAATAGTGCTTTTTTTTTTACCCCGCCCGCTGGCCTCGCGACAATTGCTGGGGTTCCGGGGGTTCTGGGGAAGCGCGCCGGAAAATCGCGGATTAATGATAATTTTCCGATTGTCGTGGAACGTGGAGTTTCGGAGCGACGGCCAGAGAACCCACAGAAACCGGTGCAACGAGACAAAACATCTGACCACGTTTCTCTGCTGGGATTACCGGAAACCTGGCAGTCCTCTCTACCTGACTGTGAAACTAGCTTTATACTTTAACTTGTGCTTTCTAGATTGTCTGTACTTTTTCTCATTAAGCACTGGAAGAACTCTGCCAAGAACTCTGCTCTGGAAATTACCCGTTTCAGCGAACCCGCAGGGTGAATTTCGGAATTCGGGAAAATTATTTTGTCTGGATATATATCGAGGGTCGCCTGCATAGGCAAAAATCTTGGTTTGTTTGTTTGTTTGTTTAGCACAGAATGTTCGTTTACAAGGAACAGCGAATCAACCCGCCTGAACAGTTCACCCAGCAGGCCCGGGAGGCCGTGCTAGACAACCTCAGCAGGCGGAGCTCCCGCAGCACAGACCACGGACAAGCCGCCAGGTCGAAGAGCGAGGAGCTTTCCAACAACAATGTCCTCAACAAGGTCAAAACAGGATCGTCGCTACTCTCCAGACTGGGCAAAAGAAACAGCAACGCGCCAAACTCCAGAGAAGGCAGACCCATCCTGCCCCATCCCGCCTCCAGAGGCTCTTCGTTCGACGCCTCCTCTATCTATTCCCGCTCGTCGTACGACGCCTCCATATTCTCTCGCTCATCCGGCTCCTCTTCCCTCTTCTCCAGCAATTCGTCTCTCTACTCCGCCGCCTCTTCAACCACATCGGAGCCTTCCTACTACAAAAACCCACCGTTCAAAAATATTGACTACCCAAATTCTGCTGCTGGCGGCTCGCCCGACGTGTCACGTGACATACAAAGAAAAAAAGAGCAGCTGTTTCTGAAGCTGAACGTTGTTCTGGACGAAATAAGTCCTGCAAAGTTGGGAATAGGGAACCAGGTGTTCACCGAGCTGAACACGACTCTCCGAAACTCGTTCGACGCCTCCAACATGAACTCGCCGGAAAAACTCATCGACTGGAACCTCAACCTGCTCCGAGTCTTGCTTTTCGTTGACAACAGAGACGCTCCAATCGGCTGGAGAGGCAAACAGGTCTATGCTGAGGTGAGCGAGAAGTCTGCCAAGGCGCTACTTACGAGCGAGCTTACGAAAATACGCAACTTGAACGATCCAAAATTCAACCCGTTTTTGTCACGTGTGGCCAGCGGCCAAAGTTCAGCGCAACCCGACAACCCCACATCGCTTTTCCTGAAAATTGAAGAGGTGGATCAGGAGAAACTCGCTTCTTCCGACGACACCCACTTTTTCAATCTTCTTGTAAGCTCAGATTTATTCAAAGAGTTCAACATCGACCTCGGTTTCAAAAGACTCGTGGCTTCCATCTCTATCTCGAACGCAAGAAAGTCGGACCCGGATAATTACATGACACTGGCTCTCAGAAATTACTTTCTGAATCTTCTGGTGGCCGCCCAAACACAGTTTGAGTTCTACTACAGCAAATACATCGGCGTGAACGTGGACAGTCTCGACTCGACGGGCAAACAGCTGCTCTGGGAACGCATCAGGGAACGCAATTTCGACAAAATTAAGGTGTTTAATTGTACGCAGCTGGGTTAATGATCGCAAATAAGTATTCATGAATGAGGAAAAAATTATGTCATCGATTACATCATCACGGTAAGAGTAAAAGAAAAAAAAAAAAGAGAGTGCAACTATCTAGAACTTCTTTCTCTTCTCTTGCAACTTCTTGTAATGACGCTTGCCACCGCTCGTTTTCTTGACCTGGACCTCATCGTATCTCTTCTTCAGCCACTTCTTGGAATCGTCGTCCTTCAGCAGCTCTTCAACAAAGCCGGTTCCCCTCTTTTTGCGGTTGATCCGGTTGTAATAGTCAAGCGGATCCGTCATGATTGTACCCATCTGGAACTTCTCTGGGATCTTCCAATTGTCCTTTTTGTAGAACCGTTTTGGATCGATCGAGTCACGGTTCTTGAGAATCAGCAGATCTCTCTTCATTTGTTCTGTCAGCTCCACTTTCGGCAGATCGAACCACTTCTCTGTGCGCAGCTTCGATGCCTCCTTCTCTGTAATCTTTCCCTTCGAGGGAAGAGCCACCGAAATCGGGTCGTTCAGTCTCTTTATCCGTTCGATCTTGTCCAACTTCTCTTTCTGGCTAATGTCTCTTGTGTTGTCCAATATCGTTGTCTTTATCGTGGGCAGCTTCGATAGCGTCCCTTTGAGTGCATCAAACTCCTCGCGCTGACTGTGTCTGTCGCTCCCACTGCCATCCTGTTGCTTTGATGCTATGCTCTTGAGCCGTTCGAAGATGTCATCTAGCTCGACCGTTTCGTCGGCGTTTGTCTCCACGGAAGAGTAGTATTCCTGAGATGTTATGCTCTCCGGAATGGGCGAGAATGTAACTGGTGCCATTCTATTGCGACTTTTTCTGAATGAGAGGCGTTTCTTTCCAATCGACTCGATAAATAATCAGTACGATTTTTTTTTTCTACGTAAAATTTTTTTTTTTTTTTTTTTTTTTTCTGAAAAATTATTTTCGACTGCGCACAGAAAATCTGCAGCCGCTAATTTATCACTTGGAACTGAATTACACTATATATAAGACGAGACGAGACAGCACAAAAACTCAACAAAAACCATCCGCTCAATTGCACCGAGAAAAAACAAACAGACAAACACGACACAAGTCTCACGGCTCCGAATACGACTCGCTCAACGCAATCAGCTTTTCAATGCTGGCCAAATGCTTACCGTAGTTTCCCTTGTTGATCAGCTTGAGATACTCCCTGATCTTTTTGACCAAGAGTGCCTTCTTCTGGTCGTCGACCAAATCAACCAGTTTCTGAACCACGTAGTTTGCAAACGGATCCTTCATCATCAAACACAGACACGAGTTTTCGTCCAACTCTGCGTCGGGAACCATATTTCCCTTGAGAATTTCCTTGTAAATCTTGTTTCTGTTGGCCGGTGTCTGGTAGATGATGCATTTCTCCACCGCGTTGGACGCAAATTTGTGCTTGGAAAGCTCCACAAGATTCTCCAGCACGATCCGCAGAACCTCATCCGTGTATTCCACCGAGCCATGCTCGATAATGTGCTGGATGACGTAATTTCCAAACTGGTCCTGGATCAGATAGTAGATGTAGCCCCGGAGCTCATCCAGAATGAACTTCTGGTCCTGTTTGCCGGAAAACTCCAGCAATCTCTGGATCACTCGACAGCCGTACGGATGCGTCGAAAGATGGTAGATCTGGTGTTTGATGGACTCCAAGATGAATGGAATCCGTGCTATTGGAATGCACTCGATCGACTTCTGAATCACGTGATTTCCGTTCTGGTCTTTCACCAACACCAAAATGTTGGACTTGAGCTCGTCAAACACCTGCAATTGGTCCTCCACTTCCAGAACCTCCAGGCACTTCTGCACAACACGACATCCGTACATCTGCAGCGACAGGTTGTTGAAGCTTCCTTTCATTGATTCAAACATGATTTTCCGTTGCACGTTGTTTCCGTGCTCAAAGTACTTTTGGATCACGTAGTTTCCAAACACGTCGGTCATCAGGTCGATGGAAAAGTTGCGGATCTCGTTGAAAATCACCTCTTTGTCCTGGTCGTTTGCCGTGGCCAACTGTTGCTGGATGAACCGCGATCCGTGCTGGTCCTTGGAGAACTCAAACCCGTGGCCGTAGATGTCCTTAAGCGAAAACTCCTTGCTCTTATTGTTTCTGAACTCCTCCAGTAATGGCGATCGCACAATGTGTTTCTTTGGCTTGGAAGGCTTTGGAGAGATGCTCTTTTTCAACGACGATTTTGAGCTCGGTGGAACCAACTCGTTTGGAGACTGTCTTCTCAACGGCGAGTTGTGCTCACCAACCGGCGAAGACGAGACCGTCTCCCCTGGGGCCGCGTGTTTCTGCTGTGTTTCGACAGCCGTAGGTGGAGGCGGTGGGCCGTTCGGGAACATTCCGTACGGATTGAACGGTGGCATCACAAACGGTGATAACGAGCGGTTCATCAGACCGGTCGGGATGAATCCTTTCGGATCGGCTGGTGTCGTCTGCTGCTCGGAGTCACCGTCTGTCTCAGGACTTTCCGTCTTCTGCAAGTTTTCCTTGGTAACATTCGCAGCGTTTGCAGCATTTGCAGCGTTCATTGGCGCGCCAAACGGAACAACCATCGGCGGTGCCTGGCCCCAGCCGGACCACGAGGGGAATCCATACGGCGGAGGCATAACGCCGTTCTGCTGCATAAACATAAACTCCTGGGCGGCAGCCTGTTGAGCTTCCGGCGAGTCGAACTGCGCAAGAGGAAACTGAGCAGGCGGCTGTTTGTCAAACCCAGACGGATGGAACGTTGGTGCGGTTGCAGGGTTCCATATGCTCTTGACCTGGTCGGACGAGCCATCCATGATGATGCTTCCATGCTCCGAGTGTGGATTCACGTCCGACGCAGTAGCAAAAGCATAATGACTGTTATTAGGAGATCCGGCGTTGGCGTTGGTGATGTAGGTGTCAAGTTTCTCGCTGAAGGACTGTTTTCTGGGTTCTCTGAAAACTGCTGGGGGCGATTGAACGTCGTTTCCGTTGAGAAGAGACGATCTTCGGGACCCAATCAGGTCGCTCGACGCACCGACGGATGCAGACGAAGTAGCTGCAGCTCCAGAGGCCGCAGTCGCCTGTCTGTCCTGGTTGACAGACAGGCGGCCAAGCTTGAGCTCCAATTCTCTGGTTTTCTCCGTCACCGAAGAGAACTTCTCAAGGAAACTGGAGGACCCAAGACCCGAGTTGTTGAAGTTCGACACCGGAACACCGGCAAGGGAAGCCGAGCCGAATAGATTCGACGCGAACCGGGATTTGTGATGTTGTTGAGCGGGCGGAGCGCTGATCGCGCTCAAAGCGTCCTTGAGATTCGGGTTCAGAAAATCGGATCCCGAGTCGCTGGTGATCGCATCTTCCAGATAAGAGGCTCCGGCGGGTCCAACAGCGCCGGAAGAGACTCCCACGCCTGTCGTGGCCTTAGACGGACCGTTTGGAAACGAATATGTCATGTTGGAGCCTGCAAAAACGGAGTTGGCCTTGCCAAAAAGATTGGAATTGGCACCACTAAGACTGGAAATGATGCTGGCAACGTCGCTGTCGTTGAGATCGCCTCCGTGTTGCTGTTGAGCGACCGGGTTGGGCGCGGGGGCCATCGTGGACTTGAAAACTCCCGTCGATTTGGACTCCCAGAGACCAGAATTGACTGATTCGTCAACTAAATAGGTTAGAAAACAGCGAAAAAGACGACTATCATACTAAAAGACTCACCTGAAAGACTTTTGAAAGGTTCCCAGTTGGAAGAGGTCATGTTGTTGCGGGACTGTAGCTAATAAAAGTGGGACACAGTTTGAAGGGCTCTGCAACTGGAAATGCTATGTACAGGATCAAGCCAATCAACAAATCAGAACCATTCAACAAGTGAATTCCGCAAAGATGGGGGCTAATGTGTGCAGTTGTTGGTGTGAAATTGCGCCACTCAAACACTATATACAAACAAGTGGCCAATTATTTTCCCAATGAGTAACTCAGTTTTCGTAATATTTCACCAGTATAGACACCTAGTGGAGGTGGATCGATCTTCGACCGGGCAAGACAACAGTAGGTGAGTTGATCCGGGCGTTTTTCGGTTTGATGGTGGGGAAAAGAGATAAGTTGAAACAAGAGAGTCATTTATTTCTCCTTATTTAAAAACTCCGCTTGGAAACAGCCATCAAAAAATTTACCGGCGATGGCGGTGGCGGTGCAGGAAATTAAAATGGCAGATGTGGCGGGTGCTTGTGGCGGGTGCACCAAAAAATTATTCCAGTTTGTATAGCTCAAAATCGAGCCATCTTACCACCCAACTAACCGTTTCTTACTGTCTTTCAGTCTAATTTTTTTGACATGTCACTCGCAAAGAAGATCAAGACGGCTGTGGACCGTGCAAAGAATCACAATGACGTCTCAGAATTAGCCACGTTGCTCAAATCGTATGTTTCTGACCATGTTTCTACACTTACTCCCGATCCAATGGACTCCCTGCTTGCAGAATCCCCGTCTCCGCCTTCTCTCACCACCATCAGGACAGAGATCGAATCCAACATCATCCGAGCATACAGTCGCAACAACGTTCTGGATGCATCCGATTTTGTGCGATTATACAAAAACTGTCCCAGCACGACCCCAAAAGTCCCCATCAAAGACATCATAAAAGGCCGGTACAATCACACGCTTCTGCCGACCGGCTCGCATTATTTATTCTTTTCTGACTTTTCTGACGCCGCCACGTTCTGCAATCATGTCCGCTATCTCAGACCCAACGGAGGGGTTGTCTCGTTTGATTTCGTGAAGCCGGAAACAGAGCTCAAATACATGTGTCACGGAGTTCTTCCCGATGTCAAAGTGAGCTCAGGTCTCTTGGATAACGAGCAGCTCAAGAAATTCTTCCAAAGACAGTTTGAAAAGGCCAAAAAGGAGGCACAAAACGACGAAGTCAGCAGTCTTTTGGTGCTGCTGGGAAAACAACTGTGGCTCGACGGAGCGACGATCGACGCGACGATCGACGCGACGAAACAAAGCCTCAAGAAACGGCTTATTGATCGTTCGAATTGCGTCATTCTGCGAAACGTCCCCAATTATGTGAAGTCTCCAATGATTCGCGAGTTCTTGTGGGATTACGACTTTTACGAACCCGAGGAGTTGAGCATCCGAAAGGTGGACCCAGATAACGACGGACCTGGCGTCTGGGTAGTCGTCTTCGCGGACCACCGCAACGCGCAACGGTGTGTCCTGGCCACCAACGGTGAGCCGCTGTTCTACAACAGTCTCAAACCCATCATACAAGCCGAGCTTCTCGACCAAAAACTGTGACATTGTTCATATAGATAGACCCGAATATTAAAACCAGATCAGCAATTACGTAACAATTTTCCGTGTTATCTGAATTTTACCCGAAAATGATGCGAAAAAATCACCGGAATAATTTTTGCCTTGCAACGATAACCAGGAGGGGTAACCGTTAGAAAATGAAATGCAGCCGGCAATGTTTCGCCAGAGGGCCAAGAGACCGCGAGCTTTACTTCCGCGGCCGTTCAACGCTCCCGAGGTGTTCTCTGTAGCCGGGATATATGGGCTCGGTGCCGCTCTTTCCCGGTTTCCGAACGATGAGCTCAGGTCGCAAACAATGACCTGTATCGACGAGCTTTACCGGACGTTGCACGAGAAGGGACTCGAGGCACGTGACATCTGGCAGCTACATATCTTCGTGAGCAACGCCGAGAACGCTGGTGCAGTTGTGGATCTTCTTGTCCGTGCTGGACTGGGGGAGATGATTGTTGGATGCCAGACGATGGCGATGGGTAATAGAGCATCGATGGTGAGTTTGGAGGTCGTCGCTTTGCCGAGATTTCTTTCGATGCCGAAGCTTTGAGCCTCGAGAGCTGGCGTTGCTTGAACCAAAGATTGCGAAATTGTCATTTGATATATACATGATCAGTTGAGGTCGCCAAAACTGCGCCAGCCTTCTCTCACAATTTCCCATCGATTTCTCGCCGGAACGTTGTGCGCGCTCGTTCCCGACAGAGAAAGGTCCTCGCCATCGTCGACGATGACGTACTTTTCCCAGATGCCTTTGAATCTCCAAAGTATGATGATCGAGTCGTTGTCGGACCAGCCCAGTGTCCCGTGGTCGTTGATCAGATCTTCTTTGTGGTCGACGTTCTTTGACACAAAGGACCAAGTGGATTTGAAATAGTTGGGGAGCAGAGGCAGGCTCCGCAAAAAATGTGATTTGTTAGTTATGTCGAGATCGCGTTGCTGCTCTGCTGTCGGCAGCTGCAAATTGTAAACGTGTAGGGTGTTTTTGTCGCTCAGAACCGCGAGTTTGGAGTCGTTGGGCGAAAACTTGATGGAGGTGATGACGGCCTTGTCCAGTCCTCTCCGGAACTCGTACAGAAGCGAACATCTGGCGGTGTCGTGGACCCTGATGATGGTGCCGGTCTCGGACGCGGATGCGATCAACGATCCGGAGTTGGAGATTGCCAGACACCGGATCTTGGACTTGTGGGCCTTGATAATCGAGATTAGGTTGCGGTCCTTGTTGACAGGAGAGATGTCGACGAGCTGGATCTGGCCCATAGAACGTCCGGGAAACGCGAGGACGCTCACCGTGTCACTAACCGAGAAGTCGGCAATGCCAAAGTCGTTGTCGTACGTCTCGTACGAGGACAGGAGCCGTGGTTTTGACTCGAACGCATGGATCAGGATCTTGTTCTTGAGCACAACGATGATGTGGATGCGCGACAGAAGCACGTTTAGGATCGGGCTCATGAACTCGAGCAGAATCGTTGGTTTTTTCTTCAGATCGTCCCAGATGCACACCTTGTTGATCGGGAAACGCGGTTGTTTGCCTCCTCCGACAAGGGCGACATAGTTTGTTCGGTGCAACATCGACACCAGCCCGATTCCGTTGTTGTTGTTCGTGTTATTGAACGTGCGTTTCATCCGCATTTCCATTGGGTCTGTATTGTACACCTGGAACCCGTTCTCGTGGCAAATGGCAAAGCAGCTCTGGTCCTGGTTGAACGCAGCGTTGAGAATTTTGGCCTCGGTCGACCGCACCACCGTTTCTATTGGCTTGTGCGCATTCATGGTGCAACGGACGGCGCGCTCCTGATTGGACGAAACGAACTCAACAATCTGAGCTATGCTGGCCTTTTTATAAAAGAAATAGCCAAACAAAAGACTAACAAAAGGGGAAACAAGACAATTTTATTTATACACCAAAAAATAAATGACTCTCCGCTTTTTTTTCTCACACAAAAGCCAACATCACTTGAATAATCTTCTTGTTCTTTTGTTCTTTTGTTCTTTTATTTTCAGAGAATCGGTATAAATACCCCAGAATATCCCCATTGGGCGCACTTTTTGTTTCTGTTTTGCATTGTCCATGAGCAACAAAACGCTGACGCCGACCTCGGGCCAGATTCCCAGGCCGGAGGGAGTGTATCCTCTCACGGGCGAGGAGGCGGGCCACGCCGCCCTGAATAACAGCACGTATCTCGCGGGAGGCGCCTCGCACAAGGAGGCGGTTTTTCCAGACTTCAGGGTGTGGAAACACACACCGAAGGATGACGCAGTGATGCGCAGCCACTTACAGAAGGGCTACTACGAGCCGCCCTTCGTGTCAAACGAGTCGCATTCGGGTCGCCAGATCATCACACAGCTGCTCCATCGGCCGCAATCACAGTCGGTAGAGAACACCGACTCGGTGGTCAAGTCCAAATTGAACAATCTGAGTGAGGCGATGGTGAAAACCATGCTCAAAAGGAGAGAGATCAGCAAAATTAAGGCGAAATCTACCTACAAACCGCCTCCAAGAGTGACATTGACCGACAATAAGAGAGACTTGTGGCTGAAAAACCTGGCAGACCCAAATATTCCACTGAAACAGCTCTCCAGAGCCATCCCCTACGGTCTGAGAAACAGGTTTCTTCTTGAACAGTGCGTCAACCACCAGATACCAATTGCACGGGCAATTTGGCTCATCAGATGCGTCTCCACCAACGAGCAGAGACAGCTCAAAAGAAAGCTACAGGCCTCCGTTACAGGCCAGACTTCCACCGTGAATAAGTGGGTCATTGAGTGGACGGAACAGGTCTCATTGTACATTGAGCAAGTCATTATCAGCTGTTTCAATCCAAAGTATAAGGAAACGTGGAAGTATAGACTCAATTACTTCATTGAACTGTCTGGAAATCTGTACTCGGAAGAGCTGCTTAATAAAGAGACATTTTTGGCCTGGATCGTTCATTATCTGGGAAAACTGGTTCGCAAAGACAACGTGGAGCTGGCAGATTTCCGATATTTTTCCATCCTTTACTTCTTCATTCGACTGTTCTGGTTCAAAATCATAGCAATCGACTACCTGTCGAAGGAGTTGAGCGAAAATCTGCTTTTCACCGTGGCCAAGCTTCACGAGCTTCCAAAAAACACGAGGACAGACCACATGGTTCTCACTTTGACAAAAAATTTGGAGTTCCTCATAAAGTACTTGTTCTACTACAACTCAGACTCCTTCATCATACCCAGCAACTGGTACTACCTGCGTACCTATCTTAAAAAAATCATCGACACCAACAACGCTTTAGTCAATGAACAGTTCAAGTTGATAACATACAGGAACGAATCGCTTATGATTGACGAAGCCAAGTCCACAAACGGTGCTCCACAGTCTCACTGCAAAAAGTGCTTCCAGATTGTCAATTATCTAGATAACACAACGACAAGCAGGACTCATTACGATTTGGTAAAACTCATTTTTGATGATTCAACAGAAAATGACAATGAGGACAGCAACTCCTGGAGAAATACGGTGAACCTGATGCTCAAATGGGCAGTGACACGCTACAGAGCTGAGGAAGGAAAGTACAAGAGGATTTCTATGGTTTGCTCCATCTTAAGAGTGAGGATTCAAAATCTTAGCCAGTTGAAAGCAAGGAAATATAGACAATTGAAGATGGAGCTGGAAATGGAAATCATTGAGTTTGTTTATGAAATGACAGAAACATTGAGCGTCAATCAAGGAGAGCGTAACCCTTACGATTTGCAGCAGTTTTTGTTTCTGATTAACGAACTTTACTCATTGAATTTGTTTGTTATATCGTCATACCTGAGAAGACTCATCGCATCGGGAGTCATCTACTTACAGGAGGCTGACAGCTCCTGTTATATCCATTTACTGATTTTGAGTTCTTTGCCGAACTTGAATGACTCGAATTCAAGGAACATACTGAAAAGACTGTCTGACAACACATCCATGAAGTTGTCAAACGCAGGGGAAAGCGTAATTACACAAAAGCTGAAATTCTTCCTTGATTATCTTTTCCAACAAAATGATGAGTTACAGCCTTATGACTTAAATGACTCGTGGGCGGTGCTAGATGACGATCCATTGGGAGCAGGAAAGCGAGTGAGACTTTCGTATTGGTTTCTGGAGCAATTCCAAACTCGTTTGAAGGAAAATGGTGAATTGTTGAGACTCAACTACAATTCTCTTTTCTTACTCTACAAAGTTTTTGAAGAGGAACTCAGAAGGCTCCCGCAATTCCTGATTTCCTTGGTGGATCATCTGAACAAATACGCTCCACAATTGTCTCTGGAGACGTTGCAGCTGCTGCTCCAAATTATATCCTACAGCGACGAATTTTTGAGCTGCTGTTTCTCAAGTCAGCAAAATCCACCAGCGAACCTTTATCATGAAATCCAGGGGACACTGAACTCCTGGTTAGCAAGTGATAGATTTTCCATTCGCAGAGTTTATACAAGCGTTTACTTCCAGAAAGATCTGCTGCCAGCCAAAACCAACGGCGATACAAAACATGATCACGACCAACTGGAAGAGTTTCCCATGTCATTGGAGGAGTTGAGTCAATTTGGTATTACCTCATACGAAAGACTGCTTAATGCTGCGGAATACTCTCATTTTTTGAGCCAAACAGTTAATCAGTATTGGAACTTGTGCAAAAGTTATGATGACGGGGAACATCAACAGTCGTATGACAAATTATTGAGGAGCTTACAAAAATGGAAGTTTGTCAGCTTCCAGAATTGCGTTGTGTCGCATCTCAAAAAATTCATTCTGCCCACTTTGACACTGGACTACGATGTCAGTTTGAGGTTTGTTTTGAGACTAGTCATCGAAAACTACATTGATGTTCAAACGGTCGTGAAGGTTTTCAGTGAAGCAGCCCCCAAAGATGAGTTTTCAGTGAGAAGTTGCGAGCGATTGATCTGGGATTTGTTGTTCAACGACGAGTTGAACTTATATGACACAGAGTCCTTTTCTTTGAGGTTTCAGATTCGAACTTATAGATTGAAGTGTCCGGAGGAGTACTTCCACCAACTTCTAGTTGCCTTTCAGATGCATTATCCAACGGAATCCAAGCCGACGTCAGCCACCCATGATGTCGATATGGTTGATGATGGCGTCAATGTTGAAGATGTGATGAGCTCCCTGCATGATTTGGGGAACGTTCAGGTTGCGCAGACTCCTCCATCAACGTTTCCTGGGGCTTCGGATGCTCCTGAACCCACACAACTCAATAGGATTGTATCAACTCAGCCCAGAAAGCCCGTGAAGTTCAGCTCCGCAGTTGTGAATGCAGTTTGGCAACTTGTCTCAACAAACCTGAAATTGTATCACGAGCTGCTTTTCGATGCTGACATCGATAGGGTGCAAGTGAAAGAGGTTTTGTTTTCAATATTGGATGTACCGTCTTCGAGGGGACTAGAAGGAGTTGATCTCATTCATCATACGATCCAGAATTTGAATTACTTCAATCTTCCGCTTTCGCAGCTTCTCTTCAAAATTCTTTTGGAAGAACAAATACAGAATGTTGGCTACGAAGAGGAGCTTAACCGCAAAATTTCAAAGATTGTGTTGAGTATCCTGAATCAGCTCGATCGGAAGAAGGACGAAAACCGCCTGATAGGAGACTTGTTCGAATACATTGACAACCAGTCCAAACTCAAATTTCTGAGCTGTTGCGAGGAGATCTATCTCAATTCCGAGAATTTCCCGAGACTTTTAGTGAACAATCACAATTATACCTCGTTTTTGATGGATATCATTTCGAGCTGCTCGAGACTCAAGACAAACGGTTCGGCCACGCTTCCATTGAGCGACTCACTTGTGTTTTCGTTGAACTTATCCTTGGAAAAATTGATGTATTTCTGTTCAAGTTTGGAGCACAAGAAGTATCCAACTGAAATGGTACGAGACCTCGAAAAGTCGGCTATGCTTCTTTCGAGGATCATCCTGATCCACAAGAGTTTCCTAGCTGAGTTGATTTTGAAGAGGTCCGTCAATCTGCAAAGAGATGTTTTCCTGATGAATCTTACAAAGCTCTTCAACCATCGGGTCATGAACAAAAGCTACAGGCTGAAAAACCTGCTGTATGATGTGCTGATCTCGTTGAAGATTCAAATTTCAGAGACATCGGCTCAGGTCCAAGGACCTTCACAACCCACATCACTCACTCCGCAACAACAACCAAGCATGATTATGTCACTTTCGTTGTCAAAGGGAACGCCATCTTCCACCACGCTTCTTTCACCCACAAACTCTCCAATGCCTCCACCACCTTCCTCCGGCCAACAGCAGATCGACAGGGGCGTGCCGTATGTGGCTGCGGGTGTCTTGAACATTAATCCTCCGAATTACAACAACAAGTTGAAATTCATGCTCAACACGAAGCCTTTCAAGGCTCTTAGGGACACTCTAGCCGAAGACGACAGCAGGTTGTATCTAATGGATGAGGCAAATGGTCCAGGAAACGACAGTCTTGTCAAGTTTAACCTGAAGAAGTTTGAGCTGATTGAAGATGCCAATCCGACTACTGGATTGAACGATTGTTGCATCAGTTTACAGTACTTTGATTCCTGTGTGGAGAAGAAAAACCCGCGATAAGAATCTTTATAGTTCGGCGAATGAAATCTCGAGCCACATTAAAAACGCGTTCGGCCATCATGTAAAAAACGAAGAGACTCTACTCAAAATCCCGTTACTGGTAGTTGAAGCTTTTTGATATATTAACGCTTTAAGCTGTCCTTATAAACACATCGTAAGTCAAAATATAAACCCAAAAATAAATGCAGCAAAGGGACTCACATCCCATTTTAGTATACACCACCGATCACGCGAGTGCAATCTTCACGCTTACATAGCAGAAACAACGGCACCCAAGGTGACCAAGCCAGCAAACAAAGCGACAAGCTTGGAGTTGGAGCCAGAGTAAGAAACTGGGTTCATCAGAGAGCTGGCTCCGGCCGAAGACGAAGAGGAAGCAGTGGAGCTGGAGTTACCAGCAACGTTTTGGGTCTGGACCAAAGAGACAGTGGAAGCGGAGACAGAAGAAGAAGCCATTGTGTGTTATGTGAATTGTATTTGTTTGTGTTGGTGATTGATACAGTCAGAAGAAACAAAAAAGAACAGTTCTAAGATCAGGATCTGGGTGCTATTTATATATTTTTTCGGTGAGATCTAGAAACTTGAGATCTCGGACGCGACTCTATTTTTAGTACCTAAATTTAGTAACTTTCCACAGCCACAAATCTACAGGGGTGCGGCTCGAGAAGATTTTTACCTGTTTCAGGATAAATGTAAATAGTCTCGTGGATGCACGCTATTAAGGGACCCAGATAACCGGGACACTGAGCGCGGATCTCCGCTATTACTTCTCCCAATACGGAGAAGAAAAAACACATGGTTGGCTGGGTTTTCTTAGCGAAAATCTGTCAATTAGAGTGGGCTGGTCTAGGGGTTTGGAATCTGGAGATCTCGAGACAGTTCTGGTCTCCAACAAACTGCTGGAGAGATTTGGGCAAGGTAACCAGTGCTGGCTGCTATTTTTACTGTTCACTCGGAGTGCAAATCATTTCTTGATCTTGGAAAATGACTGCTTCGCCCCGCAGAATCATGCGAGAACGTTGGCCAGCCCACCCTAATGTGTGAGGTGTGAGGTGTAATGCATTCAATTAGTATATGTGTCGGCCGAAATTTCCCCTGGCCAGATTTCTCAAAATGGAAAGGCAATAACATGGGCTTGTGAAACGATAGGAATTTGATTGGCGTTGCCAAGCTGCCAAGAGGAACTCAGGTAACGGCTAGATTGACGCGTGTCCGGCATTTCAAATGACGAAATTCGGTCTTCTAGAAAAGAGGTACAAGTGATTCTTTCCCCATTAGGACAAAAGTAAGCACATTCAGAACGAGCCACTGGCTCATGTTGCTCATCATCTTTGATCGCC
Source organism: Ogataea zsoltii (assembly GCA_003709205.3). Classification (NCBI taxonomy): domain Eukaryota; kingdom Fungi; phylum Ascomycota; class Pichiomycetes; order Pichiales; family Pichiaceae; genus Ogataea; species Ogataea zsoltii. The sequence goes on from PPKH03000027.1 coordinate 53,073, forward strand.
ATGCAGGAGACTCTGAGCAGATCGACAGAAGTTTCCACCAGTGCAATTTAGAGATGGATCGAGGCAGTACAAAAGTTAGTATTTATTTTTTTCCCGATTCGGAAGTCTAATTAGTAGCATATAAAAAAATAATCTATAAAATGTTAGCGAGATGGCTGGTTTCTAAAAGCCCAGGAAATTGTATGGTGATGAAGCATGCGAAGCCTCGGCGACCAACCAATCTGCAACTTCTGTAGAAGAATGCTTGGAACTCTGATCGATATATAAGAGTTGTCAAATCCCGGATAATGTAGTCTGATCGTTTGAGATCAAGTAAGATCAAATCGACTACATCGACTACATCTATCGATTCACAAAAAAGAAAGCGACCACACACGGCACAACTAGAAATGACTCTTCCAGTTTTGTACAACAACCCTTTTGTTCTGGGCCTTGCTCTCCCACAGCTTTTTGCTGCCGCAGTCCACGCACAGGGCTCTAACGGAAGTCTAGATGACCTTCAAGTGGAAGAGGAAGAATCGTCCTCTGAAACCACAGCTGCTGCCACTGTGGTCACTGTCGAATCCACTGAGTCTGCAAAAGAAGTCGCTACCGCTACTGCAACTGCCGAAGGCACTGCAACCACGACTGAAACCGCTGCATGGTCTGAGGAGACTACACAATCCGTCAACGAATGGACAGAATCTACCACGACAAGTGCCGAATTAAACACTGTCGAGTCCCTGACTACACAACCTACCGAAGAGAGCTCTGTTTCTTCCACTTCTACCGAATGGAACACGGAGTCCACCGAGACCACCGAAAGTGTGTGGTCGCAAACTACCGCTTCTGAAGAGTCTTCGATTACCGATTCCTCTTCGGCAACGGCAACCTGCGGTGCCGCGTACGCACAGTGCGGAGGTCTCGACTTCACAGGAGCCACTTGCTGTCAGTCTAACTACCAGTGTGTCACTGCAAACAGCTACTGGGCCAGATGTGTGGCTGCTTCTACGCTTGCTTCTTCGCTAGCAGGAAACTCGGTGTCGGGATCCTCTGACTACACAACCTCGTACACAACATACACGACCAAATACACATCCACGATCGAGGTAAGCGGGTCTACATACACGACGATCGTGTCGAGCAAGGTGACATCCTCCGTCAAAAAGAACAAGTCCTCGATCGCTTCGATCTCCAACTCCACCAATGCTGCCTTCTCGCCTATGAGACTCTACGACGGCGACTCCAAGTGGAAGGCTAAGGCTCTCATTGGAGGTGTGCTGGGTTTCAGCATGTTGGTTGCCGGCTTGTAAGATGACTGACAGACGGTCGCTTTTCGCACGCTTGGTTCTTTGCTATGTTTTGTACATTATATCCGCATTTAGTATTATAGACGATTTAAATTGCATTTTCATCTGAAAAAAAATAGTGCATGCGAGTGCGCTTGGAAACCTCATAAACCAGGATTTTTAATTTTCGTATCGCGAACCAAGATAAAAAAGACACCATAGTTAGCCACTTTCCACTCTTCAGGTGGTCTCTGCTTCACCACCCCACCGCGTTGAGATGCCCTCTTTGTTGATTGTTGGCTGTGGAGTCTTTGGCCTGTCGACGGCCATCGAAGCAGCAGAAAATGGCTACGATGTCGTGGCCATTGACTCGTATCCCGTGCCGTCATCCATCTCGGCAGCGTGCGATTACAACAAAATCATCCGTTGCGAATACGACACCCCGGTCTACGCCGAAATGAGTCTGGAAGCCCTGGAATGCTGGAGAACCGACCCAGACTACTCTGCAACTTACAGCGAGTGTGGCCGTCTGTCAGTGACGCCACGCTCGAACGAGCAGCGGAGGAAGTTTGACCAGAAAAGCATAGAGCTGTTGAGATCGCTGGGCCACGGAGACCGCATCAAGGAGCTCACCAGCTTTGAGGATCTCCCGGGAAAGACAGAGTTTCTGGACCACACCGAGTTTCTGGAGGACAACTTCTACGTTTACAACGGAGAAGCAGGCTTCGCACACTCTGCAAATGCGCTGGTTGCCGCGTACAAAAAAGCCACCAAACTTGGTGTGAAATTTATTTTTGGAGAGAATGGAACGGCAACGGGCTTGGAAAAAACGGACCGGTCGTGTCAGATTGTCACCCGTGGCGGAGAAAGACACTCAGCAGACAAGATTCTTGTCGCTTGCGGAGCCAACAGCGGCGCCGTTCTGGACATGAAGGGAAAACAGAATGCAACAGGTGTTTTTGTGACTCATGTAAAGCTGACAGACCAGGAAGCTGAAAAATTGCGCCAGATACCTGTTGTTTTTGATGCCGGTTTGGGATATTTCTTCCCACCAGACAAGGAAACCAACCTGCTCAAGGTGTGCATCAGTGGTCTGGCGACTGCCAACACGGTTCAAAATCCACACGGCGAGAACTCAATATCTCTGCCGCGCTACAAAGCTGATTTTCCTACCGATACGATTCCCCGGAGTCTGGTGGACCAAGGGAAGGCCATTTTGCAGAGATATCTACCCGATCTATGCGGCAAAGAATTTGTCGACAGCAAAGTTTGCTGGATCGCCGACACCTGGGACTCCAACTTCATCATCGACGCGGTTCCCGGGCACGGGGAAGTGTATGTAGCTTCAGGGGACTCTGGTCACGGGTTCAAGTTTCTGCCGGTGATAGGAAAGCACATATTGCGCAAACTGGAGAACAATCTTGATCCGCTTCTGTGTGAGATGTGGAAATGGAGGGAGGAGCCGCAGACTTTCGAGAAACCAAACTGGAAGTTGAGCAAGAGCAAAGTAGAGATCTCGGAAATTGATTTTGTTTAGGTTTGAGACACCGGTCCACAATCTTACGCGAGACTGCTTTCGAAAATTTTAATTCACGATTATGCGCGTCGATGCACGTTGATGCACGCTCCTTTTTAACTTGTTATCTTATCCGTAAAAAAACCAAGATAAGCAGTGCGCATTCTCACACCCTAATTGCGGAAGATGCGATCCAGAAGAAACGAGACGCCCCTATATATAAGACGGAAACGGCACCTGCTCTACAGAAGCTGCGCAGATTGACCAGACCAACAGTTCAAAATGGGAGGAGTTTCTGATTCGACAGGTGAGAAAATCGCAGCTGTGCTGCCATTGGAAGAGAGAAAATGGTACCAAAGACGTAACATCGTGAAGTTGAATGTGATTTGCATCAACTTCATGCTGTACGCAGCCTCCATTGGCTACGATTCGTCGCTTACCAACTCGATCCAGGCCGTTGTTCAATGGAAGGAATTCATGGACTATCCCACGGGAACGTGGCTGGGATTCATTAATGCGTGTCCATTTATTTCCACATGTGCTCTGATTTTTTTCGTCCCTTATTTCTGCGACAGATACGGAAGAAAAGTGGTCATTTTTGCTACCTCGTGTTTTGTTTGGATCGGATCGATCGTTGCTGCCTCCGCACAAAACCAGGCCGCTTACATTGCCGGTAGAATGCTCATTGGATTTTCGTTTGCTACCAATTATGCTGCAAGTTTGTATCTCAACGAGACTTCCTATCCACTCCACCGTGGAAAGTTCTCGGCCGCATACCACGCCATGTTCATGCTTGGATCGACGCTGGCCGCCTGGGTTATCTTTGGAACACGGTACATTGCAGGCAGCGCGTCCTGGAGAATCCCATTGGCTCTGCAATCGGCGTTGCCTCTGGTGCTGCTCCCAATTCTCATTCTGGCCCCAGAAAGTCCAAGATGGCTGGCTTCCAGAGGCCGAATTGACGAGGCCCGCGACGTTCTCATGAATCTCCACGCAAACCACGAGCCAGAGTACTTCCCTCTCGTGGATCTGGAGATGACTGAGATTTTGGCTGCAATTGAGGTGCAAAAAATCAACAAAATCTCGTCTTGGAGCTCGCTCGTGGCTACTCCAGGAAACCGCAAGAGACTCTTTGTGAGTTGCTTTGTCGGTGTCTCGCTGTCTTTCTGTGGTGTGGGTATTCTGGGCTCGTATCTGACCACCGTTCTTGCCTCGGTCGGAATCACCAGTGTCTTGAAACAGACTCTCATCAACGCATTTTTGCAGCTGTATAACTTCTTTTTTGCGCTGCTGGGAGCAATGCTGGTCGACCGGGTTGGAAGACGTCGTCTGTTCCTCATCTCGATGGTTGGACTGTTCATTTTCTACATCCCATTGACCGTTATTACGGCCGTTTATCAAGAGACTGGCAGAAACGTTGGTAACGCAATCATCGCCTTCATATTTATCTGCTACGGATTCTACCAGATCTCTTTCACTCCGCTCATCACGTCTTACCCTGCCGAGCTGTGGCCACAGAACATCAGATCGAAGGGTCTTTTCACCGCAATGTTCAGTCTGAACGCCACGCAGTTCTTCAATATCTTCGTGAACGGTATTGCTCTTAAGGCCATTGCGTGGAAATACTACTGTGTCTATCTGGGTGTTCAGGTCGTCATTATTGCAGTTATGTACTTCACATTCCCAGAAACCAAGGGCCACTCTCTGGAAGAGATTGCTCTTATCTTCGACAAGGACGACGTCACTCAGAACGCTTTGAACGACATCCAAGTGGACGAACTGCAGCTGGACGCTGAAAAGGACGAGATGGGCAAGGTTGTGACAAACCTCATAGTGGAGGAGATCCGGGACGGCTCTGATTCGTCCAAGAACTGAACTGATAGTTTACGTATGCTTGCTAAAAGAGATCGATTCGAGTTTCCAGTATTGAGTGTATTTTTGTTTTTCTCGGGTGTTCGACAGGAGTGCGGCTGTGAGGCTTAAGCCGCACTGCGGCTCTCGAGGAGCACATCAATAGTTTTCAGAATTTTTTGGCAAGGTTCCCGACGCGAGAAGTTGTTTGGACGAAGGCAGCAAAACGCAAACCAGCTGACTGCGTCAAGCACACCAGCTGAAAGTAGACCCTCTTGCATAACAGGAATGGGGACATACAAACAGAGTTGATTCTGTTCGACTCACCGTATGCCAACGTAATCAACTATGCTCACTATCTCTATCTCTCCAGTTATGCACAAAAAACCTCTTTATGCAGGACTCATGCAGGCAGTGAAAATAAGCAAAAAAGCTTATCGATGCGCTATCTTTATGTGCGAATGTCGGGCAACCACAACCGCTTATGCCTATTCAGGAATCCATAGCGATAAGCGTATAAGAGAGGACATTTCCAAAGAAGTGCAATAGTTCCTAGAATTACTTGGCAAACCGTGCAATACGAGAATGAGTGGAATCAAGATAGCAATTGATAGAGGTGGAACTTGTAGGTAGAAAGTCTTTGCAGAGCCAGTTACATTCAACTCGATACTGACATCTTTTAGTCACCGATTTCCTGGCGATTATTCCCGGCCAAGATGACTACATGTTCAAGCTGCTTTCTGTTGATCCTGCCAACTATGCGGATGCTAACATTGAAGGAATCAGGAAGGTTTTAGAGCATGTTCAGAAGAAGGAGATTCCAAGAGGAACTCCGTTGGATACTTCGATTGTCACGTCGATCCGTCTGGGCACGACTGTGGCAACAAATGCTCTTTTGGAGCGCAAGGGAGCCAAGTGTGCGTTTTTGACGACTCGTGGATTCAAGGATTTACTCAAAATTGGGGACCAAACGAGACCCGATTTGTTTTCTCTCAAAATCGTGAAGCCTGGGGTTTTGTACCAGGAGGTTGTTGAGATTGACGAGAGAGTCACCATGAGTTCTTACACGGAAGATCCGTCGGGAGACGACTGTTCTGCGCTTGTCGACGGAGAAAAATACGTGCGTGGAGTGACGAAGGAAGTTTTCGAAGTTTTGAGGCCAATTGACTTGGAAGCAGCAGAAAAGGAGCTTTTGCGGCTGAAAAAAGAAGGATTTAAATCGGTTGCAATTTGTCTGATTCACGGCTATAATTTCCAGGAGAACGAGAAAAAGGTAAAGAAGCTGGCAGAACAAGTGGGATTTGAGTTTATCACGACGTCGCACGAGATCATTCCGATGGTTAAGGTGCTTCCACGGGCGCAATCGACGGTTTTGGACGCATATTTGACTCCCGTGGTGAAAGAATACATCCGGGGACTTTTGAACGGATTCGCGCCCGGGTTTGAAAAAAATACCAGGCTGGAATTTATGCAGTCGGACGGAGGATTGTGCACGCACGAGAATTTCACGGGGCTCAAGGCGTTGCTGTCTGGCCCCGCGGGCGGAGTTGTTGGGGAGGCAGAAACCTGCTACGATCCGGATTTCGAGGTGCCGATCATTGGTTTCGACATGGGCGGAACTTCCACGGATGTTTCGCGGTATGCGGGCCAGTACGAGCACGTTTTCGAGACCCAGACGGCGGGAATCAGCATCAGTACGCCGCAATTGGACATCAACACGGTTGCTGCGGGCGGAGGCTCGATTCTGGCGTACAGGAACGGTATTTTCACCGTGGGTCCCGAGTCGGCAGGATCGCACCCGGGACCGGCGTGCTACCGCAAGGGGGGCCCGCTCACTGTGACGGACGCGAACCTGGTGACGGGGCGGATTGTCGCGGCACAGTTTCCAAAAATTTTTGGGCCTGGCGCGAATGAGCCCCTGGACGTGGAAACTTCGCGGCGCAAGTTTGAGGAGCTGGCCGCGGAGATCAACGCAGAAAACCCAGGGACCCCCAAGACGGTGGAGCAGATCGCCCTTGGATTTCTCACGGTGGCCAACTTCAATATGGCGAAATTGATCCGGACGCTGACCGAGTCCAAGGGCTACGACATCACACGCCACAACCTGGCGTCGTTTGGCGGGGCCGGCGGCCAGCACGCGGCCCCAATGGCGGAGATTCTCAGGATCGGCCGCGTGGTGATCCACAAGTACTCTTCAATTTTGTCTGCGTACGGAATCGCTCTCGCGGACACCGTGGTGGAGTCTCAGATCCCGTGCAGCGCGGTGTATTCGCGGGAAATTTTGCCTGATCTTCTCGCGCAATGCGACGCCCTGAAGAGCGAGGTGCGCGCGAAACTTGTCGCGCAGGGGCTGGCCGAGAACGATATTTCGTACGAGGTGTTTTTCAACATGGGCTACCACGGGTCGGAGACAAAGCTGATGATCTCGCACGACCGGGATGTGGACATGTTTGTCGCGTTTACCGAGACTCACCGGCGCCAGTTCACGTTCGTCGACGACAAGCGTAACGTGATTGTCCACGACCTGCGGGTCCGCGGCACGGGAGTTTTCCACAAAATTCGCGAGCGGTCCCCGTACAAAGATTTGGAGACCGTGCCGCGGCGCGCGGTGCGGGCCGGGGCGGAAATCGGCGTGCAGACCGTGGCGTTTGAGGGCGGTAGCATGCCCAGTAAGGTGTACATGATGCAGGATCTGGAAGTCGGAGACGTTGTGGAGGGTCCTGCGTTGATTCTGGACGCAACACAGACGATTCTGGTGACCCCGCAATGCAAAGCGGTGAATCTGCACCGACACATCATCCTGGATCTGGACAGACAGCAGGAACAACAGACGATCTCGCTCGAACATGTCGACCCGATCCTTCTTTCTGTGTTTTCGAACCGTTTCATGTTCATTGCCGAGGACATGGGTCGCACTCTGCAAAAAATCAGTGTTTCTGCCAACATCAAGGAGCGCATGGATTTTTCGTGTGCTCTGTTTGACGAGGAGGGAAATTTGACCGCCAATGCGCCGCACGTTCCGGTCCATCTGGGTTCCATGTCGTTTTCCATCAAGTACGCCATCAACTACTGGGGCGAAAACATCAAGGAGGGCGATGTTCTAGCCACCAATCACCCCAAGGCTGGCGGAACACATCTGCCGGACATCACTCTGATTTCTCCCGTGTTCATCGCGGGAAAAGTGAGATTTTTTACCGCGTCGCGCGCTCACCACGCAGAAATTGGCGGGCTCACCCCGGGCTCCAGTCCGCAGTCTGCCACCCGGCTGGCCCAGGAGGGTGCCCAATTCATGGCCTGGAAGGTTGTTTCCGAGGGCCAGTTCGACTACGACGGTCTGCACCAGCATTTCGTTGTCGAGCCCGCCAAATGTCCTGGATCTTCGCCTTCGAGAAAGCTTGAGGACAACATCTCGGACCTCAAGGCACAGATTGCAGCCAACCAGCGCGGTGTCACCCTGCTCAAGGACCTGTTCCGTGAGTACGGCGTGGAAACCGTGCTTTTTTACATGAAGAACGTGAAAAAAACGGCCGAAACCGCGGTTCGCGGGGCCCTGCGAAAACTCGCGCGCCTGCACCGGGGAAAATTGCCCCTGCGGTCCGAGGAAGTTCTCGACACGGGAGCCAGAATCGTCTGCACCATCAGCATCGACGAGGAGCAGGGAACCGCGGTGTACGACTTCACGGGAACTTCGGAGCAGGTTTACAGTCCGCAGAACTCGCCAATCGCCGTTTCGCACGCGTGTGTGATTTATACGCTGCGGTGCATCATCGACGCAGACGTTCCGCTGAACGAGGGCTGTCTCGTGCCAATAAAAATCGTGGTTCCAGAGGGAACCATCATGAACCCGACGGCAGAGGCCGCAGTCAACGCCGGAAACGGAGGCGGCTCGCAGATCGTCACAGAGACAATTTTCAAGGCGTACGGAGTGACGGGAGGCGGCCCCGGCTCGATGAACGCACTGATTTTCGGCAAGGGAGGCATGGAAAACGGCAAACTTGTCAAGGGATTTGGAATGGTGGAGACAATTGGTGCGGGAAGCGGTGCAACCGAGGGTTGCGACGGATTTTCCGGAACCCAATGTCACATGACCAACACCAAAATCACCGATCCCGAGATTCTCGAGAAGAGATATCCGTGTATTTTATGGGACTGGAGCATCCGTCCAAATACAGGAGGTTTTGGAAAATGGCGCGGTGGCGACGGCTTGCAGCGAATCATCCAGTTCACCTCCGACATCAAGGTCACGTTTTCGTCGTACAGGAGAATCACCAGTCCGTACGGCATGGCGGGTGGTTGCAACGGGGCCCGCGGAGCAAACAAAATCGGCCGTCGTGGACCAGACGGAGAGATCCAATGGTTCCTTCTCGGACCGTTTGCTGACGTCAGTCTTGAAAAGGGGATGTTTGTTTCGGTCCAGACGCCCGGAGGTGGTGGATTTGGAGACCCGAACGAAGCAAGCTGCGCAAAAGAGGCCATTTTGGCCGCAGAAAATGCCTTGTACAAGCCTGTTATTGCGGGGGGATCTTTGGCGAATATCGTGGAATTGTCAAACACCTCGCAATGATTGTAAGCTAGATGTATTGCAGGTCAATCAAAGTAAACGAGTTGTCTAAGTACATTTATCGTTGTGTTGTATCTCTAAAATTGTCGGTACGGAATCACATCCTGCTACCAAAAAAACGTGCTGCGCCACAGCTGCGCCACATGGTAGCACGACTGCGCCACACAAGACTACCCAGACAGAGCATGTTTCGGTCCATTAATACAAACAGCTCTACAATTTTCTGTATAAACGGTAGAAAAAGCGCATGTTTTCCAACTTCAAGTCGTATTCGACCTGGTTGCCAACTCTGTACCAGACGGAGTCCTTCTGATCGACAATTTCCCAGTCACCTTGGGAGCCTGGTTTTCCGCACAAAACAGTGTCTATAAGGAAGAAAATTGGGAATTTCTTCGTTCCAATGGTGATGTGCGAGAACGACCCGGCAGACTCCAGGATCAGAAAAAGAGTACCCTTTTGACACTGTCTGGAGAGCGTTTTCAACAGCTGTATAGCTTTGGTACGGTCTTCGGCAAACAGCTCGTTCGTCGTGAAGCATGACGTAATCAGATTCAGACCCGAGAAAATCTCCTGCAAGCTCTGATCTGCCTCCAAAATGTCCTGATTCAAAAAATCAAATTTGACTGTATGTGTCAAATTGATCGATTTCGGCAGGATCCAGTTTGACTGGATGAAAGAGTCAATATCCTGGACAATGTTTGACCAATCAGCGATGTCGATAGCGGTCACGTGCCAATTCCTCTCTGTCCCCTGCGATATCGACTCCAGTTCCAGGGTCTTGCTCAGTACACTACCAAATGCCACCAACTCTGCTCCTGCTCCGGCTCCGATGGCCAGGACTTTGAGGTTTTTCGAGGACGTAAGCATCTGCGAAATATGTGGCTGCGTAGCAAAGAACGAAGAGTATGCAAGAGCTCGCGATGAGCTCCATCTGACGGCATATGCCTCTCTTTTCAAGGAGGTGGAAAATGCCTCGATATAGTCTCTGTTGAACAGATCTGTTTTCACTGCCTGGATTGTCCGGATGAGAGCGTCGGCTTCACCTTCATCGTTCTCGTCAACACCCTCGTGTTGCGAAAGCCATTGCTGGAACAGCTGGAGCGTGTCGGCCTCGGACAGTGATCTCGGGGAGCAGGAAGGAAGAGTGGTGTTGATCTCCGATCCGTCCGCGAGCTCTGAGTTTTCCGAGTCGCCGAGTCTTTCCTGTCTCCTGGCCTTTGATTTAGCGATTCGTCTACTCATAGCGGGGGAAAGTTGGCGATTCGAGCTGGCTCCAGTGCAAGAAATGCTATCTTTCTCCTGAAAAATATTTTTTTTTTTGAAATATTTTTTTTTCCCCGTCCGCAGCCCCATTTCTTCCCAATTAGGCATTTTTGGGGCTGCGAAAATTTTTTTGCTCGAAACTTTCTCGAAAATTTTCCTCTCACTATAAAAGGAGAGAAAAATTTCTCTTCAGTGTAGAACGCTTCTTCTTCTCTTTCTTTAGCAATCTTCACCTTGGTGAGGACCTGGCTAACCACAGACTTCGGTCTGTGGTTGGTTCGTGTCTCTTCGGAGGCTTCAGGACCAGCCAAGAGTGCTTTAGTCGACGCTTTTCTCTGAATTGTGCAGCTAGTACCAATCATCCTGTCTACCTTCGGGTATCTGATGGGGGGACGTCCTTTTGGGCCATGATACAGGGTATGCTCCGTCGAGGGATTGTATAACGAACGGGTCTGGCGCTCCGGATTATGAAGGTTTCTTGAATTCTCGGTGTCTCTTTTACGGGGGATGCCGATCGAGTTCGATTCCGTTGGAGTGGCTGGGCTCGTGGCGGTATATTCCTAATCTCTACGAATGCTTCTATGAAGCTGTTATCGTTTGGGAAACAACCATATCGCATACATTACCACAAAAACACAACAAAGCCTTGTAGAACGTCTCGTAATCGCCGCTCGAACCTGTCTTGGTGCTTATCTACATCGCTCCATACGATATCATTTTGCTAAACAGCTTAAAAACTAAGAAAACGTGAAAAAAAACAGGAGCGACAAGTGAAAAATTTCCAAGAAAAAAATATAAATTATCTTGTCAAATTACTCTGTTAAACAGCGAGTTTTCAACCAAAAGACTCCGTTTTTTCGCGGGAAAGTAGCATTGCGTCGGCTAGGTTCGCCTGTAGCCTCGCTTAACAGCATCCGGAGCTTCCTCCTGCTGCCTGGTCAACCTTCAAGCTCTGCTCCTGGGCTGCGTTTAATTCGTCTCCGCTCTTCTCCAGAATCAGGTTGGCCAGCTTGTAGAAAACGTCCGAAACGTTGACACCGCTCTTGGCACTGGCCTCCATGAAAGGCAGACCGAGCTCCTGGGCCAGAGACTCTCCCTGTTTGGTAGAAACCTGTCTGGAGTCGTCGTCGTCACACTTGTTTCCCACCAGGAACAGCTGGGCCTCGTCCTTGGCGTGCTGGTTGACCGTCTGGTACCACTTCTTAACCGACTCGAACGAGTTCTCGTCGCAAACGTCGTAAACTATGATGATTCCCATCGCGCCACGGTAGTAGGCCGTGGTAATTGTGCGGAACCGCTCCTGACCGGCCGTATCCCACACCTGCAGCTTGATTTTAGTACCGTTGATGTCAATTGTTTTGATCTTGAAGTCGATTCCGATCGTCGTGATGAACGAAGGGTTGAACTTGTCGTCCACAAACCGCAGCAAAAGACACGATTTTCCCACGCCGGAATCTCCCACAAGGAGAAGCTTCATTGTCTTGTCAAACGCCTTCACTCTATTTGCCGACATTTTTATTTGAGAGCCGAAAAAGAAGCGTATGTTGTACGTACGTTAATTGTTCTGTTGTTTAAAGATTACAGGTCATTTGATAAAGGCCAGCGAACCGGAAAAAAAATGGCAGACGCGACGGAAACGACGGCGACGGCGGCAACGTTCGCCGCGGGCCGGAGACGTTGCGGGGACGTTGCGGGACGTCACGGCAGACACATCCAGGCTCTTGCGCAAGGCTTCTTCTGATTGTCGCCCCCGTCGGTTGCCATGGATGGCCCTTGTCGTGATCGTTCCCGTGGTCGCTCGCCCTCGCGGATCGTCCATGTCAGCCCTTACGTAAGCACGTTTTTTTCTCAACTCTGCTGACAAATGTCTTACATAAGCCACCCTTGTCCTCGTCCGGCTGCGAAAATTTTGAATCTTGTTTGTCGACAATTTTTTTACGCTGGTCCACACAACGCCAGATATCCCATCCAAACACTCTCCACCCAACACCATGCCTACTATCTCTGTGGACAAACAGGACCTTTTCGACCTGCTCGGCCGGTCGTACACGACCGAAGAGTTTGACGAGCTCTGTTTCGAGTTTGGTATCGAGCTTGACGAGGACACTACCGAGGATGTCAAGGGCACCGACGAGAGACCGCAGCTCAAGATCGAGGTTGCCGCCAACAGATACGACATGCTGTGTATCGAGGGGATTGCCCAGGCTTTGAACGAATACTTGGGCCGTGTTCCGGCTCCAAAGTACACTCTGAAGCCTGCCAAGCCCGAGATCTCGCTCACGATTGATCCGTCTGTGGAGTCTGTGCGGCCATATGCGTGCGGTGCCATTCTCCGCGGCATCAAGTTCACCCAGCGGTCCTACGACTCGTTCATCTCTCTCCAGGACAAGCTTCACACGAACCTTTGTCGCCACCGTACTTTGGTGGCGATGGGAACCCACGATCTGGACACCCTTACACCACCTTTCACTTACGAGGCTCTTTCTCCAGAAAAAATTCGGTTTGCTCCGCTGAACCAGACCAAGGAGATGACCGGGGCTGAGATGATGGAATTTTACGAGAAGGACAAGAACCTTGGACGGTATTTGCACATCATCCGGGACTCGCCGGTGTACCCGGTGATTCTGGATGCGAACCGCACGGTTTGTTCGATGCCTCCGGTGATCAACAGCAACCACTCCAAGATCACGCTGGAGACCCGTAACGTGTTCCTGGACGTGACGGGAACGGACCGCACAAAGCTGGAGATTGTGGTGAACCAGCTGGTGGCTATGTTCTCGCGGTACTGCGAGGAGCCGTTCACGGTGGAGCCTGTGCAGGTGATTTCCGAGCACAACGGCGAGACACGGGTGGTTCCAAACCTGCGCGAGCGTGTTTTGAGCGCGGAGGTGCCGTACATCAACTCGTGTCTCGGTCTGGAGCTGAGCGAGACGGAGATCTGCGGTCTGCTGAAGAAGATGTCGGTCCAGGCGGTTCCGGGTAAGAAAGGTCTGGTTGACGTGACGATTCCGATCACGCGGCCCGACATTCTGCACCAGTGTGACGTGATGGAGGACTGTGCCGTGGCGTACGGCTACGACAAGCTCGAGCGCACCTTCCCGAAGACCGCGGCCACCGTTGCTCAGCCGCTGCCGATCAACAAGGTGAGCGACATTCTGCGGATCGCGTCCGCACAGTCCGGCTGGCTCGAGGTGATGCCGCTGACTTTGTGCTCGCACGACGAAAACTTCAAGTTCCTCAACAACACGGACGACTCGCGCGCCGTCAAGCTGGCCAACCCGAAGACCGTGGAGTACCAGGTGGTGAGAACCACGCTCGTGCCGGGAATTCTCAAGACCATCAAGGAGAACAAGGACCACGCGCTGCCAATCCGTGTCTTTGAGTGCGGCGACATTGTGCTGAAGGACGAGTCCGAGCGCGGTGCCTCTAACCAGAGAAACTGGTGTGCCGCTTACGCGGGAAAGACCTCCGGCTTTGAGCTGATCCAAGGTTTGCTTGGAAAGGTGATGCAGACCATGCGCACTCCGTGGTTGTCGCACGAGGCCGCCAGCACGGGAGCCAAGGGTTTCTGGATCGAACAGGACGACTCGGTCAAGATGTTCTTTGCCGGTAGAGGCGCCCGCGTCATGTACCGTGCGCGCGACGGCGAGAAGGAGCAGCACGTCGGAGCCATCGGTGTGCTTCATCCCGAGGTTCTGGCCCGTTTTGAGCTGCCGTTTGCCGTGAGTGTTGCCGAGATCAACGCACAGATTTTCCTGTGAGCTTAGATTGTGATTGTGCGGCTCTGCGGCCGTGCGGCCGTGCGGCGCACGACTCCCTACCTATACATTTTGTGCTTTGTGTCATCTAATTAAACTCTGTTGAGTCAATGCTATCTATATTCACGTAACAATCGAATCACGCAAAAGTGATCTCCACGTTGCGCTCGTCGCGCGGGAATTCGTCCTCGTCGTCGTAATCAAACGACGGGCCCTCTGTAGGCTTGGAATCGGCCGTGTCTGGTTCATTGTGCTCCTCTTCTCCCCCCAACAACGCCTCGTCGTCGTCAAAACAAATCTCAATGTTCTCGCCCGTAGGAACCACCACGGTTCCGTACTCGTCGCCGTCGTTGTCGCCGGCCTCGTCGTCCGAAATCGCCAGATTGGCGATCGCCTGTGTCGACGTCTCCAGCTGTTCCGTCACACTTAGTCCCGAGTAATCCAGCAACGGGGACGACTTCACAACATTGAAGTTCAACGACGGCGACCGCGCAGAATCACGCGGGCTCGTGTTTTTCGACGACGGTCCGGAACTGAGCCGGAACGACCGCATCTCGCCCGGATTAGGCGATTGAACAACCGTCATGTTGAACAACGACCCGTTCGACGACAGCCGTTTCTTCTTCACCTCGACCGTCGAAGACTCCGTCGACCCGTCTGTCGTCTCGTCCGCTCCACCGTTCTTCAGCTTGAACTCCTTCAAGTTCTGAGCCTCCGCCGCAATCTCCTGGATCTGCTGCTTCAGTTCGTCCAAATCAAACAGCTCGTTTCCGGAACTTCCCAAGCTCTCGTCATCGTTGTTCTCGCCGTTTTCCACGCCCTCAGACCCTTCTCCAGCCTCCACGCCGTCTGCGGCCTCGCCGTCCCGCTCCTGCTGCTTCTTCTTCTCCTCCTCGTACATCCGCCACCAGTCCTTGTTCTTCTTGCGCAAAAACTTGGAATACCACCGTTTCTGGCCCTTTCCGTCCAGATTCTTTGCCGCCTCCTCAAAGTCATGAACCAGCTTACGCTGCCGCTCGGACTGCTCCTCGTCAGGCTGATCAATCTCCACAAACTCTTCGTTCAGAACCTCCCAGTCCATCTCCTTCATCAGCTTCGGCATCACCTTTCTGTACTCCATATGACCCTCCACGTACTCGGAACAGTTGTAGTTCTCCAGTTGGTCGATCGTCGTCAGCCCCGCAATGCTGCTCAGTCCTCCCGACGTGGCACGGAACAAATACCCCAGAATCCAGTCTTTCTTCGAATATCCGTTCACGAACCGTCCGCTCACAACAGAACGAGCCAGAGCAACCTGGTCCTGCTTGACCACAAACGGAGACCCAAACAAAAAAACGTTTTCAACAAGCCCGTAGTCCCCGGTTTTCGCCAGATCCAACAGACAACTGTAGATTAGCCGAGCTCCCAGACTGAACCCAACAAGAGTGATCGGCCGCAATCCCAGCTTGCCTCGTCTCAAAGTATCCGCCAAAACCAGCCCGGCACTCCAAGCCCGGTCCAGCGAAACGTTCCAGGGATTGTCCAGCAAATAACTCAGCTTCGAAAGCATCATAGGCAACTGCATTGCCGCCATCAGCGCAATCAAAATCGTGCTTCCGAGAATCTGCTGGATCGACTGCACCAGAATCTCCGACGCAAGAATGTTGATGGTCTGTCCCATACTGGTCAACATCTCGGGTTCCCACAACAACGAGTACAGATCGCCCATCACCGGGTCAACCGTACTGAATGGAAGACGAATATCGTCCATTTTTCCCGACATCCATCCACTCACCGTCAGAATCAAGTTCACCCGGCCGTTGTTGTGCAAAGGCTTGAACTCAAACGTCTGAACCGACCCGACTCTCCGTCCCATACCGTTCTTTCCAATCCGCATTCCCGTCAAAACTCCCGTCGAAGTGATGATCGTGGTCCCCGCAGTCCCCGCTAGAAACCCAGACGTTCCACCGATTCCAATTGTCGTCAAACCGGCAGCAATTCCGGCTCCGATCACCGGGGCCAGCATTCCGGCACTCAGTCCAATCACCAGACCTCCCGCAACGGTAGCAAAGCCAATCTTCACCAGCTTTTGCTTGTGGAACTTGCGCTTGTGCTCCTTAATGATGTCCTTCTCGTTCCACGTCTGTGCGTTGTTGAGCCGAGCAAGAGACTCGTCCATCTCCATCGCGTCGGTGATCCTTCGCTCAAACTGGTACACCTCGAGATTTTTGATCCCTATGGAGTTGGCAAACTTGATCAACAACGTCCGTGACCGTGCATCGTACGTGGAAGACTCCAGAAGAATCAGGAACAGGTCGCAAATCAAAGTCCATCGGATATCTATTTCAAGCGTGTCCCGGCTCGAATCGATCCCAATAACTTGCACACCCTCCTGGGACTTGATGGGATTCGAAATTGTGAGATTCACGTCTAGCCAGCTCACGAGATCCTCGGCAACAACACCGTGACAACTCAAATTCTCAATCATCTCGCGCTCCTTCCCCTCCTTCACGCCCAGATGGTCGTACAACTGGCTCATCACACCCATGCTCCATCGCGTGAAGGACTTCTGGGCCGTCGAAACTTTCTTCAGAATGCTCGTGGAGCCCGAGCCGCGAACCTGAGACAGATCAAAGTGCATCTGGAACACAATAAGCTTGACGAGCGCGGCGTACGCAATCTTTTGCGGATCAGACAACATGGACTTTGTCGATCCGAGTTGATTCGTGGGATTCAGCTCGCTCATTGACGGATCGTTCGATGGAGCGCCTGTGTCATTGGAATCGTCATCATTGTCGACCAGAGATCCCGTCGAATTGTGCAGTTTTCTCAGGTTCGAATTTTCGTTTTGAAACAAATAGTCAAACTTCTCGTTCATTTCCAAGAATTTGGCCGCTTGCTCCTCGGCAGCGATTCTTGTGTAACCTCTAACGGCGCTGTCTGCGCCATCCTCTGCCTTTGGTGGCGGGGTTTCGTCCTTGCTTTGATTCAAATGCAGCATTTTTAGTAA
Organism: Ogataea zsoltii; assembly: GCA_003709205.3. Classification (NCBI taxonomy): domain Eukaryota; kingdom Fungi; phylum Ascomycota; class Pichiomycetes; order Pichiales; family Pichiaceae; genus Ogataea; species Ogataea zsoltii. Next base: position 70,279 of record PPKH03000027.1, read on the forward strand.
ATTGGGAGCCGTTCCCTGGGCGGAGTTGCCTGCAGATCGCGTCCCGTTGTTCAATGTCTCAGTACTGTGAACAAAGGACTCAATTTTCTCGCCCTTGATGTTGTAAAAATCTGTCTCATTCAGCTGTGTGTCCATTTCCTTCCACTCCTCGTCGTCCTCAGAGTCGTCAAACGTCGAGTTCTTGCCCTGTTGGAGCACAGAGTCCACAGTTTCGTCTCCTTTCTCACTCTCTGACTCCTGTGGGTCCTGCGTGACCTTCGACAGCTCTCTGTTGACTACCGTAACGGCCTCCGGACCTCCATTGCGAGGCTCTGACAGCTGAAACTCGACAAAATCGTCGTCATTGGCCGTGTCCAACGGCCCAGCGTCCTCATTTACTCCCCCAGTCGTCTCCGAAAGACCCGCTATCGTGAGATCCGTGTCGCTGCGCAGAAGAACGCCCGTCGGCACGGTGGTGTCCTTGTTCCGCAGAGTCTCGAGCCGTGACAGCGAGTCGCCACTGTCGTTCGCGTTGTCCATCGCACACTGCAAAATGTCCCGTGGTGACACGTGCCGTGTATTTGCAGAAGCAACAGGTTTGAGATCGCCTGGATCAGGGAAAACGTCAAATAAAAGTGTTGATTCGATATATTTGCCCTCAGAATAACAAGTGTTTTTTTTTGTTTTCTGATTTTTTTTTTAAACACATGCGATATAAATAAATATTTCTTCTCGTTTAGAATTTCTTTTATACGAAAAACCCCTGGCAATTTTCATATTTTTCATCCCAAATAACCATTAATAAGGTACAGAAGTGTAACTGATAGATTATATTATACAACTAATCGATTACTCTTCGTCCTCCTCCTCGTCGTCGACAGCAACAGAGTAGAATTGCAGTTGGTACTCGTTCTTCTTGACCGAGACGAATCTGATCCAGTCTCTGATTTGGTTCTTCTTGAGGTATCTCTTGGAGAGGTACTTGAGGTACTTACCAGAGAACTTGGTGGTGGAAACAACAACAACCTTGGAGGCACCCTCTTGAGAGACGGTGATCTCGTTACCGAGGTTGCTCACGTGACCGTCAACCTTGATGTGCTCGACAAGGTACTTGACGTAAGCAGCTGGGTCAAGGACACCGTTCTCGACTGGAGCGGAACAGTCAACGGTGAACTTCTTAGCGACCTTCTGGGACTTCTTGGTCTACTGGGGTTAGTTTCGAGGACTAGGATAGCCACGATAATGTCGTGGCTGAACGGGGGAGTCATCTTGACGCCCTCCTCCAACGTACAGTTGCTACATATTCAAAAAGCCTACCGCACGCACAGTCGAGAAATAATGATGAGGATCTATCTCAGACTGTGGACAGAATAGCATGGGGAGTGAAGGTTTGATAAGCAAGCAAGAGTTGTTTGGGGGAACAAAAGGGAACAAACACGAGAAGATACAGCATTATCAGGCTTTAGAGTCATGTCTGCAGTTGATTTGCTGTCCACTTGTGTGTGTCTCTTGTTCTCGACAAACACCGTCTTCGCTTGAATCTGGTTAAATATGAACTGCACTTGAAAGTGCATTCTTTCACTATAACCGCCAGCAAATTGAGCTTTTCAAATACGTAGAAAGCGCACGTCTTTCACGAATACTTACGATTGGAGCCATTTTGATGATTGATGTGTGTGAGTAGAGGAGTGATTAGAGGGCTAAAATTGATTGCACTGAAAAATTTATTTAATTCGAGGTCTTGAAAAAAAAAAAAGTTTGGGATCGCAGAGTTTGAGTCGCGCACGTCTCGAGGGCTTGTAAGACCTAGCTTGTGTCACGTGACCCCCAAAACGTGGAGAATAAACGAAACACGCTTTTGTGTGTACGGGCACCGGGATATCAAGCAAAACTTTTGTGATTCTCGTAACACTATAAATCGTAACTAGAGAACGGCGAGCAGGGAGGACATGGCGAGCAAACCGCACACAAAGACGCGCTTCTTTGTGGGCCGTGACGCTGCTGCTGAGGAGGAATCTGTAGTGGCGGATGCAGCAGTTGAGGCTGATAAAACGTAGGAAGATGAGGCTGACGAGCAGTGCGGCAGCTGTGCGGAAGACACTGCGGACTTGGACACGGAGTTGGAATGCACTTTGGTGAGGATAGAGTCGCTGCTGGCTGTGGCTATCTCGGTTAGCGTCACAGAGCCCGAACCCCCGAGCAACGAGCTGATGGTGGCAGAGACTGCGTCTGTTTGAGCTATCGACATGGCCATGCTCGAGTCGGCCGTGGCCGATGTGACCTGCAAATCGGTGACCTTCTGGAGATCCGAGTAGAACTCTCCTGTAGTTGTGGTTTTCTCTCTCTTCCACACGTCCAAATACACCATGTCTGCTGAGTTCTGGGGCCGAGTCTGAAAGCAAAACGAAGGAGAGTTCCAGTTTAAATACCCACAGTTGTTTTCGTTTCGTCTTGCGTTATTCTGCAAAACAGATCTGCGCATGCTGCAGGAACACGCGCGTGGCCCTGCACGCGCGGGCAACTAACTACCAGGCACGGATGCCTGGGAAATTTCGTCGATCTCGCGGCCCCGTGCGAAGATCATTTTCGCGGCCCGGCCGAGCGCGCGAGCGCTCGCGCGCGCTCGCGCAAGCTATCCGGCCTTATGACTTTGTTCGCCATTACATCACCGCGCAGTTGCCCGGCGCGAACTCTGCGACACGTGTATTTTTTTACAGAGGAGGGAATGCTCGCAGGGACGCTCGAACAAATACGGAAATAATACCAGGAACAGGGGATAGTCGCCGGGTAGATTACCGGGAGAGCCCGACCCAAATAGGCTGGAGAAAAAAAATTCTATAATAAATATTGCTGGTAGATATAAATAAACAAGTCGGCTTAGATTCCAAACAGAACGACTAGACGCAATTGAGCACGCGATTCGGGTCCATTGACAGCTTCAAACGCCTCAAAACGTCCGCTGGAACGCCCTCCTGACGGTCTCGTTTGTAGTGGTAAATTTCGTCGCGCAAAATGTCGTGCGACAGAACCAAGTCGGGTGTAGCAGAGCCAGCGGAACGAACGAAGCGGCAGCCGAAATTACTAGGAACGAGCTCGTTTTCCTGGAAAATCTGCACCCCATGGACACCGCCCGTAGAGCTAAGCAGCTTAGCCACCTTGTTTAAAGCCTCCTGTGAGGCTTTAACCACCCCAAAAGTGCTGCAGTGCGAAAAACTGCGCCACGCTGTGGCTTCGCGAATATGTGGCGCAGCTTCGGCCGAGACGTCCAACAATCCCACAGAAGCGTCTTTTTTCATTTTCTTGACAACCTCGTGGAAAACATCGAGACTGTCTGCACCAAACACAAGAATGGACTGTTTGGTTGCCGGAACAACGCGCAACTTCAGCTCGGTCACAATTGCAAGACCGGTTTCAGCACGCGTCAGAATGTCAAACACCGCGTCGTCTGCACCCAGCTTGGCCACCGTCCCGTCCGGCAAAACAACCGTGGAACACTCCACGGCATCCCTGTCGTAACCGCAGATCGACGGACGGCTGTACAAGCCCATGCTGCTCATCACAATGTCCAGCGGCTTCAGCTCACTAGCCACACTCACTCCTCGCGCATCCAAAATACCAGCCACAAATTCTGAACCGCCACCAGCATCCACAGTCACGTGACCCGAATCTTCCACGACAACACGGTTCATTCTGTCGAGCACCACACAAACCCCGTAAGAATCCTTACCAAACCCTTCAAACTCCGCATTATGTGACACGGGAACGCGATATTCCTGGCAATAACGCAAAATTGTGGACACTTGTTCCGTGGAATTGGGTCTCAGAATCAATTTCTTGGGCTTGTCAGTGTCTTTGCGGCCCATGACAACATCCAGCCACCCATCAGGCTCGTCAATCAACTCCTTGAGCTCGTTATTGGCAAACTCCGGGTCCTGTTTCGCGTCGAGGTCCTCCAAAATGTGGTTCAAACACCGTTTATACAGCTGATAATCGGCATAATCATTCAATGGCTTATCGGGCAACTCTTCCAACTTGGTTGTCGAACCGGCCGGAAACAAATATGCTGGGGGATGCTGCAAAATGACACTTTTTCCCAGCGTATAACCCGCTCCCATCGAGCCAATCAAAAGAAACAGCTGGAAAGTAAACGAGTTGTCGAGTCCCGAGGATTTGGGAGGCAACGTGGCTTTCAGCCTTCTGGCCTGGCTCCATCCTTTCCGAAGTGGAATTCTTGCTGGAATTGACCGGCAAAACATATCTGTTGATCGGTGTCGGGCAACTTTTATTCTAACAAACCACCGCTTCCCCCCACGCTCCCCACAAATCAAAATCAACCCACCAAGAAAAATAAAAATCATTTGTTCCAAACACCCCCGCCCCCCACGTACCAACGTCGGATTACATAATCAAGCATGCCGTACTCAAAACCTCGTATCTCCGTCCTACAAACCAACCACTCCATATTACAACATTCCGTTACTACTATATACACGTTCCTAACCGTTCTATTTCTGCATGTTTGCCATAAAGTTGTTCTGTTTGCAACGCTCAACGTTCTGTTTCTTCACCAACTTTCTCTTGTATTTGAAGAAATCCTCCTTCTTCAGTTGCTCCATCTGAGCATCTTTGTCTAGAAGTGTCCACAACCATTCCGGATACTCCTCGTCCTTCTTGGCGATCACTGGCTTTCCTCCTTTCAGAATTTGGAGGTTCAACGAAGTTCCCTCCTTGCAACTTGACTCCAAAAGTCTGACAGAGCTGCTGAACATCCGCACAGCCGATCTGGTACTGAACATGTTGTGTGTGGCTGTATTTGTGGGGTTTTTTTTCCTCTGTTGTTGGTGTTCTGTCTCTCAAATTTCGTCTCTTCAACTTGTAATTTTCTCTCAGCTGGAAAATTTGCTCGAGAGAACGAAAAAAATCACAGAAAAAAAGGACCGGAAACACGGCTGTGCAGACAAATATTTATTTCCTGCTGACAAACCAATGACGTAAGCACTTTTTTTTCCTTTTAGACCGTCTCTGGATGGTGGTAGCCAAGAGCTTTAGCCCGTCGCCAAAAGCCCGTTTCTTCGACAAATCCCTCGTCGGTGGTCCGTATCAGAGGAAACCCATGACGGTCCTCGGTCCAGACAATGTCCAGGACGTTTTTTCTGAACCTGCTAATCTGTTCGATATCCAAATCTTCAGAAGAGATCTGTTTCACCCCAAAACAGGCTCTCAACAGCTTCAGATTCTCTCCGGACACAGCAACAGTCTCCGAATCCAGGGTTTTTCGCACAAGTTTTGCTCCAACCAGTCTCAAATCGGCGTCGTCGTGGTGTTTGTCAACATGATTGAGCAATGCCACAGCATGCCAGAACTGTCTGGTTTCCACAAAAAAGCGGTAGAGAGCTTCCAAATTTGTTGTAGAAAATCGTGTGGCGCAGCAAAAAATTATTTTCAGTGCACCAGCCACGTCTCTGTGGCGGTGCAGATATCTGGACACCAACAGATCAGTCACGACACGGGGAATTGGACTCGGTTTATTGGTTCCAAAGGCGCCAGAAAGCAGTCCCGCACGGAGTTCGTCTACAAGGTCGTCTGTGTATCTGTCCACGTTCAATCGGTGGACAAACATGAGGGAAAACAGCCTTAATTTGAGATCGATGCTGGTCAAAAGTCCATAAACGATCTCCAATGTGTTTGAAGTGGCACGAAAACCGTCGCGAGAAATTCCCTGAAGCGCGATAAGAATTTCAAAAGTTTTTGTGCTGTCCAGAGGCCGTTTTTCAAGACAAAGAGCCAACAAATGCAGATTATGTGACGTTATTTGCGGCAAAATCCACCATTTTTCAAACTTGGAGAACACCAGTCGCGAATCGGCGGTTTTCTGGTTCCGAACAAAGTAGAAAAGAATTTCGTTGAGCGATTCTGGAGTGTGATACAGCTCATATTGGTCGGAAATCAGCTCCAAAAGAATTTCAGAAGCGTCTGGAGTGCTGGAGTTTGCTAATGTTTTGATGTAGAGTAGCATTGACGACTTGTTGAGCTCTTTGGGAGGCAAAATTGGGCCAAACGATTCGGAAAACTCCGGTTTTCGGGAAAGATATTCGCTGTAATGGACGTTATCGGGGCAAATTCGATGCTTTTTGTGAACTTTTGATGTCAAATCACGTCCGTGTACTGGAGCAAGGGCAAAAAGAGCGTCCACCAGTCGTGATTCTGCCATTTCGGTACTTGTGGTACCGGGGATCATCATTAAGGACTCGTCATCCTGGGCCACTTCGTCGAACATCGACTCAAAAACTGACGAAACACGTTTCTCAACACTCAATTCGGCGTTCTGCCACTTCGTTCTGCCCCGTCGACGCAATCGTTTGCTCATGTCGTCGTCAACATGGCCCTCCAGATACTGTGCGAGATCGGAGGCCGTGTTTTTTCGGAGCCACGTGACATGAATGGATCTGTCCGCCAAAAGACTCCCACGTACGAGTCGACAGAAGGTGTATGGACCCGGACGCGGTCCTCGCCAAACGGAAAACATCTGTGGAGAAGAAAAACATAAGAGAAACAGTGTATGTTAAATTTTGGCTTTTTTTTAATATTTTGTAATTTTTCCGGGGGAAAGAAACAAGGCTGTGTTGGGACAACGAGGGAGGTTTAAAAAGGGAGGAAAAACGGGGTGATTGGGGAATAAAGGGGGAGAAAAGGGGGGAGGTTGGAGGTTGGAGGTTGGAGAGAAGAATCGAGTCAAGGAGGTGAAAAATCTGGTTGTTTGGACGGATTTCTGGGTTCCTCAATTGATCTGAGTGTCGGATCGAACAATTCGGATGTCGTTGTCCAAGAAAGAAACCAGAGTGCACCAAAGTAAAGAAACCAGCTCCCTGAAACCTTGCCAACCGTTCACAAACACCACAATGGCTTGTTTTGCCCTGTCTTTTGGCTACAAGGACTCCCGGACAAGTCAGCCGGTGCAAGGATGTTATTGTTACCTGTGCAAGGGTGTTGTTATTACCCGTGTAAGGGTGTTTTTCAGCCCGAATTTTTTTTCGCTCTTCTTCCCCGCAATTTCGTAAATCATTTATAAACTCATACGTAAAACAGCCTCTTGACACTCACTACCTACTGCAACGGCTCGGACGAGCTGCTGAGCCGGTTCAGATGGAAATAAACGTCGGTTCCGTAGCCCTCCATGCTGATCAGTTTGAGGTCTCCCGAGAAATACCGCGCATACAGTCTGCTGTGGGGCAGGCCGACGCCCAATCCCATGAACGGGGCCTTGGCCTGGCCGCGCACGTCGTCAAAGTCGCATTTGTCGAGCTTGTCTGCCGACGTGTAGAAGTACGTCCAGATCAACGGCACTGCGCTGCGCGGAATCCCGCCCCCTTCGTCCGACACCTTGATCGTGATGTCCTCTGCTCCCTCGGCCACTACCACCTTGATTGGCGGGAAGTCCACGTCCTCGATGGCGACCCCCGGGTTGAGACGCGTGTGGTGTTCGATGGTGGCCCGCAGCGAGTTTTTCAGCGTCTCAAACAACATGTGAACCAGATGGCCCGGAACGTACATAAAACTGAGGTGTGGCGGTGCATACAGCGCCACACGTGGCGCATGCATAATTCCGTAATGTTCCTCGCACGCGAAACGCGCCGCGTCGATGGCATCTTGGGCGATTTCCATCACGTTTGTGTGCAGACAAATGATGCCCACGTAGTCGGAGTTGGCGCGTGCGGGCGTGTTTGCGTTGCTCTGTGCGTTGAGAGCGATAGTCTGGCCAATCAGAATGCGGATTCCTATGCGACTCATGTAGAATCGGTCCAGAAATTGGTTGATCGAGTTGTCCAGATACGCGTAGTTGTTCTTTCTCTTCCAGTTCTGGACGCCGCGGGCGATCGTTGTCACTGTGGCGTCGTGTCGTTTCTTGATCTTCACCAGCGTCTCGTTCACCAGCTTGTTGTATGCGTGAACCTCCTGCGGATACGTCACGTCCTTGGGCGTGGGAACGTAGTACAGTTTGGCGGGCCCCGCGGGAGCTCCGTTGGCGCCCGTCAGGGAGCCCGTCAGGGCCGTCGTGTCGATCTGGTGTTGTCTCGTGCGGTTGATCACCACGCCGTCGTCCTCGAACACGTACGGTCTCGAGGGGTCGTCGAACGCCGCGGGCGTGGCCTGTGACGTCTCGAGTCCGCTGTAGAGCAATCGATGCAGTTCTGCGTCGATCGTCGGCTTCGGAAGACTCGTCAGCTCCTCGAACGACTGCGCGTACCAGTCCCGCACCAAAAGAACCGACGGCTCGTCGCTCAAACCGAACGGAAGCTCCTCGAGCTCCTTGACCCGATGGCTCAGCCGGATCGGCAGCTCTTCCACGATGAACCGCGACGCGTGGAACACCGAGCCGGCCGACGCATGCGGACCGAACTGCACCATCTGACGCAGAGAAACGCCTGTTTGGGGCAGCAGCGCATGTTTGTAGATGGAGTCTCGCAATTTGGCGGTGAACTTCCACATGGCGGGCGCTGGCGGGGACGAATTGGGACGAAATGGGACGAAATGGGGTTGTTTGACGGACAACAAGTGGACGTTTGCTGTGGTTTTTCAGTACTTTCCGGTCGAACGGTGGGTGCGAAATTCAGAAAATGGAGAAACGGAGTGAAAAATCGCGAACTTTTTTTTATTTTTGACACGAAAAAAAAAAAATTCGCAATGGCTCAAAACTTCGCAACAAACTACGCATACCAACTCAATCTATCCGTTCGTTCGTAAATACATACCCGTCTCTCCAGACGCTAGCAAATCCTTCCCAACCCAACCAATACAAACCTCTCACCGTCCAACAACCGCAGTCATCGCGTCATTCACGTCGTTCAACAAACTCCCCACACGCTCCCTGCCGTAGCTCAGATTGTCGTTCAAAAGCCCCGTGAACCGGTCCTTGCCCAACATCAGCCCGCCAATCGCTATCCGACACCGGTCAATCACACGCGAAACAGCACTGTAGCTGTCCAGCGACATCAATTGCAGATGGTTTCCAATCAGAACCAGCAAAAGAACCATCATCAGCGGCAGCCAGAAGAACAACAACCGCTTGTCCGCATTGATCGCCTTCTGACTCGACTTCAACGTGATCTCCACGTTGTCCGTCTCCGCCGTCTGTTGCGAGCGTCTCTTGTTTTCCTCCTCGTGTCCAACAAAGTTCACCAGCGTTCCCGTCGACGATCCCGCAGGGAACAGCTCCTGATACGAAGGAAGCATATCCTCCTGTTGTTGTTGTTGTTGTTGTTGTTGCTGCTGCTGCGTCTCGCCGCCAGAACACCCTTCCTCGTCGCTCAAAGCCGGCATCGTCGTGTCCGTCTTGTTCAACGCAAGACTCTTGGCAAAAGCTTTTGTCATTTGCCGCCAGAGACTCAACCCGGTCGTCATGGGCTTCTCCTGCGCAATAGCCCTGTTCTCGTCGTCTTCCTCGTACTCGTCGTTATCCTCGTCGTCAGCCTCAAACTCAGAATCGTTCCGGTCAATAGCATTCTCAGACTCGTCATCGTCATCATCCCCGAAAAAGTCCGAGTGTTTCAGCCCAGACTTGTTCAGTTTGACAAACCGTGGCTCGTAGTTGTCCTCGAGAATCGATTCAATCGAGTTGTTCGAAAGACGTCTCATGTTTGTCGGACTGCCAATTCCTTCCAAAAGATCCAGCACGTTCGAGTCTGCAATGTCCACCAACGTAAGACCGTTCTTCACCTTGTTTCCCACGCTAGCATTGTACGCAAGAAGAACCTTAATCACGTCCCTCTGTCCGTTCACCAGCGCGAGGTGCAGAGGCGTGAAGTCATTCGCGTCCCGGAAGTCAAGCTTGCAACCATTCTGGATCAAATACTTGCACAGGTTCACGTACCCCTTGATACACGCAAGATGCAGCATCGTGTGGCCTTCAACCGTGCAAATAGCCCAGTTCGGCGTCGTGATGGGCGAGTTCGGAAGCGTCAACATCGACAAAAACTTCAGCAACATCTCTTCGTGGTTGATCGACATCTTTGACAGTTCTGTCATAGTTTGCGTCGCTTGTTCCACCCAGCCATTGTAATCGCTGTTCTCGCTCGGTTGCTGCTGTTGCTGTTGCTGTTGTTGTAACTGCTGCTGTTGCAACTGCTGTTGCTGCCCATTGTTATTGCCAATGATTCTCTTGGCAATGTTCTTTGCATCTTCCAATCTGCCGTTCATTTTCAATCCAACGATCTGCAATGCAAGCTCAATCAGCTGCCTATCCGAGTCGTCCGTGTAAGTGAAGATCTGGTGAGAGGAGATGGTCAAGGCGACATCCTTATCCACACCCTTGCTGTCTTCAAAAGTGACCATCACCGGTCCAGCCTGCGAAGCAGGAGGAAGATATGTAACGATCGTGGACTCAGACCAACAGTGGGTCGCCAGAGCAACGTTCGAACCAAATCTCACTGTCAATCCAGGCCGGAAATGCGACCCAAGCAGAGTCACCTCGATTCCACCTCTGATAGGCCCTTGTGCCGGAATGATGCGCTGAATCGTTGGAACCGAAGCTCCTTGTGCCGATGACGAAGCTGTATGTTGCTCACCTAGTTGCGAAGGAGGCCCGACAGACGCTGTAGCAACAGACTTTCTCTCTGGCGTCGTGGAGAAAATACTTGTCGAGGATGACGTGCCGAAGTTATTTTGCGGAGACAGATTTTCGGAGCTTGTTGGCGACAAAGGATCTCTTCTGCTTACCGTGGAGGACACAGAGTTTTGTCTCGAGGTGAAAGAAGCCATGTTTCTTTGATGTTGAACAGATCCATAATACGTGCTTGAGCTGTCACAAGGAGACCATGGTCTCTTTTGTCTTTTCGAGCTGCGCATCGCTGCTGTAGAATCATCGCTCACCAAAGCGGTCGTAGGTTGTGAGTTGGATGACGACCCCATAGCCGCAAAACCTGCGTTCATGCTCGTGCTCGTAAAGTCGCTTGAAGAGTCCTCAATCGAGTTTGAGGAAAATTGCTTGATTTGTTCGCTGTTGATGTGCTGCTCGATATCATGCATTGGATCCTGCATCTGCTGCTCGCCTTCTTTGAAAGGCTTCTTCCTGTCCATGATCATGATTGGTTGCGTGAGCGTCTTGCCCAAAATCTTGTCGTTGTGGTCCTTCAAAACAAAAAGAAGCTTGAACCCACTTGGCTCTTGATGGTGTCTGCAATAGCATATTATTCTCGTGAGAAGATCAATTGATCTTCCTCTTGTGTTACCTCCGGTAGGACGAGGGAACGAAATAACCTCTTTGCAGTTGAAAATGATGGCTCTTTTTGTCGAGTTCATGTTCCAGTTTGACGACTCCTCTGAGACTCCGCGTTTGCGTCTCGAAGCTCTCTTGAGCTCTCTTCTCATACAACGTTTGCACACGTTACAACTTCTGAGATTGTCGGACTCCACCGTGCTGTTAGGAGAATCGTTCATGCCGGAAGACTGGTAGCCACCTCTGGCAATCACCACAAACGTCTCCAAAAACAAAATGTGCGGCTTCAAGCTCTCTGGAATCTCGCTGTTCTCTAACGTCAACTTAGGCTTGGCAATGGTATCTCTTGGCAAATGCAGCAAGAATTGTGGGGGAGCAGGCGAAACGTTCAGCTGAATCTTCATCTGTGTCTCCACTCTCGAATAAGAGGGCAGGTCCACCACATCCAGTCTGTACATCAGGTTTTCATCGTTGCTGGTGTCTGTGTATTCGCTTGGAAGACTCGTTGTGAGCACTTCAACGGACTCCGAAAACTCAGAGCTCTCGTCCATGTTGTCAGGGCCTGTCGAATACCCACCAAACTTGAGCTTCATCAGCTCTTCACGCGATTTCTCAAACCTTTCAAACTCCTCAGATTGAACAGCGTTGTTTGTGGCGTCCTGCTGTAAACTTTCACGAAACAAAAGTGCATCTTCGTCCTCCTGCTTGACAAACATGTTGAAAGGAACCTGCTCCTCAGCTTCACCACCGTATTCGGCCTTGTCCTGCTTCGGAACAGGCTCAAAAAGTCTCATGTCAAGGAACTCGTCCAGCACATCGGGGTCTGTTTGCATGTTGTGCATGAATTCTTGAGTCGGATCCGCCATTTTGGGACTTATTGACAACAAAGTCTCCATTTTCCACGATTTATAGTGTTATTTAGGGAGCTAACGTCGACGATTTTAATTCGTAACCCCCAGTCAAATCTTGGAATGTTGTGTAATACGCGTCGGATATCGCTAAATGTCTCTTAAACTGCGCATATATCTGAATCGTTGTTTTTGAAGACAAAATCGCAGCTAATCGACCTGGTTGTAGTAATAAATTATCTAGTTTGATCCAGATAAGAGAGACAAAGCCCTCTTTAAAGTGGTTTTTCATCAAATTGGAAACCCCCTAGCAATCAAATTTTTGCGAGAAGCCGCGCCACCCAACAAAAAAGGGACAACACAGATCTCGTCGCGAGGTGTTACCCGGCACAAATATTATGTTTTAGGGCTGATTCAACATGTAAATGGGAGCCATCACCTTATGCTCTATCAGAGATGCGATGTGTCACGGGGTATCTGTAGTAGTTGGGGACCGTTCTTATGCGTAGATAAGGCACAACTGGAAATAAAAAACCCCATCTAGACAGCACCTACCATCAGCCCACTATCACTGCAGCTAGCAAGATAACCGTGCACTGTTAACCTTAATCAATAATACCGCAAAAAAACACGAACGACCAAAAGACCAAGGTAGATAGGTCAACTGGTTTAGAACTCCGACTGTTGACTATCTCCCCAGGAGGTTCGAGTTTCCAATAAATATGTGTCAATTGCTCATTGTTCCCGAGTTTCCTGTAACTGACCTCCTATAGCCACATCCTGAAACATTCTTTATCAGTCCAGACTTGATCACCTTCGACGCTCGCAGACAACCCAACTGGACTTTCCTCGGGGGCCTGTCAGAGAGACCATATTCGCTTACGTAACCAATTACCAAATTTTTCAGTAGAAAATTTTCGCATCTAAAAAAAAATTTAAAAAAAAAAAATTTCTAGGGAAAGAAAAAATTCCTAGGATCCTTACACTTATCTCCTCATCTACACCGAGTTAGTACACCATTATACCACTACAAATGCCCGAACAAGTGCAATTTCGGATCATTGTGGGCTCTTATGAGCACTCGCTACTGTGCTTGTCGGTGATCATCCCGACTACGCCAGCTGAGTCGGAGGAGACGAAATCGACCAAACAGGCTCTGTTCCAGCCGATCTTCCATTTTCAGGCACACTCGCTATCGATCAGGGCCATGGACGTTGGCAGACGGTATCTTGTGACAGGATCGAACGATGAGCACATCAAAATTTACGATTTGCAGAAGAGAAAGGAGCTGGGAACGCTTTTACAACATCAGGGTTCGATCACAAAGTTGACCTTTTCCGACGAGCACGACGACAACTTGGAGGATTCGCAGTATCCGAGCCACAAGAACGGTAAATGGCTGCTGAGTGCGGCAGAAGACGGCAAAATTGTGATCTGGCGCACGAAAGATTGGGAGCCGTTTGGAATTTTGAAGGGCCACACTGCGAGGGTCAATGATCTGGCCATACATCCGTCGGGAAGAGTTGCCATTTCTGTGAGCGATGACCGCACAGTGAAGCTGTGGAACTTGATGACGGCAAAGAAGGCTTCGACGCTGAAATTGAAGGGTGCTCACACGCTCGGACAGCAGCCTTCGCTGTGTAAGTTCAATTCTGACGGCGAGTATTTTGTCGTGGGACTTGTGACAAAGCTGATGCTTTACCGCACGAGAGAGGCGAAGATCCAGCGTGTTTTGCAGCTCAAACAGACACTGATGGCGATGGATTTCCTCGTTTTGGAGGGCGTTGAATACCTGGTTCTTGCCACAGGAAACGGGGCCCTGATGTTCTACAAGATTGACGAGCTGACAACAGAGCAGGAGGAGCTCAAGGGCGACATGGGCGAGCCAGAGTTCGTCTTGCAGGGCCATGCGACCAGAATCAAGGGGTTCTCGGTGTATCAGGAGAAGAACGACGGGGGAATTCTGACGTATATGGTTTCGATCTCGTCGGACGGAAAGATTGTTGTTTGGGACATGAAGCAGCGTGACCAGGTGGCCGTTTACGATTCGGGAGAGCGGCTGAATGTGGTGGCCACGGTGAACGAGACGGTCGAGAAGGCCGGCACGATGAAGCCGCGGTACGACCCGGAGGCGCGCGACACGAGGGAGGTCGAGAGCGAATACGAGAGCGACGGCGAGCTGATGACACAGGTCATGAGGGGAAAGCCTAAGAAGGGCAAGAAGAAGGGCAAGAAGAAGAAGAGTCTGATCAGCGTTGAGGTCGAGAATTGAGACACGACGGGGCGTAGCGGGACAGAGTAATGACTGACATAGGAATTCAGATAGCACACTTTTTTCTGGTCAGGACCTAGCTGTTTCGATGGTTATAGAGTTGTAATAAAACGTCATTTTCGAGGAATTATTGTGTTTCCTGTAGTTCTGTTTTGGCATTTTTCAGTGCGGCTCAGGTGAAAAATTCAGGATCTCAGATCTCAGATCTCAGATCTCAAAAAAAAAAAAAAAAATTTCTGGAGTGCAGGTGAAGAATTTCAAAGCCCGTATAGATCAAAAGCATTGTACAACGTTGTCTTACTGGATTTATAAAGGGACTAAAGTCTAAAAAAAACAGCCACTGGGCACAGAATTCGCAGTCCATCATGTCTATTAACCCAGACGAGCAACATGCTTGTCGAACAGAGCCTTGGCTCTGGTCCAGACTGGAGCAGTGTCTCTCTCTGGCAACTGTTTCAGGGAAGGCAGCAGGTCTCTGACAAAGAACTCGGAAGCCTCTCTTGGCAGCAGACTTGGCAGATGGTCAATGCTGATCACAGACAACTTAGGACCCTTGGTGGTCTCGACTCTCACGGTTGGCTCGTTGAAAACAGTGGCCACAGTGTAAACTGGAATAGGGTTGTGAGGGTTGGTAGTGTCGGCAGAAACGTCGACAATGGTTCTAAGCTTTCTGTTCTCGTCGTTCAGGGTGTCCAAGTTGCAGAATGGAGGAATTGGCTGCGACAGGTAGATACAGTTGACAAAGATGTCGCTCTGAACAATCTCTGGGAACGGACCGCCCTTAGCGGTCTCGGCCATGTCCCATTTGAGGATGTTGGAGTCAGGAATTCCAACCTTTTTGCACAGATCAACGGCTCCCGATCCGCATCTTCCAAGAGCACCAATCACCAAAACAGTAGGGTACTTGCCGGTCTTGGCAACAGCCTCATCCAGAGCCTTTTTGACATCAGCCACAAGCTCAGCCTCGTTTGGATAAGGCGAGACACCCGGCAGGTCCTTGTCGTCGGAGTTCAGCTGCTTGAAGGCCCAGTCCTCAACACCAAGAGCGGCACCGGCAAATCCAGCATAGTAGCCGAAAGCAGCCACTCTTCTTCCCTGGTCATTTTCCAAGAACTCCAGGTCGTAAAGGACACCGTTTCCGGCAGGGAATCTGCTCAAAACGTCTTGCCAGCCGGCCTGGTCCTTGTAACAGTGGGCAAACTGGATGTGTTCGTGCACCAATGGGAAAGATTCCTCTGGAAGCTCCTTCAAACCGAGAATGATTCTTTCCTTAGGAGCGTTCACCCACGAACCCTCCTCGACAATGGTGGCGCCGGCCTTCTCGTACTCACTGGTGTCGAACGTGGATTGCGAAGACTTCTCAACGAAGATCTCAAAGTTTCCGGTTTCCAGCAATTCTTTGGTGGTGGAAGGCGTCAAAGCAGCTCTAGCCTCAAGAGGCTTGGTCTCTGCTCTCAAATGGAGAATCACTTTGTTAGACATGTTGTGTTTTTTTGTGGGAGATACAGAGGAAACAAGTGAACGGCGAGAGATTGTCGTAGCTTTTTATGCTCGAAATTTTCTATGACTCTCTCTGTTAATTTTTTTTTTGGTCGTTGACTCATATCTATGCTTACGTCAGCGTCGATCGACGCGCGGCCGACTCGCGTTAAATAATTTCTTTGTTTCATTAAATCAAAACAAAAAAAGTAGCCCTCTCTGATCTTGTTCTCTTCTCCCATCACTTGTGTCCCTGCCATGTCGAACGAAATGCTGACCAACAGCCCAAACACGTCTACGCTGACGATATCGCCTCTGGTGACCAACAAGCGGTCCAAAGACTATTTCCAGACCCCGCCGAACCTTCTTGCCAGCCATCCTCAAGCGCAGTCGCAGGCGGGACATCGGGTTTTCTCGTCGCCGAACGTGTCGAAGTCGATCCACAGCAAGCTGAGCACGCTGAACAGCAAGGACGATGACGAGGAAGTCCCGCTCACACAGGCGGACAAATTGCGACTCTGGAGACACGACGCCCTGATGCAACACCACTACAACACGGCGATCTACATTGGAGACAAGGTTCTTTCGCTGACAAACGACCCAAACGACGCGTTTTGGCTTGCACAGGTGCACTATTCGAACGGAAACTACCAAATTGCGCGCAATCTGTTGTCGGGACCGCGGTTTGAGGAGTCTGTGAGCTGTCGATACCTGGCTGCGCTGTGTCTGATCAAGCTGGAGAAGTACGACGAAGCTCTAGACATCATCGGGGAGGTGAACCCGTTCAAAACGGACCACTCGGTGAAAAATCCGGACGGCGGAGTCAAGTTGGAGGCCTCGATGTGCTATTTGAGAGGTCTCACGTACAGCAAACAGAACAATTTCGACCGGGCAAAGGAGTGTTACAAGGAGGCTGTGATGGTGGATGTGAAGTGTTTCGAGGCATTCAACGAGCTTGTTAACAACCATCTGATGTCTCCAGACGAGGAGTGGGAGCTGCTGAGTCTGCTGAACTTTGACGATGCGGATAACAACAACGAGCTGGTTAAGCTTTTGTACACCACGAGGCTCAACAAATACAAGAACGTGAGCGTTTTTGAGGAGGCCGAACAACGATTGAAAGATGAGTACAACTTGGACGAGAATTTGGACATTATGCTGAGCCGCGCCGATCTGCTGTTCATTCAGTGCAAGTTCCAACTGTGCCTGGATCTGTGCGAGAAGATTATTCAAAAGGACGAGCTCAATTTGAGCGTTTTGCCCAACTATCTCAGTTGTCTACACGAGCTTGGCGGGAAGAACAAACTGTTTTTGATGGCACACAAGCTGGCTGAAAACTATCCCAACCACCACATCACATGGTTGGCCATAGGAATATACTACTTCTCGATCAAAAAGACCAACGAGGCCCGTGTTTTCTTCTCAAAGGCCTCCATGCTAAACCCGAACTTTGGGCCGGCCTGGATCGGATTTTCGCACACGTTTGCAGCAGAGGGTGAGCACGAACAGGCAATCAGTGCCTACGCAACGGCGTCCCGGCTTTTCTCGGGAATTCATCTTCCAAATCTGTTCCTGGGAATGCAATACTTGCAAATGAACAATCTGACGCTATCGCATGAGTACCTCATGTCGTCGTACTCAATTTGTCCAACAGATCCGCTGCTCTTGAACGAGCTGGGAGTGCTTTTCTATCGCAGAACTCAACTGAACAAGGCAGAAAGTTACTTCCAGAAAGCTCTCAGCGCTGCCAAGAACCTAGACTCGAACGCTAAAGCCTGGTCATCCATTCATTGCAATTTGGGCCACGTCTACAGACGACTGAACATGCTTGACAAGTCGCTGAACCATTTCAACAAGGTGCTCCGAATCTCCAGAAGAGATGTGAATATTTACTCGGCGATCGGACTGCTTTATTTGAAAATGGGCAAGATATCCAAGGCCATCGAAGTTCTGCACATTGCGCTGTCTATCCAGCCAAACGACCCTATAGCACTGGACTTATTGAACAAATCGCTGGAGTCCAATCTGTACATCACAAACAAGAAGTTCTTGGACGATAATGCAGGAGCAACACAGACGCTGCAACAAAGTTTCCAATTCTCAGGCACACAAAGACAGACAAGTGACTACAATGCAAAGAAAAATCTGGTTATGCAGACGCCAATAAACAAGCCAATCAAGAATTTGAAGTTCATCGGAGAGGATAAGAAGAGAGATCTGGATTTGATTGCCGAGGATCTGAAACGAGGAGAGGATTCCAGCGATGAAGATGATGATGAAATTATGGAAATTGAGAGCGATTAGCGTGGATGAGAGCTATGAGTGGAAGGACTGGTTTTGTTCCCTTTTGCCGTCTCTGTTGATCGTGTAATACTATGTCATTTACTCGTTGCCATACCAAATTAGATAGATAATCCTGAATGAGAAAATTGATGACTAAGCAATTACGCGAACTTTTTTTTTTTTTTTTTGGCTTTTCCTTTGGTCTGGAGGAGGATTTTTGACATGGACAAGAAGAAATGTAGCCCTCTTTTGGAGATGATTTGTTTTGGTAATTCGAGCCAATTTATTTATAGACGATGCTACGACTATCTAATTTTGTCAGGCTAACACTTGCTCGACAGGTCCGATACGCTGGTACGTTCAGATCTGTCGTTTCCGCGGGGAAATCAGGCGTTAGGACAAAGGTTACGATATCGACCCCAATCATGTTGGCAATGGAGAACGAAAAGGCACAGAAAGCATACAGTGACGAGCATTCAAAATACGAGATGTACAAATTACAAAACAGCGCGTTTGTGGGGCTCTTGGAAGAGCTGATTGATCGGGTCGATTTCACGATAAAGGACACAGACATGCGAACAAAGGGTAATGCTGTGAGGGAAAACCTCCCATTACTTCCCAAACAAGTGACTAAAGAATCTCTTGAGCAGTTGATTTACGAATTGACGTGCTACCGGTACCCGACAAACGTCAAGCGGGTGGGTAAGATGATCGGGGCGGTAATTAAGGACGATAATATCATTAATATGTTGACTAGACGGTCTCTTTTGATGCTAACAAGGTACTATTATGAGCGGCGACACCACGACGGAATGAATCGAGTGCAGGAGATTGTGAAATTGATGGGTTTGGAGAACGACAGTGAGTTCTGGAGGGTCAAGATTCGTTCCGAAGTGGACAACAAGGCACTTGAAGAGCTGGCGAACTATGATCGGATTGCGTTGAGTGATCTGAGAACAGTTTACGAGTACATGGATCGGAGGTTTCTTGAGCGGATGGAGAGTTTGTTTTTGAAACGTGAATTGGACGTGAATGAACTGTTCAAAGAGACTGTTGCGATCCGCAAAGCGAAGAGTGCGGATGAGCTATTGAGATATATGGCGAGTCATGACGTTTCCCCGAGCGAGTTTTCAACAAAATGTGCTGTTCAGCTGTTTCTGAGTGAGAAGCGGTACACAGAGGCGTGGTTTTATGCAAAAGGCATTCTAAGGAAGGACAATGTACTTCTTGGACCTCAGATTGGACACGAGTTTGTGAAGACTCTTATTGGTTCGGGACAGCCGTACTTTGTTCTTTCATTTGCCGAGTCGTACCATGGTTCGTTTGGATTGGATATCAGAAACTACGCTCTTTGGAAGTTGTCCCAACAGCTGATGACCGAAAAGAACATAGACGAGAAGTGGACCATGCGGTGCAACATTTTGCATTCGCTTTTGAAGGAGTCTCAAGGGTGGTACAAACCTCACAATTTGCTGATTGACTCGAAGAAGCATGCCAAATTCATGGGCAATCACGACTTCAAAATTTCGCAGAAACTGAGTCCAAAGGATCGGAAAGCGTTTTTAATGATTGTTCGGAACAGCCACTTGCCCTCAAGCAATCCAATTTTTGACCCATCTCTGCACAACCGCGATCATAGACGGTCATTCCAGGTTTTTGGGTACGAGCAAGACGAGTATCATCAGAAGATTGGGCGAATGATTGCCAAAGGATCTGTTGAGAAGGCGTGGAAACTGGCCAAACACAACGGGCTGGATGCATACGTTGGGATGAAGTTTGTGAGACACTTTATCGAGAAAGACAAGCTGTATTTTGCGTACGGCATGTTGAATCTTCTGAAGAGCGAGGGCGTGAATGTTCGGTTTGAGGGACTGGTGAGCATGGCGAACAGATTGTGCTTTTATCCGGCGAATAAGAACTGGATTTTTCTTGTTAGAATGATATATCACGAGACGAAGATCCACAGCGGATTCTGGAAGCAGGCACGGAGACAACAACTGAGCGAGAAGGCGAAACAGGCTGGCTTGAAGCTTTCATTCAAGCAGAGGGTCAGCGACTCTGAGCAGACATTGTGGAACAAGCTAGACAAGAGTCTGAGTTGGATTGGCGGGGTGATGAATTTGGATCTTGAGTCGAATTCGACGTCGTTCAAGCTGTATTCAGAGTATTTTGTTCGCTCTGCCAGCAACGAGCATCTGGAACGTGTGAAAGACCGGCTTGTTTCAGAGAGTCCCGAGGAGGCTTGGGAGCTTGTGGAGGAACACGGACTTGATTCGGACGTTGCAGTTGCATTTTTGGACTATTTTGAGCGCAAAAACGAGCTATACAACGTGTATGCGTTTGCGAGACTTCTTCGGACCCGGTTTGGTCTGGACAAGTTGAGCGATTACGAATGCTACGAGCGGGTAATTCAGCGGATTGTTTCTGACATGGAGCCCGGCGAAGCGAGCTGGAGATTGCTCAAGATTCTGCATGCTAGAACGGGGTATCTGGATATTTGGACGCGGCGGGACGTGGACACGCAGCTACGCCGCAAGTACGGACATTTTGAGAGCTGGGAGCTGAGTCCTGAGGAGCGGGAGCTTTCTGAGCAGATCATTGTCAATTTGAAGTGGTCAGACGACGTTCCGATTTTCAGTCTGGAGAAGAACGACGAGCTGTTTGTGAGAGCTGCTAAAGTTTTTCGACAAGATTTATTGAACTAGACAAAGAAAACGGTTTAGATAAGGAGGTTGAACACAAGACTGAGTGCCAGAACCAGCACGGAGACCTGTTTGGCAGCCGCGGAGCCGACGTATTCGGTGAGGAAGTTTGCTGGCGAAGCGGCAGACGTTGCGGACGTCGAGAAGGACGTTTCGGCTAGCGTTAGCGAGCTGGACAGCGTTGTTGTCGATGAGCTTTCGCTGAGATGGACTGTGTCTGTTAGTGCCAGGGTGCTGGTTGTTGTGATTTCCGAAGACGAGCACGAGACGGTTGTGGAGGTTGTGACTATGGAGGAGACAGTTGTTTCTTCGGATTGAACTGGTGTTGTCTGTGTTGTGCTTTCCGGAGTAATTGAAGAGGTTGTTGAGGTTTCAGCGACAGAAGACTCGGATTCTGGGGTTGAAGTTGGCTGAATTGAAGTTTCCAGCGAAGTTGATGGGGTTGCTGGGGTTTCGGAGGTGGTTGAAGTGGAGGAGTCTGGTGGGGATGTCGATTCGGTTGTTGTTCCGCTGCAACTGACGGTGACGAGCTCTGTTGATGTTATCTCGGTGATGGATGTTTCTGCGACGGTGCTGGAGTATGGGCTTTCGCATTCGGTGCAGACGGTGACGTAGGAGGTGGTGAGTGTCGAGAGAGTGGACCAGGTGGTGTATTCGGAGGAGATGGAGGAGATGGAGACTGGTGGAGTTGACACGGATGAAACGACACTTGAGGAGATTTTGGAGGAGGAGATTTGGCTTGATGAAGAGGAAGTTGGAGATGGAGTTGAAGATGAGGAAGCAGGAGTTGAAGTTGATGACGTTGAAGAAATTGGAGTTGAAGAGGTTGGAGTTGAAGAGGTTGGAGTTGAAGAGGTTGGAGTTGATGAGATTGAAGTCGAGGCAATGGAAGTCGAGTTTGGACTTGACGAGGTTGTACTCGAAGAGCTTGAACTTGGGCTTGAAGGAGAACTTGAAGGAGAACTTGAAGAGGAACTTGAAGAGGAACTTGAGGAAGAACTTGAAGAAGAGCTTGAAGGAGAACTTGCACTTGAGCTCGAAGAAGGACTTGCACTTGAAGAAGATGATGAACTCAAACTTGAACTTGAAGAACTTGAAGAACTTGAAGAACTTGAAGAAGATGAAGAACTTTCACTTGCACTTGAAGAACTTGAAGAACTTTCACTTGCACTCGAACTTGCACTCGAACTAGTCGATTCCACACTCACTGGACAAGAAGACTCGGTGTAAACAACCACAGGAGTCTCTGTATAAAACGTCTCGGTCTTGTCGCCATTGACACTGGTGGTTGAGAACGACGAAATCGAAGTGGAAGAGGCATAACATCCGGAAGGAGTGAGCACCGAAGACGACTCCTCTTCACAACGGTGACAATAGGTGCTTGTGACGGTGTTGAACGAGCTGACGGTGACCTCTTCGCATGGAATCACCGTGGAATATGTGGAAACTGAATGCGATTGCAACTGACTGGTTGTTGTTTCGCCGGCAACGGAGGTGGTGTATGTGTACACCGTCTGAGTCGTCATGAATGGCACTCCGCAAGTGGTTGTTGGGGTTGGTGTCGATTTGGTGATGCTTGTGTCTTTGATTGTGGAGGAAGAAGAAGAGGAGACAGGAGTTGAGGTGGTGGATGTGGAGGAAGTTGAGGAAGTTGAGGAAGTTGAGGAAGTTGAGGAAGTTGAGGAAGTTGAGGAAGTTGAGGAAGTTGAGGAAGTTGGAGTGGCTGAAGTGGTTGAAGAAGATGAAGTACTAAAAGTACTAGAAGTGCTAGTACTAGAGCTCGATGAAGTTGACGAAGATGAAGTACTGGAAGTACTAGAAGTTGATAAAGTACTAGAAGTTGATGAAGTACTAGAAGTTGATGAAGTACTAGAAGTACTAGAAGTACTAGAAGTACTAGAAGTACTAGAAGTACTAGAAGAACTAGTACTAGAGCTCGATGAAGTTGTTGGTGTTGAAGTCGTCGAAGTTGTTGGCGTTGGAGTCGTCGAAGTACTTGAAGTACTTGAAGTACTTGAGGTGCTCGACGAACTCGTAGTTGTCAAAGTGCACGAAGTGGATGAAGATGTTGAAGTACTAGAGGTACAGGAAGTACTCGTCTCGCTAGTCTCACTCGTCACCGGACACAACTTCGTGGTCAAATAACTGCTAACAGTCGTGAAAGTGCTGGTGTAAACTTTGCCCTGATTGTCGGTGGCTTCAACCTCGGAGGTGACCGTCTCGGTCTTTGTGTACGGCGAGTTACACGGCCGGGTCTTGAGAATAGTCGTGGTAGAGTCCGGAAGAGTGGTGTCTGACGAAGTGTGGCTGGTGCTGGTGACTGTGGCGGTGCCTGGGATGGCGCAGTAGGTCACAACAACAGTGGTGGATCCGTAATCGTTGACTGCCGTGGAGTAGCTCAATTGTTGCCAAGTGGCTGTTCCGTCTATGGTGACCAGTGTTGGCACATAACTGACGGGAACCCAGGTTGTGACTGTGGCGTCGTTGTTGGTGACGGTGGTGACCGATCCATAGTCGGTGGTGGTCTTGCAGACACGGCCCCCGGCGTAGCAGTACTTTGAAGTGAGTGTGGTGTAATCTTCGGCAAGTGCACCGGCGAAGAAAACGAGCGTGCTGAGTAGTTGGATCGTGGATAATTTCATGGAAACGAATGACAGTCGGTGGTTATAATGGGATCGATCATGGATTCTTAGACACTTGACGGATCGGAATTTTGTGCCGTTATATACTGGCAATCTGTTGTTTGATCCCTCTTTTCGTCTGTTCTGCTACGTTTCAGATAGGTCATCTGGATCAAGACTCTAGACCCAGATGGCTTTGTGTCCTTCAAAACACTCGCCTCAGATCCTGCTCCCCAGAACTCCCCATTTATGTCCCAATTAGGCAACTGCCAGATCTCGCTCCTCGATGCATGGAACTTTTTTTTTTCGCACCCAAATCGGGGCAAATTTCTCGATATCAAGGGTTTCCTATCTGGGACCTCAAAGGACCATTTTGAATCTATTTATTTAATCAACAACGATTGTGTCGAAAACAGAGTCTGAAACTCTGGCTACAACAACTAAAAATAGACAGCCCGTTGAAACATTTAGATTTAGTTCGATTGGTTTGTAGTGTCGTACAACACAAGGTGGAAAATTGCGGTTCTGGCCCTTTCTTTGAAGTCCGAGATGTGACAATGGTTATTGAGGTTTCTGATTGCCTCATAAAACCCAAGATCAATCAGCTTGAGTGCTCTATTTTTAGAACTCAAATACTTCTTGAATTGCGACGAGTCCACCGCATCCACATCCATTGCGTCACCTTCATCACCAGTTCCCCTCTGGTCGCTCGTATTTGTCGCCTCATCCTCCTCGTTCTCGGAGTCGGACCCAGACGTCTCCTCTTTCCAGGTCAGATTGATCACAGTCCAAACGACACTCAGTCTGATCTTCCAGTCGTCGTCCTCCTGGTCGTCTCCCAGATCTGCGCTGCCGAAAGTGATCGCATCGAGGTAGTTTGGCGTGGGCTTCTCCTTCAAAAATTGCAGCAGCTTCTGCAACAAAGCGTCGTTGCACATGATCAGCGAGCGATTTTCCACGTCAGAAGCTGCCAGATGCACAATGATATAATTGATTGCCAATATAACCTCTGTGTCCTCCGCTTCCTCCAAATGTTTCAGCAGAAAATCTAGAAACGTGGTGTCTCCGTGTTTCTTTGCGGCGATCGAATTTGGAAAATAAGACACAATCTGACTCGCATAATTGAAAGATCCAACAGAAAGATTCCTCAAAATGTTGAAACACTGCTCTTTGATCTTCGGATTTGGATCGTAACACAGCTCAAATATCTTCTCCAGAGAGACCGATTTTTTGAAGTTCTCCTCGAGCCCAAGGTCGTCACCAAACAAAGAATTTCTAATCACCAGCAACGAGTTGAATCTCAAGATGTCGTGTTCCGATCGGTAGATGAAATTCTCCAGGATACTTGAGAGCTCGTCGGAGCTCAGCTGCTGTTTCATTGCGGAAAACTCAATGATGAGGTTCGAAATAATACCCAGGACAACGGACTTCAACAGGATTTCATCCTGGCGCATATCTTCTGGGTAATTCTGGATCAAATCCTCGGGAATTTGCAGTGTATTGATCAACAAATCAACCAGGTCCAAGTTCACAAGATACGTCCGCAACAGGCTTGCCGATCTCGAGAGGGAACGCAGCAAATAGCACGCCGAAAGGGTAATCTTGTTTGAAAGTCTCAATATCAAAAGTTTCCGCGGACTTGCTTTCGTGTGGGCCACCTGTTTGCACACTTCGAAATGTCTTTTCAGGGAGTCGATGATGATTGGTGCGATTTCATGTTTGATAATCATCTCTCGATAATTCTCTTTCTGTCCGCCGATGCAGCTCAAGATCAACAGCGAGTCCGAAAGCAGATACACAGACTCCTTGTCTAGAAACTTCTGCTCGGTCGAGTAATTGGCAGTCACAATTGAGCTGATTTTCGTCAGGAAGTTCGAACCCACCAGATAATCGTTGATAGAACCTTCATTTTCTGCAATCTGTGCCAGCAAAAAGATAGGAGACATTTCCTTGGGCACTTTATAGCCCATGTTGAGAGCGTTCATTTTGTTGAGACTCTTGATCCGCGAGACCAGGCTGATTAAGACAGGTGCTAGTTTCATATAATTGAATCGTTTTTGGTCTGGCGGCAAGAAAAACCTAGAGTATTGCACCAAAACGTTTGTGGAACTCAGCTTTAGGTTCAGATCGTATGCACTGAGAAATGACGTGAGCACGTAATACAACGGTTTTGGCAGCTGCAATCGCTTGTCGGTTTCCTGGCTGATCACTCTGAGCAGGTATGAGAGCGCATAGAGAAGAGGAGTCAACTTGTATACGAATTTTTCCAGCGACTTCTCGGAAGGCGGCTGGGGCATGACGAAGGTGGACTCGCAGGACTCAAAGTTGGACAAGTCTGCTGCTGTATTGTTCAAAATGAGCACTTTTTTCAGCACGGGAGCGATATCTCGTGCAATTCGTCTCATCAGCGGCCGATAGAGACAAACAACCAAGTTGCAAGGCTTGAGAAGCGGGATCAGGTTGCACGTGTCAAAAACCAGTCGACGGTCAGACTTACTATTATCCAGAATCGAGTAGATAATGTCAACCAAAAGCGGCCCTGCGTCGTCATATTCTGCCAGGTCAATATATGGGTCGGAACTGTATGCCAGAAGGTCCACCATGGTGCGGAAATTCACCGGAGCGAGCAAGTCTGGGTGTTTGACGGTGCTGTGGATGAGAGTTTCGAATGTTTTCACCGACAGAAGGAAGTCAATGTTAGATTTCAGGTAGCTGAATGACTGAATGATGACCGCGGTATCCTCCAGTAACTCCGGGTTCGATTCCTCGAGCAGAATGTCCTTGCAAACATCAAATTCCTCTATCAACTTATTCTTCTCCTTATCATTCCCCAGGATGGCCAATTTGATGGCCTTTATTTTGGCGATTTTCTGCTCAATTGGCCATTTCCGGAATTCTGAGCCCGTCAACAGCATTTTTGCACAGAACAAACCACCAATCAAACCTAATTAATATTGTTTAAGTTGGTTCTGATCTAAATAAATTGCCTTCAAGAGATGTTTTCCCTTTCAATTTGCTCTATCAGTTGCCACATTTTTTACCATTTTGGGGCTGCGAGACTTGATTTTGGGGCTGCCAAAAATTTTTCACAAAAAAATATTTTTTTTTCTTGAAAACGTCTGACTAACTTTGACACGCTCTCGCTTCTTTGCACCACTGCGTAACAACCACGGGCATCGGCGGCTCCAGACTGTACATCAGCATAATAGAGAGCCGGTTCAATACAAATACGCCAAGACAATCCCGGAAAGTTGCCGAAAATCTTTTCAAAACCCACATATTTTACACGTCATGCCTAGAGACCCGCTCATTGGAATTGTCGGGAAACCGTCCAGCGGGAAGTCAACGACCCTTAATTCGCTCACAGATGCAAACGCCAAAATCGGCTCGTTCCCCTTCACGACTATCGACCCCAACCGGGCCACAGGATATCTCCAGGTGGAGTGTGCGTGCGCAAGATTCGGGAAACAGGATCTGTGTAAGCCCAATTACGGCTGGTGTGAGAACGGAAAAAGACACGTCCCCGTCGAGCTGTTGGACGTTGCTGGTCTGATTCCCGGTGCATCGCAAGGTCTGGGTCTCGGTAACAAGTTTCTGGACGATCTCAGACAGGCCGATGCGCTAATCCATGTCGTGGACGTTTCGGGAACCACCGACGCTCAGGGAAAAGCTACCCGGGGTTATGATCCCGTGCGTGATGTGGAGTGGTTACAAGACGAGATCCGTCTCTGGATCGAGGGAAACCTGCAGAAAAGATGGGGGTCGATCGTCCGCAAACACACGGCCACCAAGTCGACCGTTGTTGAAACTCTGAGAGCGCAGTTTGGAGGTTACGGAGCCAGCACGAATCTGATTGCACAGGCAATTGACTCGATTGAAAACTTGCCTCCAATGGAAGAGTGGGACAACGAGTGGATTACTACGGTTGTCAAGCAGTTCATGAAGTACAAGTTTCCCACGGTGCTTTCTCTCAACAAAATCGACCATCCAGACGCGGACAAAAACGTGTCTAAAATCCTGCTCAAATATCCCGATACTCGGGCCGTTTTGACGAGCGCAATCACGGAACTTTTTCTGCGGAAGCTGGCAAAGCAAAATTACATAAAATATGACGAGGGAACCGAATTTGTCGACACACTCGCGGACCTCGGGCCGGAATCGGGACTCAAGGAGATGGATGAGAAACTTGCACAGCGAGTCGAGAACATCCGTGACCTGGTTCTGTTCAGATTCGGGTCCACAGGTGTCGTCCAGGTCCTCCAGGAGGCGGTCAAGGTGCTCGATCTCATTCCCGTCTACACCGTTAGAAACATCCAGACGTTCACCGGCAATTCGGGAACCAATGTGTTCCGCGATTGCACGCTGGTGAAACGCGGCACACCGGTCGGAAAGGTTGCGCGTACAATCATGGGCGAAGTTACCATCGCTGCCATAGAGGGAGTCGGGGGAAAACGCATTTCCGCCGATGATACCGTTGATATCGGCAAAAACGACATCCTTTCCTTCAAAATTGTCCCTGGTGGCCTCACAACAAGCTTCTAGCTCTATCCTTGTACAGAAAGATAATATAATATATATCTGAAACTTTTTTTTTTTTGTAGCTCCGCTCCGCCGCACACCCCGAGTTCCCCAGAAACTTTTGAGATTCCGCACCCCTTGTAAAACATCCTTGCACCAGACCACAGCCACACGGTTGCGGCTCGCCGCGGAAGCAAATGTTCACACGTGAGGCTGTCTGTGCGTGCGGAGAACTTTTTTTTTTTCCTTGCTGCCAACCGGGCTCCGGGTAACTTTCGCAGGCGGTTACCCAATCAGCCTCTCTTCCCCGGTGGAAAGTTCTAGCAATTTTACTAACAAAACCTCAACAGCCTCTTTTACTCGGTGTTTGCCAATAGAAACTACTGCACCGAGTGTGTACGTTTTTTTTCTCTACCCTGTGTGCCTTCTCACGTGAACATCATACTCCATCGACCTGCCCTTCACCATCCATTTAAGTGCACTTTTGGGACCAGTGTTTTCTAGTTTGCCCTCGTATGTCATTTGATTAATTTTCTTTTTCTGATAGACAAGAGGAAAAAAATAATAGAAAAAAACAGGCTGCGTCTTGATTTCTTACGTGATTGCTTGCCTAAGCAGGGACCGAAAAAAAAAACACACAACGGGAGATTTTTTTTTTTTCAGCAAACACACCATATCAGTTTGAACTCAAGGAGAAAACACCTTGAAACACCATGGGACGGCGAGACACGGCATCGCAGACAGTCTCCGGCACAGTTGCGACGCCGACGCTGCCACCTGGACAAATTGAGGAGCTCCTTGACAGCGGAGAGCTGCCCGGCAGAACGGAGGCCGACGATGCAGGAATGGGGCCGCTTATCATGCCATCCATGGACGAACACGGACTGATGCTTGACCCGATTTCCACGGTGACGGGCACGACTCCGAACGGGGTGAACGGCTCTGGCGGTATGGGGTCGATGTATCCCTTTCCCACCGCCGACACGCTGCCAACAGACTCTGGTGAGGTGGACCAGATTACGAACTCGCCGATTATCACGACTCCACAAACGCTCACGAACAACTCTCGCTCGTCAGTGAGTTTGGGTGCCCCAGAGATGCGGCAGTTGGCGTATCCCAACGGTTCGAATAGCAACTACATCATTCCGCGGTACAACAACGTGCCTCTTTACGACAGTCCGAAGCTTATCCAACCGGGTCTTAGTACCAACGGCACGAAGCCGATTCCTTTCAAGAAGCCAAAGCCTAAGAAGCTGACAAACTCATCGTCGGGGCCGCCGAAACGGTCCGGGTTTGTGATGAAGTTGTGGAACATGGTGAACGACCCGGAGAACTCCAAGTACATTTCGTGGATGCCGAACGGCGAGGCGTTCCAGGTGAACGACCGCGAGTGTTTTATGCGCTACGTTCTGCCAAAGTATTTCAAACACAACAATTTTGCGTCTTTTGTGAGACAGCTGAACATGTACGGCTGGCACAAGATCCAGGACGTGAACTCGGGTTCGCTCCAGCAGCGCGAAGAGGTGTGGCAGTTTGAGAATCCAAACTTCATTCGTGGCAAAGAGGAGCTTTTGGACAACATTGTGCGCAACAAGTCGTCGAAGGAGGGCGATGAGGAGGAAATTGACATCAACACTCTGATGATCGAGCTGGAAGGAATGAAGCAGAAGCAACGTCTGATTGCGGAAGATCTTCGGCGTGTTGTTCACGACAACGAGCTGCTCTGGAAGGAGAATTATCTCGCTCGCGAGCGGCACAAGGCTCAGTCAGAGACTCTGGATAAGATCCTGCGGTTCCTGGCAACTCTGTACGGCTCAGGCTCGTCCAAGTTCTTGGAGGGCACGAGTGATGCGTTGGATCTGCCCAAGAGACCGAACGGCGACCATCACCACCAGATGTCGCAGCCTGCGCCTCACCACCAGCCACACGAGCAGTACGACTACGCCGCGGGCCAGCCTCCGCAGTCTGCCGCCTACTACCAGCAACAACAACCGCAAGGAAACGGCTCGCGGCTGATGCTGACGAGTCGCGCGTTCAACGGCAGTTCTGCGTCGTCGGCCGACGGCACGGGACCGTCGATCGGCTCGCAGTTCGACCAGAACGAGTCTCCGATCCAGGAGATCCGCCGTGGCCCGGAGAACAGAAACGACCAGTACGATGCATACCAGCAGCCATATCCGATGCAACAGACTCCATCGTACCAGCCGCAGTTTGCGGCCGTCCAGTCGCCATCATCCATGGTTAACTCGCCACGTTCGTACTTCCCTGAGATCTCGCAGCAGCACCCGCAATTGCAGCAGCTGCACTCTGTTCCGCTGACGCCTTCGCCTCTCGCCAACACTTCTCGGAACGTCGACCCACCAGGCGAACCACCCACCAACTCGGAACACATCATGGGTAACATCAATCAGCAGTTGAACAAGCAACAGAACTCCATCAAACAGATAAACGACTGGATCTCGAAATTGACCAACAGCATGAACCGATACCCGGACGACCTGAGCGTGGGAACCACTCCAGTCCCCGACGACTTCAAGGTTGAAGACTTTTTCGTTCCTCAAACACCGAACGGCGGCGACAACCTGTCGTTGGCGAGCGATAACGGCCGAATCAACGAAATTTACGACTCCCGGCGCAAAACAGAGCCCGAAGAGGCGATCTACGGCATCGATAGCGCTCCTTCCTCAGGTTCGTCGGGAAATACGCCCAGCTCCAATTCTATTTCGTCCCGAAAAAGAGCCGATTCCGATCTGCCTCCAACAACAGAAACGACAAAGAGAGCTAGACATTGATAACCACCACATGTTTACTTTTACGTCGAGTGATGTCCAATTGCTGTTTCACGCTTTTCAATTATACATATATCTTAATGCTTTTATCACATCAGACTCAATTCTGGTGTGACTTCTACACATTTTCAGCCGATGACTTTAATTACGATTGTTAATAGCTACATACACACATTTGCTTCTTATGCTTCATACTTCTAATAAATATCCGTTTATTTCTACAAAAGATCCGAAGGATTCAGCTCTGCTGCCGTCTCCTGCTGTGCTCCCAGAGTTTGTGCCATCTCAGCAAACTCCGCATCGTTTTCTGCGAGACTTGAGTTGAACTTCATGTTTTTCCAGCGCAAGGAACCGTACAACTTCTCCCGGAAACTCTCGTCCTCTGCCGTGTACTGGCGACACTTGAAGTCCTCCAATCCGTGGATCCGGGCATAATTTGCCAGCTGTTTCAGATTCGTCGAGGACAGATAATCCTTCTTCTTTGAACGCGTCACCAGCTCGTCCACCATGACCCTCGTCAGGGGAGCCCAGTTCTCAAAGTATTTGCATTTAGCAAGATACCGGGAAACCAACTCGCTCGCCAAAATGTGTTTTGAACGGGTCCGAAACGTGTATGAGAACAGGTTCGACATTGCCACGCAGTTCCAGGGCTCGTCTCGAGCGATAAAGTATCTGTTGAATGCAGAAAACGTCCCTGAGTTCACAATCGAAAGCTCTTTTTTCTCCCGCTTCTCGCGCAAAACCACCTGCCAGGCTTCTTCGGGCCGGTCACAGTGCAAATAGCACTCCACAAGTCGGTTCAAAAGATATGTTGTCAGCTGTCCAGAATGTCCGTTTTTGCGGTAATACATCAGAAGCTGTTCCGGAGTGTATATCTTAGCCAGACTGTGCACAGCACTGTACCAAACAGGCTGCTGAGAGATCCCATATTCTTCCATTAGATCCAGCAGCTGGATCCTTGCCTCGTTTCCACGCAGCATCCGAAAAACATAGTACCATGTGTTGTTATTGGCTGCTATTTTCCTGTCCATCAATTGCTCTAATCTCTCGATCTTCGGCTCGTAAACAGTGGGAACGTTGCAGAATCCGAGAAGAATGTTGTCAAAGTCAATATCTTGTGGGATTCCCGAGCGGTCGCGCATCTTATTGAGCATTTCAATCGTCTTCTGCTGCTGACCATAGAAATGGAAATGGCCCACGATCCCCAAAAACGACTCTTTTGTCACCAGATCCGGAACGTTGTCCACTATGGTGTCAATTGCCTCCTCAATGGTCTCGCGAGCCTTGTGATGGTACCGTTTGGAAGTGAGCTCCTGCAAATACGTGTTGATGGACTGCTGGGTGAACTCTGGGGGCAATAGAGGCAGATACGTTTGGCGCGGTCTATCGGCAAACTCCCGATAAGGAAACTCCGATTGAGGGGCCGGCTTGGGAGTTATTCGGCGTAACAGTTGAATAATGGTCTGCTCCTGTGTCTGGTAGAAGGACTGTTCTAATCGATGGCTGGAAACAGTGGGAGTCTGTATGTTTGTCAGAGGTGTCGAAACCTCAGAATATGCTCGCAGAAGCGCACGTGACCGCGTCGGCGTGCCCAGAAACGCGATGGGTCTATATACAAGGGCCATTATCTGGGTTTTAGAGCGGGTTCGAAATAAAGAGGGAAACAAAAGAAGGTATAACAAGACAAAGGAAAAAAATATTGTGGATTTTTTTTTTAAAAGAATTCAATATATGCACCGCCACACACCAGCCACTGCATCCGCCACACCAAGCCCCGCACACAGCCAGTTTGCATATTCTAAATTTAAAGAAATCACACCAAAAAAGTATTGGGAAATTCTGGGGGGCAACAGAGGGGAGGCCTCCAGAAGACACAACAGAAATGACAGACACGCAATTGTTGTTCAGCACCAAAACAATCATGTGGAAGGACTCGTTCGGAGAGTTCCACATGAACAACGTGCTGCTACAGAACAAAAATGGACCATGTTTTATTATCTCCTTTGTCAACACGTTAGTCTTGTCCTCGGAGTTGGGGGATTTTGAGGGTTGGAGCACTGTTTCGGGGTCAAAACGGGCCAGTTCGACTGCTGGTGACGTGGATTCCGATGCTATTGCCCGGCGCAAGGTTTTGGCGGCCAATATAACGAGTCTCAAGAAGCTTTTGGTGGACAAGCAGGTTTGGTTTGACGCTATTTTGAACGAGCTGACTCATCTGATGCTTATATTGAACGAATCTTTGGCGGAACCCGTGGACATTGGCGAGATTCTCAATATTCTGCCGCAGCTTGGGTCCGGTCTGAACGTGAATCTGCGGTTGAACGACCCCGTGGTGGACGATTTTGAGGAGCATACTCCGAGCGTTTGTGCTCTTTTAGACATTTTTGGGCTGAAAATGGTGCACGGGTTTTTTTGTGAGGCTGATGGAATTTTTTCCGATCCGGAGCTGCAGAGTTTTGACAGATGTCAGGACTTTTTGATTGCTGTGCTACAGCAATTTTCCGAGACGGGCGTCGAGCTGGGTGAGCTGGACGACGCAGCGCTTGAGCGTCTTGGCGAAGAGTGCGCGGACGAGCAGAAAAAACTGAAGCTTCAGAAATTTTGCCGAGTTAGAAGATTTATTGAGGACAACAAGACCCAATTGACGGAAGCTGGACTGGAAATTCTCAAGACCGACGACAGATTGTTCCGCAACGACTCGGTGCTGATTTTCTTCCGCAACGACCACTTCAACACGCTCTACAAGGCGAACAACCAGCTGTATCTGTTGGCGAACGACGAGGGATATGGGGGCAGTGAGCAGGTGGTGTGGGAGCAGCTATGTTCTGTGAGTGGAGAGCACGACGAGCTCTTGAACGGGATGTTTGAGCCTGTAGCTCAGGATTCGGGCCACGTGTCGGGCGGCGACGAGACTGCTGGCGCTGGTGCTGCGGTCCACCAGATCGACTACTCCGACTTCACCATGGAGGAGCCAGCTGGCAGCGACGGTCCTTCGTCTGTGGACCAGCAGTTGGCGGCACAATTGCAGAGTCAAGAGGACGAGAGCTATGCCAAGGATCTGCAGGAGAAGTACAACCGAAGAAGCTCGCAGAGAGGCCACCGCGGAGCCGAGACCGGAGTCGGGACCGGGAGCGCTCGAAAGAGCTCTCAGAGAAGCAAGAACAGTTCTCGGGACGAACGCAAGGCCAGTTCAGGGTCTCCCCAGGACAAACCTGCCAACAAGGACTCCAATTGTGTGATCAGCTAGCCATTTTCTTATCGAGAAAAAAAAAGAACGGAAAAGAAATAACGCGCATCCGAGAATTACCGTCTTGACGCGCGAATAACAATAGGAACCGTTAAAGCGGGACAATGCAGCCTGGAGTGTTTGCGCACGTCAACAGTGGAACGGCAAGGGAGCCGCAGCAGGAACGCCAACAATAGCACGACGATTGACGGATTACTAATGTGAGGTGACAGAGTATAAAAGGGGTGGATTTTCTGCTGGGGGAAGAAGAAGAAGACAGAATCAAAAACCACTAACTACGCAAAGAAAAAAATGCCAGAATCACTTGCAGACACCAATCTTTTCAAGCCAATCAAGCTCGGAAACATCGAGCTCAAGAACCGTTTGGTTATGGCTCCTCTGACCCGTTTCCGTAACACGGAGGAGTTTGTTGCCACGGACTCGATGCTCAAATATTACGAGCAAAGAGCCGAGAACAACGGTGGATTGATCATTACCGAGGCCACTTTTGCTTCCTACGAGTTTGGACTGTACTCTCACGGTCCGATGATCAAGACAGACAAACAGGTTGAGGCATGGAGACAAATTGTGGAGGCTGTTCACAAGAAAGGCTCCTACATGGCTCTTCAGCTGTGGAACTTGGGACGTACAGCCGACCCTGCTCTGTTGAAGAAACACAACCTTCCATTCGTTGCCCCTTCGCCAATCTACTGGGACGAGGATTCCGAGAAGGCTGCGAAGGAGTGCGGCAACGAGCTCCGTGCCCTGACCATCGAAGAGATCGAGGACATGAAGAAGGAGTATGTCGCTGCCATCAAACGTGCCATCGAGGTGGCCAAGTTTGACATTGTCGAAATCCACAGCGCCCACGGATATCTTTTGGATCAATTCTTGCAAGCAGGAGCCAACGAGAGAACCGACAAGTACGGAGGATCCATCGAGAACCGTGCACGTTTCACTCTGGAGGTGATTGATCTTGCTATTGAGGCTGTTGGAGCCGAAAAGATTGCTGTTCGGTTCTCTCCATACTCGAAGTTCCAGGGTTCTGGCGGAGCAGACGCCCCAGTTCATCCTATTGCCCAGTTTGGATACGTCCTGAGCGAGCTCGAGAAGCGTGCTCAAGAGGGAAAGCGTCTGGCATACATCTCGCTTGTCGAGCCAAGAATGTACGGTATTTTCATGTCGGAAGATCCACGTCAATTCAGCACGGCTTGGGTCAGCGAGATCTGGACCGGTCCTCTGGTTAAGTCCGGTGCTTACTTCAGTGACGAAGACTACAGCAAGATCAAGTCCGACGTGAATGCTAACGATCACACCCTGATTGGTGCCGGAAGATACTACATTTCCAACCCAGATCTGGCCTCAAGACTCAAGAACGGCCAGGAACTGACCAAGTACGACCGTTCGCGGTTCTACAATGCGTTCTCCAACGACGGATATCTGACTTGGGGCAAGTACGGTGAGAAGGAGCTTCCTTCGGACAGTCCCGTTGCCACGGCTGTTCCAAAAGCTCTTGCTTAGGGAAGAATGTAGTGCTTAGGTAAGCCGATATAGGGTTTTTTTTTTTTCTTGGTTCGCGAAATTGCACGTTGGTGGGATTTTTTATATAGAAAATAAAAGGATCAGAAAAAAAAACCAAAAGCTAGCTATTTATTTATTTGCCTCTTGTTTTGGTGTTCGACGAGCATGTTCAAGGTTTTCAAGGGCAGCGGAATCGAGTCGAGCTACTCGGTTTCGGCAAACGCGCTGTTTGTCAGCAACAACGCGTGGACGATTTACCCGGCCAAACACAAGACCACCAAGAAGAAATGCAGTGTGTGGCAATTCAACAAGAGGGAGATGGAGACCCGGCTGCAAAACAGCGGGGTTCTGAACCGTAGCAACCGCGCGATGGTGATGGACGACATTGTTGCGTCGTTGCGGGCTCATATTTCCAATCTGGCGCGTTTCAAACACCCTAATTTGTTGACGGTGATCGAGCCTCTTGAAGACCACAAGAGCCGGGTGTTGTTCGTGACGGAATATGTTGTGAACGACCTGAGTTCGGTGGCGAAAAGCGAGCTGGACGAGATCATTGTGACGCGTGGGCTGTTGCAGGTGGCAAATGGGCTGAAATTTCTGCACCAGAGCGTCCATACGGTGCATCTGAACGTCAATCCAAGCTCTGTTCTGGTGACAGAGAACGCGGACTGGAAGCTCTCAGGACTTCAATTCATTGAGTCGATGGACCAGGGTGTGCACGAGAAGTTTGTGGACCCTCTGGACGCGCGCATGCCGTCTTTTCTTAGCCTGGACTTCCGATACACGTCACCGAACCTATTGTTGAAGCACAACGTGGACTACATTGACGACCTGTTTTCGCTCGGGTGTCTCATTTACTATCTGTTTAACGACGGAAATAGTCTTCTTTCGTGCTCGAGCTCGAGCGTTGCCGAGTACGAGCGGTCGTTTCTCCGGCTCAAGCAGATCCTTGGGTCGGCGAATCTGCGGGATCACGCCAGTTTCTCGCAGATTCCACCAAACTACATCGACATCTTTGTGCGGTTGCTCGCGGAGACGCAGGAATCGAGTCGCGACGTTTTGCAGCTGCGACAGCCGCTCACGATCGACGATCTGCTCGGGTCGAGGATCTTCAACAACGAGTTGGTGAAGTTGTTGAACGTGGTGGACGAGTTTCCGACGCTGTCGCAGCCCGAGAAGATTGCGTTCTTGCAGAATCTGACGCGCGAGATTGCCCAATTCCCGCGGCCGCTGTTGATCAATAAGTTTATCCCTGTTCTGACAGAGCTGGTGACTCCGTTCCTCGGCAAGAAACGTGCTCCGCTTACAGAGGACGACGAGAAAATGGTTACGGTCTGTTGCGAGAACCTGTTGGCTCTGAGTCCCCAACTTTCACAGCTCACATTTGCCGACAAGATCTTCCCGCTGCTGAGTCGCGCGGTTTCGGAGCTGGACATTGCGGCTCTGCGACTGCTGGTGATCTCGAACCTCGACACTGTTCGCACCAAGCTGAATGCCAGCGAGAACGAGCTCGGATCCAAGAGTTCCACGCAGTTTGTTTCGCTTTTGTCGCAGCTATTTGACCGCTCGATGGGCCAGACAGGCACCGTCCAAATCCAGGAGAAGATCCTCAACAATCTCGAGACGTTCCTCACGTTCCAAACTTATTCCACAATCACAAGCAAGACACTGCCGGCAATTTGCCAGTTGTTCAGCACCACCAGCT
The DNA here is from genome assembly GCA_003709205.3 of Ogataea zsoltii. Classification (NCBI taxonomy): domain Eukaryota; kingdom Fungi; phylum Ascomycota; class Pichiomycetes; order Pichiales; family Pichiaceae; genus Ogataea; species Ogataea zsoltii. Next base: position 107,434 of record PPKH03000027.1, read on the forward strand.
CGCTCAAGATCAAAAACCTCACGATCAAGTCTTTCATCCTGCTCATCAGCGGAATGAAGGACAAGAATCTGGACAGCTACGTGATTATCGAAAAGTTGCTTCCCTTGATTCAGAACACATCGCCGTCCAATTTTTCCAACTCCAACCTGCTGCTCAACATGATCCGGCTCTACGAAACGATATTCCAGAAGCTGTCGCGCAGTCCGGCGACGCTGTCGGTCGGAAAGAACGAGGTCGATGTGTGCGAGCTGATTACCAACTCCATCTTTTTCCAACTCTGGAAGCTCAGCAATTTTGTTTCGCGGCCACGTGATCTGGATCAGGTGTTCCACAGCATTTCCGAGGTCGAGTCGTATCTGAAGAAGTCGATAGCAGCGAAGGTCGGCAGCAGAGTGTCTGCCACCGAGGACGAGTTTGGCGAGTTTGAGACCAGCGAGCCCGAGAGGACTGCGTGGTCGCCTTCGCCACAGAAACACCAAAACGGCTTCCAGTCCAGAACGCAACCAAGGACAGAAACAAGGACAGAAACAAGGACGGAGCCAAGGACGGAGCCAAGGACTCAGCAACCGCAACAGGCCTCACCGTCTCTTTGGCAACAGAATCAATCTCCAAAGCCCTTGCACGCCCAGCCAGCGACACCGTCATTTTCCCAGTCAACATATCAGCCCACTCAGCCAACTTACCAATCGACTCAGCCAAATTATCAGCCCACTCAGGTCTCTGCTAAGCCAGCTACTGACTTCTCGGATCTGTTAATGCAGCCAATGAAGGCCACCCGCGTGAACTCGCCGCCACTGACCCAAACTGCATCCATCACCAACAACAACACAATCACCAATAACACCGGCTATATTGATTGGTCAAAAACGTCGACATCAACAACCTCTCCTCCGGGATGGTCAAACACAAAAAACACATCCCTCAACTCGTTCGAGCCAATCAAACCTACAAAGAAGTACTCGTCAAACAACTATGACAGCTTGATTTAATGTATAAATAGGGTATAGATAGACCAATGCACACTGTCGAGATACGACCTTTCATTGTGACTCGGAATCAATCACCGTTATTTGGTCTTGGTGTCTGCTTCCATCGCCTCATCGACTCTCTTCTCATAAATATTCTTGTTCTCCATGCTCTCCATCTCCATGCTATTCAAACAGTCCTTGAAAATCTTCAACTGTTTGCTGATATCTTCCATCTTGATCAAAACTTTGTTGTTCCCGTCCATAAACCCGTAGATCGAGTACCGCAACCCCGTCTCCTCGCAGAAATCCAGCACGTACTTCTGTGCCTTTCTGAAGTTGTGGCGTGGCATGCGCGGGAAAAGATGGTGGATTGCCTGGAATTGCAAACCCCCGTGGAAGAAATCAAACCACTCTGGACAGTCCACATCCATTGTTGTTCTCAGCTGTCTGGCAGGGAAAGACTCCGAGGTGCCCAAGTCGGATGTGGACATCGCAAAATGGCTGAGAGTGATCTGAACGTGCACAATCATCGTGGTCACGTGTGAAACCATGATGAACTGGATTTTTTGTCCCCAGGTGTCCAGCGATCCAATCACAAGATAGAAGAACCAGTAAAAAAAGAACGACAAACCGGCAATTTCAAAATAACGCAACCAAGCTCCTTTTCCGCGTGGTCCCAAACCACACAAAAGGTACTCCCAGGACAGTCTGTACAGATTGAATCTGCCAAAACACAAGATAGGATAGTACAACTTGCGTTGGAACTGGATCAAAAACTTGGCAAACGCGTCGAACCACAGTGTTTTCTCATAGTAGGTCGAATACAAATTACCCATTAGTCTCGAGCTCACTGCAAAGAATGGAAGATGCTGAATGTCTGGGTCATGCACAGGGTCGTTGGTGATCAAATGATGAACGTTGTGGTTTCTTTTCCACCATCCGAGAGAAAGACCACCCATCCAATCTGCAATAATGACGCCGATGATGTTGTCAATCTGGTAGTTGTGTGTAATGGCCAGATGGCCGGAATCATGCGCGATAAATGTAAGTTGCTGCCAACAAAGTCCGATCGAAAGCGCACTTAGGAAGTACCATTCGATCTTGAAAAACACCAGAAAATACAAAAACAAACCGATGTTGATGCACGCCTGCTTATAATACTCAACGTACGGGCATTCGTAAAGTCCAGCTTCTTTTATCCTCTCGTGCAACTGCCTGTATTTCTGGGAGATGAGTCGCTGTGTTTCGTAGTCCAAAGACGGCCATGTCTCAAGGTCCTCCTTAACCAGTTTGTTATCGAAATTCTCGATTATCACCTCCGGGTCTCGAATTGGACCGGTTTTCTCAATAATCGGGAACAACTCCGTTTTATTGAGTGACGGAATAGCTCCCTGAGGGATCTTTGGCTTCACTTCTGGAGGCATCAGTCCCACAAGCTTAGATCTCTCCTTTCCGTAAACCCCTCCCTGGATCGGAGGAAGCAAATTGACCCAATCGTGGTCAATTTGACCGATTCGGAATCGTTTGAATGTGGCTATCGTTTCGTCACAATGGTATGCATTCATCTCGTCGGTGGCGTCCCGGCCGATCATGTGGTGAACGGCCTTGTCTCCGCCGGGATGTTTTGCGATCCATTTGTTGAGACGCAAAACCCATTTGTTGTAAATAACAATCACGTCTCCGGCTGCAATGAGATCCTTGACGTCTTCAGGCGACAAGGTCCGCAACGTGGACAACGACGATGGCGATTTGGTAGAATCGGCACCAGTGGTGTATGAATCCCGCGGTGAAACCACCGGAGGAGATCCCAGCGTCTCGACAGCAACTTCCGTTTGGTACATGGAGTTGACAGGAAAACACCGCAAAGACAGCGTGTAAAAACGAAGAAAACAAGGGTGCCAAAGAAGAAAACGGGAAACAAGAACAAGACAAGATTTTTTTTATCTTGTTCCGAAAACGTGTTTTTGAAAAAGGGGCTGTCGAAAAAAAAATAGGGCTGCCGAAAAATCGTATAATTATTTCGTGAACTTAAAAGTGGTGTTATTTGTGCTTAAGGGACTTATTTGGCCATGTCGTACCAGCGTAAGACAGCAAAAACAAAACCGCGGCTGTTTGCAAACGACCTCAAGGCGCTGTTGTATGCGTTTGGCGACAGCTCGTCGCCAAACGTGGAAACAATCCAGTTTCTCGAGGACATTCTCACGTCGTACCTGGTGGATCTCGTGATGGCTGCAAACCAGACCCGCCAGGTGCAAGGTCGAAACAAACTCAAAGTTGACGATGTGCTTTTTGCGCTCAGAAAGGACCCGGTCAAACTCGGAAGAGTCCACGACTTGCTCAGAATGGACAGGGAAATCAGTCGGGCAAAGAAACTGTTCGACGAAGTGGAGAAGCAGCCGAAACCCAAGACTGTTCAGAAGGAAGAAGGGGTCAAAAAGCCACGTGGTCGGCGACCAAAGGCGAAATGACCGGCCAAACCAGCAATCTCAACCACACACCTTCCCCGTCCCCTTTGTACACTAGACAACCCAATTTGTACTCTAAGTTATAATTCTTGTTTTTGATTACGTAATCCGCTAAAAAAAACCCATGTCTACAGAAATCTTTTCATTAACCTGGAGCCCCAACGGCCTTCTCGTCCGGGCCTCTATATGTACATTCTAATCATCACAGCTCCAAACGATACAACCGGTCCACGTCGAAGTCTTCGTGAACATGCCCAACAAAAATGTTCCAGTAATAAACCAGTCTGATCAACACATAGTTGTAAACCAACTTCGGAAACAGCTTGTAACTGGCCATAACAAAATAAAATGCCTTCCAAACGGTGTAAAGTTCCTCCTTGAACGCCTCCACCAGCCCGTTGGAACTCTGTGTTTTCTCTGGATATCTCACGTCGCTCGGCGGCTTTGGCTTGGCAGTCGACTCATCCGTCTCCTGTCTAGACGTTTCGTATAATCCCATGTCGAACGCATCATCCGTGGTGGTAATCGACCCTCCATCTTCCTCCTCCTTCATTCTCTGGTCGTACAGTTTCTTGAAATTGTCCACAGCCTTGACGCTCTTAGACAGCCGATCAAAAGTGTTGATCAACGCAACCAGCTCGATCTTTGTCAGAGGGAAGTTTTCGTCCAAAATATGGTTCTTGTTGGCATCCAACTCGAACAGGATCTTCAGAGCAGTGCCGTACCCGGTTGTCTGCACCTTACCCCACAATCTACACCGGTCGCAATGGACACAGTCCATTATCCGCGAGATGTTTCTGAAGTTCTCGCGGAACTCGTCCTTGAGTTGTGTGGAATCCTCGCTCTGGAACAACGAATGCTCGTTGAACAGGCCCCCGTCCGCCTTACCTCCCTCGGCAAGCTGGTAGAACGGAGAAATCATCTGTTTTAGCTCTCTTTTCAGCTGTTGTTCCTTGGTCTGGAAAATCTCATCCTCACAAAACTGAAGCTTGTCCAGAACACCGGATTGTTCCAGCTTAATCAGAGATTTGACCACCAAAACGTAGTTCAAATACAGGTTCTCGAACCGCTCAGGGAAGTCTCCGACACGGATCATAAACTGTTTGAGGTCTGGACCGTATTGTTTCGTCTTGAAGTCAAGATACTCGTTTGTCAAATGCGTGGAGATTGACGAATGCATTCCACTGATCAACTTGTAAAAGAAATTCTTCTCAATGCACTGGTCTGAGCCCAGGTTGAAACAGTTTTCGTTGTAAATGCTGCGCCAAATTTGGAACGATTGGTCTCCTCCATAACCTGTGAATCTTTCTGGGTTATCGACGAGGTTGACATACACAGAGTCCTCGTTGACCTCGTCCAGTTCACAATAATCGCGAGCGCTGCCTCCATTTGCGGCGATACACGAGCAATTAGTCGAGTTGGCAATAGTCGAAGGAATTTCCCGCGATAAACTCTCAATCCGTCCAAGTGCCTCCGGTTGCCAAATCTCCGGAAGGTCCTTCCAATCGTCAATCGTGTCCACGGCACAACTCTTGTGCATGCAAAATCCCTCCGAACTCGACCAAAATGGACATTCCTTGTACAGATTCAGTCGGAAAATCTTGAAGAAGTTCTCCTCAATGAGGTCCTGCAAAACCGGCCGAATCTGCTCGTTGAGGGCGTTGATCTGGCCAAATGTCACGCCTGAGGTCTCGCTCACCGTCGACTGAAGGAACTCGTCGTAATTTCTGAATGGCGTGTTTTCGAACTCATGGATGATATCATATTGGTATTGTGGCGAGAGATATGCTGGCTTCCGCTCCAGAGACGAAATCTCCTGCAATCCCGTTCCCAAAACTCCACAGATCAGCGAAAACAAGCTCAACGCCACCCAATTTAGGACTGGTCTGGACTGTCCCATTTTCATTTCGTAACACTGGCTCGGATCAATTTCTATAAATCGCACTCTCTTGTCTCCAAAGTGTGAAAATGGACAGGTCAGGCGGTCGACTACTCTATCTCCCTTCCTTGATCCGATGTGCAACGTCAAGCTGTCTTTTTTATTTTGCCTCTTTTATTTTTTTTTGCGACTATCGCGTGGTCGTGCAAAACTCAAAATGCTAGCGAGAAATTTAAAAAAAAATTCGAGAATATTTTTACCCCGGATTTTCCAAGATAAAAGAAATGAAAAACTCAGCCTCGGTCAGATCAACGTGTCGTGTTCTCTAATTTCTATATACATCATTACATTATCGCTTGCGCCTCCTCCAATACCGCTACGTCAGCATCACGTTCGTCTTCCAGTCGCGCAGAACATCCACCCAACTACTGCCTTTCGCGTTGTGGTTCTTCCTCCTCCAGATCTCCAGCATGATCTGTCGCGGACTCCAGTAAGTCCCGACCCCGGTCTGACTGATATTCTGTCCCCAAACATTGTATCCATTCTGCAAGAAAACCGTCATTGCCTCGCTTCCTGCCACAAATCCCTGCCAGAAAAGTGGAATAATTGTGGACGTCTCCGGATGCTGCTCCACAATGCTTTGAATTGCGTTCAGATGGTGCAAAACCTTCTCCACTCGGTCCTGGATGTACATGGGGTTCACGTCCTCCACGAATCGGTAAAAGTAAACGATCAGAGCGTGATGGAATGACATAACATGGTGGTAAATTCCCTCGTGTCGCGGCGAAATGAACTCCTCGCTTCGTCCTTCTTCGTCCAACGTCAGCGTCCATTCCAGCTTCCAGCTTAACAACTTGTACTCCAGCTGGGTCGACAATTGGTCGAAAAACGCTGGTAAACTCTGACTGTGGTCGTCGTGGTACTTCTTGAACCGAATTAGATGAACCACCTCGCTGAACATCAAAATCAACGAGTTTGGAAGCCCGTAAATCGCATCCGAGGAAACAATCTTGTCCTCCATCTTGTTCTTGCTGGGCTGGAAACTGGTCCTGGTGATGTCAATGAACGCCGGAATCCCGTTGTTGGCTGTCGGTCCACCCGAACCAACGCTTGCCGGACTATTGTCGTCCACGTCGGTCTCGCTGTTCACGATAAATTCGATTCGCACCTTTCCGTTATCCGTAATCTTCTCATTGTAAACACCTTTACCCGAGACGGCTGGAGAATCCACCTCAGACGGAGAACGCATCTTTCTGAAGATTTCCTCTCGATTCTGCCGCCGCCCTCTGTTGTTTCGGAAGATTCCCACCAAGTTGTTGTAGTTCAAACGGTCGAGCTCGTCTTTGGAGTTCTCGCTCGCTCCGATGATGAAACTGCTGTAATTGCTCTCATTCAGGAAAATGTCCTCCTTGCAAATATTCTCCAACGAAGTCGAATCCTGGATCAGCTTTAACGAGCTGAAAATCCGGTGCAAAATCACCGCCTTTGTGCTCAGCTTCTTCTTGACCTTCATTTTCTTCTCGATAATCTTCTCGCAATGGTCCAGATGGATTTTGCAAGCCGACATTGTCCCCCAGACAACGTCGATCGTCACCATCGACAGAACTGCAACCAGAACATCCTTGTATTTCTGCTCCAAAACGTCTTGTTCCAGACACTTGTTGAGGAAATTTGTCGCCTGTTGTCTCAGCTGAATCCCCAGATCGACATAGCTTTTCATTTCGTCCGAGCCTCGAGTGAACTTGCTTTGAATATTGAACGCACTCACTGCCAGCAACGCGTTCAGAAGACAATTTTTCGCATTCGACGTCTTTCCAAGCGTGGAAAGCTCGCCAACAGCCATGATTGCACGCGGAAAATAAATGAACTTCCAGGGATTTTTCGTCAGCGGAATCACCGTCATCATATCGGCCACATTCTCAATGTAGTAATTCAGCAGATAACGTGCCATTGGATGCACTTTTAACGACGTTGTTGGAATGCCAAACTTGTCTATTGCCAGCGACGTCGGCACAGATGGAGTCTCAATAACTTCCATGATGCTTTTGGGCATCTTAGCCCCATTTCCTGCGTGAATGCAGATCGAGTTGTGCGGCAGGTCTCTGTTTTCGTTGCTCGTTTTTTTCTCGTCCATCGTCACCGACGACGCAGAATCGTCGCTGATGCTCTCTATTTGCGGCTGTTGGGCCCGTCCCTGGAACAACAGATGCAACATCTGGTCCGGAACGTAATCGTTGTGTTCGTCATGTCCACTTTGTTTCGTTGCGTTCGTAGCATTCGTAGCATTCGTTGCATTCGTCCCATTTGTCCCATTCGACCCATTCGACCCAAATGAGTCCGATGGTCCTTGGTTGACAGGGTCCTCGTAGCCTCCGTTTCCCGCCAACGGCTCCAAATTGTCCGGCTTGAACATGTCCAGAAAATGAGTGTCTCCGTTCAACGCAGAAGCGGTCAATAGTGCCGCATCCAACAACTCCGTACTAAGCCATTCGTTTCCCAAATTCCCACCCGAAGCAGCAGGCGCAGAATTCACAAACTGAATCTGTTTCTGCTCTTTCTTTGCGTTCTTGTTGTCCTTTTCCCTTACTAATTCGTTCTTTTTGCGTCTCTTCTTTCCGTCGTTCCTGTTGATCACCCCACGAAAAACGCCAAACGGACCCAACTGTTTGCCCTCGTGCGCAAAAGTAAGGTTTTCATGACTGCTCAGCACGGCCAGATCGCTGTCCATCTGCGAATAAAGCTCGTACGTCTGATTCGATGGATATTTCGTGAACGGGACCGAACGTCGTTGGTAATATTCGCTCTCCTGGTTCGGTTCGCTCGGCAGCTGCAGTCCGTACCGATCAAACTTGATCGGCTGAGACCACCGCAGCTTAACGTCGTATCCTTCGCATACGTAACCGCCCTTCTGACACTTTGCGCACGAAGGTCGTGCAAGATCGCACGCTATTTTTCGTCTCCGACATGTATAACACCCGCTAAATGTCTTTGTTCGGCGCGAGTTGCTTCGCGACTCATCAGGGGAAGTCGAAGCGCGCGCTTTGGTTTCCTCTGTGAGCATTTTGTTCGTATGACTGGCGAAGGGAGAGAACAAAGGAACTGTCTGTTCTTTTGATGTCGTGCTTAATTTTCCAGAAAAAAAACACAGCTTTCAGCCCCTTTTGCTCATAAATGTGCACTTTGGATGTTGTCGGTGTTGTTTGTTGTTACAATCGGGAAATGCGGAAACCAATCGCTTGTTAAACTGCGTATATGACGAACAAAAGAATAAGATGTCTAAATAATTTTTTTTTTTGTTCTTGATTTTTTTTTTTTTTTTTTTTTTGGTTTTTTTGGTTTTAGATTTTATTTTCCCAATAACTAACTACTCACCAAAATGAACATTGCCAATAGAATATATTAACAAGACGATTTTTGCTGAATAATCCACTATTTAGACATTCGAGTGATTTCTCCCCAGAGTCTTCAATCCTAGCCACTCGTCATCTGAGACACCCTCGTCTCGCGTTCATATGACTGCCCTTTTGTCAGATCTTGGCTATGTTTGGGCCTCGCACGCGTTTTTTTCAAACACGATAAAAAAATATCTACGATAAAGTGAAAAAAAATGTCACCTCTGCTTTCTGCAGTTAGGCCCAAAAAATAACTCCCATCTTCCATGGACTTGCAAAACACCGCGCAGAAGGTGACGTCTACGTCATTGACGGAAAATGAACGGTCTGATCTTGGAAAAATGCTTGGAAAACTGTTCCCCCGGACAGTCTACAGTAACGATCTCACATCAGACACGGTTTGTCTGGTGGTCAATACACTCAGCGAGGGCTGGATGAACTCGCGCAAGTACCAACACGTGGTGAAAATGCGACCAGAGATCAGACTGGTTTCGTATGAGACGGTTCTGAAAACATACGAGGCATGGCTCAATGGAGAGGAAATAGGAGACGACATTGCAAATCTACCAAGATTGAAGCCATTCGAAAACATCAGCATATCTGTCAGCCGATTATCCGTGGAATTGAGAACCAAAATTGAAAATTTAGTGAAAGAAAATGGAAACGGCTCGGTCTCCGAGTCCATGAGCAACCTCACCAATGTTCTGATCACCACCACAAAGGAAGGAAGAAGATATGATAAGGCATTAGAATGGGGAATTGCCGTGGTGAGTCCCGATTGGTGTTTTGATTCGGCCGAAAGAGGTGCGCTGCTTGACTTTCGACACTACTTTCTTCTCTCACAGGATGGGAAAGGTAGACGGTCGGAAGCATGTCATTGGGACCACTTCGAGGCCTGGAAAAAGGAAACCGAAGCCCAGATCAGAAATCAAGCTCTGGCGAAAAATAGAAAGAGGTCACGTGACCAGCCCGAGGAAGCTGAAAAATTTGGGGATCAAAAGCCCAAGTTTGTGGAGCACGACGATAAGGAAAAACATTTGAAGGTGATGAAAGTGGACAAACAGGACAAGCTTTGGAAGTCGATTATGGGGAACATTAAAGTTTCGAAGTTGAGGCGGGATTCGGAGCAGAATTGGACGATGAGTCAGAGCGATGAGGAGGATGAACTGGAGACGGAGGAGACAGTTGGCGCTCGACCGCGGTCAATTTGGAGTCAGGAATCTTCGAAATCTGCCAATTTATTTGATGGGTTGACGTTCATGCTTGACGAGTCGAGCTTTACTTCTAATGAACGTCGTATTCTCTCCAAAGTGCTTCGAAGCTACAAGGGAACGGTTGTTGATGGAGTCTCCAGGTACATTGTTGTCAATTCCAAGACTTCAGAGCTTCCAGAAGAAACACATGGTTGCATTATTATCACCGAACATGCGATCGAGCGATGTTTGTACTACAATCGACTTGATTTGGAGAACGTTTGGTGCCAACCTGTTCTTATTTCACCCTCTCTATCTGCCTCGGAGCTGGCCTCACGTCTTGGCACCGGTCCCGAGATACCACAGGGGGACAAAATACAGGTTTGCATTACTGGATTCAAGGGGGTCGAGCTATCGCATCTGGAGAAGTTGCTGGATCGGATCTCCAAGTGTGCCCAATTGAACCAGATGTTCAACAAAGAGACCGAATTGCTCATTTTCAACGGAAATTTGAGCAAGACAGAACTTCTTCAGAATGAGAAGCTGAAACTCGCTGCTAAATGGCATATCAAATGCGTCCCAGTAGACACTTTTAGGTCTGCATTGCAAGGGTAAAATGAGGATTGGAAAAAATATACTCCTTGCACCTGATTCTGTCAGTTTTACGACGTGTCGATAGAACAGTAATTTTTTTTTTTCCTTTGTACAAATCATAAAAATGTAGAACAAAAAAGTACGAGTTGTTTTGCCTTTGCGGACTGCTCATCTGTGAAGTAACAACTTGCGAGAGGTTCTTCTGGTCATTGGGGCTTGTGACTGCACTGCTGGTATTAAAGAGCATTACAAGGAGACCAAGGGAATATGCAAGTCAAGCCACAGATAATGTCGAAAGTGCTCCTCAAGAAGGTTATCAACAAGGTGCAAGATTTCACCACCGACAAACCGTACTTGACCGTGACACGAGGCAATGGTCAGGAGGTTCTGACAGTCTCAGAAAGACGTGTTTTTGTGACGCATTTGGGGGGTAATTCTCACTATTTGGACACAGAGCTGGACTTTGAGCCGGTGGCGGCGGTGTTGAACAGAAACGAAGACCTGTTGTGTCTGTACAATGAAACCAGATGTGTTGTTCTGAGTCTTGGATTGGCAAACTCAAACGTTAAACATGCAGCACAGTTTGATTTGAAGGTTAAATTGGATCTGGAGGAGACGATTATCCAGACTCTTTTCAACAATGTGTCGAGATTCAGTTCGGAAGTGGTGATTTTAACCACCAATTCGGTGCTTTGTTTTGACATCAACGCCTCGCTGAATACTCCTGTGCAAGTTTACGATCTGCAATGCGGCAACAGTGGTAGCAGCTACTTCCAGTCTACCAAAAATGGGGTGAATGTCTCTGATCCGGTGTCCATTTCGTTTGGATCTTGTTCTGCCGACGACATGGACAATCCAAAGGGTGACCTGACGCTGTTCATTCTGACATCCGATACTTCCATCTACAAAATCTATCCATTTCTGCCCAACACGCTCTCTGTGTCAAAACAATGGCTGGAAACGTTGTTTGATTACACGACCTTGAAGTTCAATCACGCGAGCGGGAATCTGGATCCAAGTCTCATTCCTATGCTCAGATTCTCGTCGACGTTGTCACGATTCGAACAGGGGAACATCCAGCGGGAAATGCTCCCTAGCACCATGAGACGCGGAAAGCTGACAGGGCCGCTGAGTATCAAGCCATTTGTGCCGCAGTTGTATGAACAGGACGCTCTGAAACTGATCTCCTTGTCTAATGACTTGCTTTGTGTTCTGTTGAACGAAGCGGTACTCGTCTTGTTTGACAATCAGGACGAGGCAATGATTTTTGAACATCAGACTTACGAGAACAACGACGAAGTTGAATTGAACGCCATTGATTGCATACTTTTCAAGCACACAAGAGACAACAGACAATTGACGAACGCGATTGTGCAGCCAGCGACCGGCTCGACGTTACTTTTGACCACATCGACTCCAGAATTGATACAGATTGATTTCTCGGACTGGATCAAAGTCCTGAAAGAGAGTCTTCGAAGCAACAACGCTTCTCTATTTATTGACCTGATGAAACGGGAGTTGCCGACCAAAATGGAGACTTTTGGATGTTTTGATATCCCGAAAGGAGTTCCAAGACAGGAGGAGTCAGACGTGGCGTTGTGTACCAATGACTCGAAAATATGGCTTGTTTGGGACCAATCGACTACGTATGCGATCGTTGTGAACAAGAAGAAAGCGGAAATTCACGATGTCACTCTGGCGCACGAAGAGAGTGATGGCGAAAACATGCCGTCGACGACCGACGACGAGGAGCAGACCGGCGTCGTCCAGGAGAAGTACGTGTCTGCGGACCAGATTGACCGGCATGAGGTTTCCAAAAAGATTGAAGAGACGAGCTTGCTTCTTTCCAACATTACAAAACAGCTGATTCCTCTTCGGAACAACAAGCCGCTCGAGGCCACTTCGGAGGATCTATCGGCCGTCCACAAGACGACTGAGCTCACGACAACGGGACTTCTGTCATTGTTCAAGACTCTGGCACTTGTGAGCAAAAAACTGACGGCCATGAGAAACGAGCTGGCCAATCAGATTGTCACCGTGGACATTCTGGAGACCGCACGAGACCAGAGAGAACTCAAGTCAAAGACGTCCAACGAGCGTGTTGAAAAGGCTTTGGAGAGACAGGCTGCTTTGTCGGAGAGATTGACGAAGCTGGCGTCGTCTTTGGAGACGATTGCAATCGAGAGCGGCAAGACAAACGACCCGGAGCTGTCGAAAAACGAGGCCGCATACTTTTCGCAACTCAATCGTATGATTGCTGTGGTTCAATCGAAAGAGAAAGAGCTGGAAGAGTTCAAGAAGATTGTTGATGAGCACAAGGACGTGGATCTGACCAAGGTGGCTGCTGCGCGCAAAGCTGTGGTTTTGCCGGGGGCTGAGGAGATCAAATCGAAGTTGGTCTCGAGAAACCGGCTGCTCGACTCTTTGGTGGGTGAGTTACAGAACATGAAGGTGTAAGTAAGATGATTTTTGAGCTAAATGTAGTGGAAAAAATGGCTCTATATGTGAATAAAGTGCAAAAAATATTTACGTCCGATTTCGCCGAGATCATTAAAAAAAAAGAACAAGTTGGATTTCTTCAGAAATCCGTGACTCTTCCGTTGAAACTCCAGTCGGCTCCGTGTTTGAGTGGGTCCTGTTTTGGTCCGTTCACCTCTCCCGTGGTCGGGTTAACGTCTCCCTCAAACTCGGGAATGATCTTGAACAGCTCAGGCGAAAACGAGCCGACGTCCACCTTTGGGGGCGCGTCCACGTCATAGCCGAGGTCGGCGTTGTATTCCTCAATCGTAGACTGTGTGTTTGCCTTGTGTATGAGCTTTTCGAACTCGTCTTGTTCTTGTTTGCTGAGCTTTGGAGGACCTGGGGCCGATCTGAACGGATTGCTGGAGTTGTGTCTGACCAATAGTGGTGCACTGACACGCGGAGCGTGCGCACGTGCGACTAGTCTGAGTTGCGAAACTGTTGTTCTGAGCATTTTTGGCGATGGATATACTGGTCGGGAAAAGAAGTTGGCACAAAAGTGGCAACTGCAAGTGCAGAATGCACACTTTATATATAAAGTCTGGAGATTTTGAAAATCTCACACCTGACACCGGAAGATAAAAGAAAAAAAAAAAGAATTTGAGATCAGAAGAAAACAAAAAAAAAGTCAACAAAGAGAACTTGGACATGTGGGGCTGCGAGAAACAGGGCGTCATTTGGATCACATAACGGTGTATTGATGACAAAAAATACAGAAAACTATCTCCAAGATGCGATATTTGGCTTACATTGCTCTGTCGCTGGTGCAATTGGCGGCGTACTTGCTGTTTTGCAAGGGTTTTTTCCCGACAAAGATTCTGCTGTCCCCCGAGGATGTGGTCAACTTCCGGACCGAGCCCCCGGCCAACTACCGTGAACCCGGCGCGGTGTTTGACAGCGTTGTTTTCATGGTGATTGATGCGCTGCGCGCGGACTTTATGTTCTCCAACAACTCCAAGATGACGTTTGTTCACGGTCTGATCAACAGCGGACACGCGGTGCCGTTCACGGCGTATTCAAACCCGCCAACCGTGACGCTCCCCAGACTCAAGGGAATCACCACGGGGTCCACGCCGAATTTCATTGACGCGGTGCTCAACATCGCGGAGGAGGACACGTCTTCGACTCTCGGGGACCAGGACTCGTGGATCAGACAGATGAACCGGGCCAATTGGCGCATCAACATGTTTGGCGACGACACGTGGCTGAAGTTGTTTCCTGGTCAATTTGCGAAAACAGACGGAACTGCTAGTTTCTATGTGAGCGACTTCACTGTTGTTGACAACAACGTTACTAGACATCTCGACTACGAGCTTGGAGAAGGACGGTCTCTGTGGGACTGTCTGATTCTCCACTATCTGGGACTCGACCACATTGGGCACAAAGGGGGGCCTTTGAGCTCGAACATGCCTGGGAAACAGGCTGAAATGGACAGAATCATTGCGAAAATCTACAACGAGACCGTCAAGGCCCACGAAAAGACTCTGTTTGTGGTGATGGGGGACCACGGAATGAACGAGGTTGGAAACCATGGTGGTTCCTCGGCTGGCGAGGTGTCTCCGGCCATGCTTTTTGTTTCTCCGAAGCTCAAGGACCTCAAACTGACTGCCTCAGCTCCTGTTCCAGTGGATCCTGACTTCAACTACTTCAACCGGATCGACCAGATCGATCTTGTTCCGACTTTGTGCACACTACTGGGTCTTGATATACCAATGAACAATCTGGGGTCGTTTATTCGCGAGTTCCTGCCGCTTTACCGTCCCAAAGACCAAAAAAACGTTCTGCTGAAAAACGCAATGCAGCTGAAGGTTTTGGCTGACAAGGCAGACAACAATATCGGCCAAGGACCGCTGAACATGGACTCACTGGATGAAATTTACAACTATATTGTCAAAACCAAGGAGACGCTGTCCGAAACGTCGTCCGATTACAATTACACGCTTATTGGATACGGAATCCTGGGCTACGGAGTGGTTTGCTTCTTTGCTCTCGCATGGTTCGTGAGTCATCGCCGAGAAAATATCGCTGTTTCTGTCTTCCAGGTGGGTTTCTTTGTGATCTACTCGGTCAGTTTCTTTGGCTCGTCGTTGATCGAAGAGGAGCATCATCTTTGGTGGTTCTTCACCACCATCTTTGCATTGATCTTGGTTGTCAAGAATCTCAGAGAGAAAGGGAAAAAAGCCGTGTTGTCGTCGATTGTTTTACTGGTTTCTCTGAGAATTCTGAAGTCATGGAACAACAGTGGACAGAAATACAACTTGAAAAACAACCTAAAAATGGCGACTTTGCTGACATCCACTCCTCCTAATGTGGGTCCAATCATAGTTGGCGCGCTTCTTACCCTCACATTTGCGCACTTCACGTTTCTGACGCTCCGTGGAGTCACCAACGAAAACGAGAGGTTCTTGACGTTTATTGCACTTTCGGTCTTGTCATTTGTTTCGCTGTCGGTGAAGTTTGTTTCGTACTTATCCGAAACGTTTGACCTGACCGACCAAGACAGTCCGATTCCCGGGTGGTGCGCGCGATACATTGAGTATCTGGGCAGTTATCTCGGCACGTTTGAGGTCAATCAGATTACCCAGCATCTTTACAGACTGTTCTTCAAGGTTTGGATAGCTGTTTTCGCTGTCTTGATGTTGAAGCCGCTGGTTTGGGACTCGAAGAACTTTGCCAACAGCCTTGTGACGACCGTTTCATTTCTCCTGATCAATCAAACTCCCTCAACTAACATCCCGCTGTTCAGTGTCCTGTTGGTCATTTTGACCACTTTCGAAAAGATGGTGGACAAAAACAACCCCAACTTCTCGAGCTGGGCGTGTTTGTTCACGCTCCTAATGCAGAACCTCAGCTTCTTCCAGTTTGGCTCGACGAACTCGCTGTCGTCCGTCGACCTGACCAACTCATTCAACGGTCTGGCCAGTTACAACATGTTTTTGTCTGGTATTCTGACTTTCGTGGCCAACTGGGCGTCGCCGATTTTCTGGTCTGTCGGGTATCTCAAGCTGATTCTCGGTGCTCACAGATGGCAATTGTTGTTCGATAGAATGATTTTCAATCTGACGTTCTACTCTGTTGCCGGAGTGGTTTTGATGCTCAGTTGTTTCAACCTGCGTTTCCATCTGTTCATCTGGACCGTTTTCAGTCCGAAGCTATTGTATTTTCTGAGTTGGCTGGGAAGTGCGCTGGTGGAAACGGCAGTGGGTGTTGCCGTTTGCGCAGCAACAACATGACCTGTTTTATAGAAAACACACTCTTTTTTATACAATGCCGAATAGACAAATAATCAAAGAACAATCCAAAAGATTACTCCCCAAGCTCCATTTTTCTGCTCAATATCTATATAAATGGATGTGTATAAGTTCTAGAATTACCGCATTCACTCCTCGTCGTCAGTGTCCACCGGCTTTGGTGTTCCCTTTGGCGAACTGAGCCACTCGATGTGTCTGAGTCTTCTACGCTCCTCCTGGGCCTTCTTCTCGTTTCTGGTCATCTTCTTCTTTCTCTGTCTCACCTTGATGTTGGCAGGCGAGTCGTTGTCGCCAGCATTGACAGCCTTCTTGGACATCTCGGCAGCAGCCTTGGCCTGGTCGGAACTTCCTCCATTGTCCTCGAACCTCGATTGATCAATCTCCATCACACCCTTTCTCACCATCTCTCCGTTCTCGACAATCCATTGCTCCGGACACAGGGCACCAACAAACTCAGAGTTGTGCGAAATCATCACCACACCTCCGGTCCACTCTCTAATGGCCACAGCAAGTCCTCCCAACGAGTCTCTATCCAAATAGTTGGTAGGCTCGTCCAAAACAAGCAGATGCGGATTGTTCCACATGGCTCCGGCAATGACAACCTTCACGAGCTGTCCTCCGGACAACGAGCCCAAAGGAGTGTGGTCAGCAATGTCTCCGTCCAATCCAACATCCTCGAAATGCTTTCTAATCACCGGCGGAGTCAACTCTCTGTACCCAAGACCCTCTCTCGAGGCCTCGTGGTCGTCGAATTTGGTCACAAACGGCTCAAATCCAAGCTCAATCAAAGTGTCTCTAGGAACCCAAGAGTTGAACTTTGGCAGCCACCATTTCCACTTCACCTCATATTGGAAAGTCTTCTTCAACTTTTGTCTTCCAACAATGGCCTCCACCTGTCTTGGGCCTCTGCCGTCGCCAATGTCGATCTCCTTCTCCAGAAGAGCCTTCTCGTGGTCACTAGAAATCTTTCTCGACTCCTTCAACAAAACCTCGCGGTCGTCTCCGAATCTGTATCTCCATTGCAAGTATTGGTTGGCCGTCTTCTCCTTGTGCTGGTTCACGTGTTGCAGAGCGTGCTGTGCAATGTATCCAATACGCAGGTTTGGATGTTTCTCCACAGAACCCTCGGTAGGAACGAGCTCTCCCGTCAACAGCTTGATCAGAGTCGACTTTCCGGCACCATTAGGACCAAGAATGGCGACTCTCGACGACAGAGACAGAGAACACGAGACGTTCTTCAGGTTTGGCTTCTCGGCGCTCGGGTATTGGAACGTCACATTCGACATCCGTGCAACGGCCCTCGTGTTCGACTTGACTCCCGTCAAAATACCTGGTGGAGGGAACGCCATCTTGACGTTCGAGTCGGTCAGAGTGTAGTACGAGTTTCCCTCAGGCTTCACCTTGACGAATTCCGACAGATTTCCCTTGTAAAAGGCCAACTTTTTGTTCTCATAGTGAATGATGTCCGTGCAAACAGTGTCAAGGAATCCAGAGTCGTGCGAAACAATCAGCGAAGTAATGTCAGTGTGGTCAACCAGATATCCCTCCAGCCATTTCACGTTAGAAACATCCAAATGGTTAGTAGGCTCGTCCAACAAGAGAATGTCTGCCTTCATCAACATGGCTCTTGCAAGCTCAAGCTTCATCTTCCATCCTCCAGACAACGAACCAACCTGTTGTCTTCTTCTCTCGTCGTCAAACCCAACTTCGGCCAGAGCAGCAGCAATGTCCTCCTTCGAAGTCAGAGCCAGTTCTGGATCCGAAGCAATGAAATCAACCAGATTCATGTCTGCCTCCTCGCCCTGCAACTTGTGCTCAACAAAACACGTGCGAAGCTCAGACTTGTCCGGGAATCCTTCCAATTGGCCGTTGGCAATAGCACGCATCAAAGTCGACTTACCAGCACCGTTTCTTCCACAAAGACCGTATCTGTGTCCCTTCACGAGTCTCAGATTGGTCTTGTTCAACAGCATTCTCGAACCGTAAGCCAAAGAGAAGTCGGTGTTGACAATGACAATTCCATCCTCGTCGCTGTCGTTGACTGCGTTTGGAGTAAACAGTTCTCTCAATTTGTGAACAACAGTCTCAATAAATGCAGTCTTGGCCGTCTCGTCGCCGCCAAAGAAATGCTCCAAAGCCATCGAAAAGTACTCGGTCATTCTGGTCCAGTCATTCACATTTGCGTCCGAGACCAAAACAGCCGTCAAGTAGTTGTAAACCAGCTCGTCTTGAACCTTGTCTCTGATCTCCTGCAGATACTCGGTGCTCTTGTCAAAGTCCAGACGGCCGTGGAACTTGCCGTCCGTGTGCTCGGACTCGGCCTCCTCAATCACCTTGAGGGCCTTCGAGGCAAGCTCTCTCACCTCGGGCAACGAAGCCGTGTCAACAACCTTGCGGACACCAGGAAGCAGGATCGGAATGTAGTGCTCGATCTCACGCTTGTTGTTCACCAGTCTCGTCAAGTTCTCCGTCACCATCACGGTCTGACGCAGCTGTTCCTGCGACGAGGACGACAACTTCAGCGACTTGTCCAGAATAGGAACCAGCAACGACAGAGCAGGTTCAGTCACCTCGGCAACAAACGTCACCGAAGAGAGCGACTTGATACAGTTCGGCACCTTTTGTGGGTCAGCCAACGTTTCGACAATCAGATCGTACCGAGGTGCGAGATCCAGGTTGTCCAGAACCTTGACAAAGTCGCCGAGCGACTTGAATCCCACCTTGGCGAGCTCGGGTTTGAAATCAGTGGCCATATCAGTCAGGATAGGGATCGCGTCCACGAATCTAACCTCCAAAAGGTCCGCTGGCGAGTCCTCGACAATCTTGTCCACAATTTTGAGAGCGGCAACCTTGGATTGCCATTTGGCACTCGACTTCAAGTATCTGAGAACCTCGGTCAGAAGCACAGACGTGAGGGCCTCGATAGGAAACATGCCGTAAATGGCGTCGACGGATGCCTGGGCAGCCCTTTTGACGGTGTTTTCCTTGTCGGCAACAAGATCGAATGCTGGAGCCAGAAGCTGGATGAAATAGGCCTCAAATGGAGTCAGGCCGGCAAACTTTCTGCTCAGAGTCTGCAGAAGAAGCATGCTCGATTCTCTGACAAGAGCAGGGTTCTTCGATTTTCCAAGCGTCGTAAGAACCTGTGCCACATTCCAGTCAGAGATAGCACGTGCACCCTCAGAATGCACGATCTCTGCGATCTTGTCGCACTCCTCGCGAGCCTCAGACAACTTGGATGCTCCCTGAAGAGCAGCCAGGGCGTCCGAGATCGGCGAAACCTGCAATTTTTGCAGAGCCGAGTTCAGCGACGAAAGCGAAGTCGACGAGTCCATCGGCTTGGAAAGCGGAGTGCTCACTCCAGAGGACAATTGCGATGCATCTGACTCAGAAACAACGTCTGGAGTTCCGCGTCTGTTGAGAGCCTGGGACTGCGACTTGAGGAAATCCTCGTAAGACTGCTGCTGCTGGTTTCTCACGCCCTTTCTGTTGCTGTTGCCACTGTAATTTCTGCCTCTCATGTCCTGTGGCGGCACCAACCCTGGGTTTGCCACCGGAACCGAGTACGCCTGTTGGCCGTAGCCTTGATAACCTTGGTAGCCCTGGTTGCTAGTCTGTTCGCCCCATCCACCGGGAGTGAACGCATTCACGTTCGGATTGTATTTTGGGGGCATTTTCGGTGGTGTCTATCAAAAGATCGAAGCTTTGAAAAGAGGGAAATGAGGGAAACAATTAATTGATTAGAAAAATTGATTAGAAAAATTTTCATGAAAAAAAAAAAAAAAAAAAAAATTCAAAAAAATCAAGATAAAAAAAATATTTTTTCAATAATTTTTCAGTTAGTGCAGTGCGGCTATTATTATCGAAAGTAAAATATCTTTTCAAGTGTTCGTCAAATCGTATCTATTTACAAGACCACTTCTACCCTATAATATCTCCTCAATTGTCACGTCCGGCAATCCGTAAAACTCTTGTGCCTTCTCCAGCTCCCTCGCAAACTCTCTTTTGTTTTCGCCCCGTTGTTCTGCAGAAATGCTCGACCAGTATGGATCCTTCAGAAAATAAGGATTCGGACGGTAGCTGAACACGTCCAGATATCTCACGATCAAGGCCGCACCATCGCGCCAGTTCAAAGCCGTGTTTGCACGCAGCATCCGGCTCACCGATTGCAGTCCACATTCTGCCCGGTATGTATCTATAGTGTCGCGCATGCGCTCCCGTTCCTGAGGCGTGAGCCGGGACTCCATCTTGAGAATCGACGACTCGAATTTCAGCTTGACAGCCAGAAGAAGTCGCGGACTCAGCCCGTTTTGCAGCACCATACCGTAGTATAGCAATGCACAGATCGCCGACGGCTCGTCGCTGTACTTCAAAAACGTCAGCACAGTTTCATGCAAAAACTCCTCCGAAAACTCCCAGCCTGGGGTCTCGATCATTACCTTGAACAGGCCACGCAGGTTCTCAAACCGCGTCCTGTACGTGTCATCTTGGCCGTTGCTGGCCGAAGCACTATCGCGGTAGACCCGCAGGATGTTGATGAATAGCTCTGTCGTCGGCTGGTACGAACTTTGTCCCAGGTAATCGTCGATGAAACGCGCAGCCTCCTCGTAGCGTCTGCTCTTGGTGTAGATAAGAATCACCTGGTTCGCTAGAACCGTGTACATCTCAATTCCCGTGTTCCTCATCATCTCCAGGAGACTCTGGATCTGACGAATGTCCGGCTTGCGACGACGGCCAAGAAGCTGCACCAGAATAAGATAGATGTGTGGATTTGCCGGTGGAATAATTCCGTACTCCTGGCCGTCACGACACAGCTCAAAACTCCGGTTCATCGCCTCCAGAAGACGGTACACCAACATAAAGTTCTTCCTCGACTTCGTGTACAAAAGGATCCGGAAAAGATCTCTGCACTCGTACGTGGTCAGCTTGGCCCCCAGACTTATGGAGGAAATCAACGAATTTGCCCCAACTTTCACCCAATTCGGCAGCGTCGAGTCCCGCTGCACAATCATCTGCCGTAAAGCGGCCGTGCATTCGTCCAAAATTTCCACTTCAGCAAACGAAATAGCTCGTGTTGGATGACAAAGCTCCAGTTCCCGCATAATGTAGCGCGAAATCGATGCATGGAACCGATTGTCCTCTGCGCTCTTCAAAACCTGGTATAAAGCTTCCCGTCCAGGATACGGCACAGACCCGATGAACTTGTCCACAAAGTACAATAGATACGACTTGTCTCTTTTCGTGGCTATCTTGATGATCTCCATCGCCTCGTCGAAACGCTTGTACTTGAAGAAATCCATCACCACGTCTGTCACGTTGTCAAACGAAACCGGCTCCTCCCGATTATGATAGCTGTAAACCACTGTTTCGTCGTCCACCATTGATGGAGCAATGACATCGATTGTCTCAACCAGTCCATGGGTGTCCATCACCGCTTTCATTTCTCCCCACCAAGAAAACGCTCTTTCCTGCTGTCCGTTTTCGAGATAAAACGACACAAAAGACGTGATCAAAACGGGACTCAGATACTTGAAGCCTTCTGTAATCTCCTTGGCGATCTCCTCGGCTTTCTCAGGAAGAGCAGCCTTCAAATAAACCGTTGCTCCAGTTTCTAGCCAGAACCGCTGCCCTCTGACGTCAGGCTTCTCCCTCCGACTCTCGAATAACTCCAGCGCCTTATCAAACTTCCCGTGGCTCGCAAGCGACTCAATGTAAAAAACCTCGTTCACGGGATCTGCACGCTTGTCGCTCGTCGTATAGATAAGGTTTCCAGCAAGAAATATGCACTCGTCTCGCAAAGACTCGTTCAAAATCTGAGTCGAAATAGAAAAAAGAGAGGCCAAACGGTCCAAAGGAATCAGTTTGCGCATCTCGTAGTTCTGTGTCTGGTTCATGAGGGTCAAAAATTGCGGGAGCTTCTGCAATCCGGTAATTCTTAAGTCATCTGCAAGGTCTTCCACCTTGACAAACGCATCAATAAACGTCTGTTCCCCTGCGTTTTTCTTCATAATCCGATCCAAGTCGTCCACCATGTCTGTGGCGCTCTCACCCTTATCCTGTTTCAACAACTGCTCTAGCGCATCGTTCACCATCCAATCAATAAACGCAATCAGTTCGTCCTGATTGATTCTTTCTGCGGTGTCGTCATCTTCCATCATCCCTTCCAAAACACTTTCTTCGTACCTCGACTCCTCAATCAATTTCTGCGCAAAATTCGGATCATATTCAATCCCATCCCGCTCAAACTTCTCCTTCAACTCTCGCTCTATCTGTGCGGCAGGCTTGTTATGTAGTTTTTTCACAACCTCTTTGGCCCATTCAATGTCTCCCGCAGAGCTTTCCTTCCCAAAACGAGATCTGCTCACCTTTCGCCTGGTGAGCTCCTCAATCACCTCACTGGTGGCGTTTTTGCCACCGCCTGCCTCGTGCCTCTGTGACGGTGGCGATGTCACATTCTCGGTCTTTTGAGTGATCGGCAGAACGGGTCGCACACGAACTCCCCGCACCTGTTGCCCTTGAACTCTTTGTAAGTTCGACGCAAGACGGACTGCCGTCGTTCTTCGTAGCATTGATGGTGGCTGTTAAAGAAAAAGGGGAGAGAAAATCAAGAACAAGGGAAAAAAAAAATATTCAAAAAAATAAAAAATTATTTCATGATTTTTTTCGTCGTCACCGACGCGTCGATTCTTAACTTTTTCTTGCAAAAAAAACTCCTTATCAGGGGCTCGAACCCTGGACATTTCGGTCGACTTTCGAAATCGAATATCCTTAAAAGCCGAACGCTCTACCAACTGAGCTAATAAGGATGGAGTTGCTTAGAACAGGCCTCAGGCACTTATTGCTTGACATAGATTAGTTGAACTCTACTACGGCCCCTGAAAACGAGATAATAACCTCAGCATTGCAAAAAGAACTTATTGTGAATTTCCAAAACATGGTCTACCAAGATTGTAGGTATCAAACTTAACAGCAGTTTTGTGGCTCCTTCCTAAGATTCTAGTTATTTTAAAAAAATCACTACTTTGAATCAGTTATCCCCCTTTCGAAATAAGCCCTGGACCTAGGAGCATAAACGGGCAAGGCAGCATCTGAGGCACGTCTCTTTTCGTTCTCGGTCTCCGCCCAGCACGAACTACAACAAGTTTGTTTCAGCTCTATCAGGCCTGGCCCATTTACGCCAGTGCATAGAGTGATTTATTCCCGTGTCAAAAAAAAAAAAAATAGTTATACGCATAAAAATTACGCGGAACTTTTTTTTTTTTCATGGGGCTGCCCGGAAACGTCTAATTTTAGACTCAGTTTGTCACATCAGAGCAAAGAAAGTGGCAGAAGGATACAGAAAAGTCTACTGCACGTTGATATCGCGACTACCACAGCCAAAGTCCCTGTTTTTACCTGCTCGGTGCAAACGGAGATAGCAAATTTCGGACTGTATCAGCGCTGAGACCTAATTCACGCTCGTGTTACTGTAAATATTTCAGAAGGGCAGGGAATTTAAGGTGAAAACTGGTATTTTTGGGTCAGCTCAAACATTTTACTCGTGGTCCAAGACTCTCATGTCTCAACCAACTTTCCTCATAGAATGGCGTTTCGCTAGTTGTAGCCGTCTGTTATCAGCAAGAAAACTATACTGTATCTTTTGCTGCTTATGCGCTTAAAGTGAGCGCAGGCAAAAAATCTGCACGCGGAACATTTATGCTCGATCTGCCGGAGCAATTTCTGTGTACGTAGATATTCGCGCACAGAATTTTGCACCCGGACCCTGCGTTCCGCGCTTTAGCCACACCCACTTGCTACTCCGATCACATGATAAACAGGTTTAGAAATGTCGCAAACGCCTAGCAAAAATGCACCTGTGACTCAAATGCGCACGGAAAGTGGCTAGAGCCTTCCGTCCATGGCGTCTAACTGTTTCCGCGGGACGCAAAAGGAACCGGGGTTATGGGATATGTAAAAACGTGGGTTCTTATAAATACTTAAGCATCCCCAATACGAACAGTTGATGAATGTGGTAATTAGCTGAAATTCTTTCACTGACCGTTGATCTTGATTTTGTTCTTTTGTCTACTTGAACAATTTTGAAATTCTCTTCTTCAGTTTCACTTACTGTGACAGCAAGATTGCTTAGATAAGCGCTTACATCATACAGATCATTTTTTTGTTCAAACCATGCCGGGATCTATAAATTCATTGAACTCATCGTTAGAAGACCATTACGCTACGCCGCCGCCGGAAAACCTCTTCAGAGATCGCAACCAGGTGGACCTTGAACTTGGCCGTACACCACAGAGATATGATCCAGAAGATGCTCGTTCGCAGATTTCTGGTGAAGAATGTCTCTCCACACTTTCCAGAGCGGAGTCTTTGAAAATGGTGAAAACCGAGACCGTTAAGTCGTTGCGCAGTGCAGGTCTTTCACCAGAACTCTCAAATGTTGATGTGAACAGACCGCAAAACGTTGAAAACCCGATTTTCCCGGAAGAATACACTGTCGAGACCGCCACGGGTCTTGTTCCTGTGTCCACACTGCATGAGCTAGGAAGAACTCGCTCCAATGCCAGCAAAAGACTTCCCAGCTCCAACGAATCCTTGCGCTCCAGTCACGAGAAAGAGAACTCTCTTTCGTCTGATGAAAAAAATACTGACGGAAATGAAACCGGATTGGATCCGGAAATAGAGCTGGTTACTTTCACCTTTAACGATCCGGAAAACCCTCACAACTGGAGCCCGAAACTGAGATGGCTCTACACGATCGTGTTATCATTTGTTGTCGTCTGTGTTGCATTCGGATCGTCTGTCGTGACAGGCTCGTTGGGATTGATCACCGATAAGTACAATGTTTCCAAAGAGGTTGCCATTTTGTCGTGTTCGCTGATGGTGTTAGGGTTTTCTGTGGGTCCTTTGATCTGGTCTCCTTTGTCTGAGCAAATTGGCAGAAGACCGGTCTATTTCGTTTCGTTCTTGCTGTATTTCATCTTCAACATTCCGTGCGCAGTGGCTCCCAACATCGGAACCATTTTGGTTTGTCGATTTTTGTGCGGTGTTTTTGCTGCCTCGGGTTTGGCAAACGTTGGTGGTTCCATTTCCGATCTTTTCCCTACTGAGACCAGAGGAAAAGCAATCGCCTACTTTGCAGCAGCGCCATACGGTGGCCCTGTCATTGGCCCTCTTGTTGCTGGTTTCATTACGAGATACTACGGCAAGATCAGTCTGGTGTTCTGGGTCAACTTTGCCTTTGCTGGTCTAATGTGGATTATGGTTTCTCTGATACCGGAAACCTACGCACCGGTTATTTTGAAAAAAAAGGCAAAGAGAATGCGGGCGGAAACCGGAAACCCAAAGATTATGACCGAGCAGGAAGCCGTTGGAATGTCTCTCAAGGAGCTGATTCAAACGTGTCTGTACCGACCATTGATGTTTGTTGTCACCGAGCCGGTTTTGGATCTCATGTGTTTCTACGTGTGTCTGATTTACTCGCTGCTTTACGCATTTTTCTTTGCATATCCGGTCGTTTTTGGTGAGTTGTACGGTTACGGAGACGACTTGGTTGGAATGATGCTCATTCCGATCCTCATAGGTGCCGCTCTCGCCTTGGCAACCACTCCTGTGCTGGAAAACATGTACGTGAAGATGTGCAAAACCAGAAAGCCGACTCCTGAAGATCGTTTAATTGGGGCCATGTTGGGATCTCCGTTTCCGGCCATTGCTCTTTGGATTCTTGGAGCAACTTCTTACAAGCACATCATCTGGGTCGGACCAGCCTCTTCAGGACTGGCATTCGGTTACGGAATGGTGCTGATCTACTACTCGCTGAACAATTACATCATCGACACCTACGCCAAATACGCCGCCTCTGCATTAGCCACCAAGGTTTTCCTTAGATCTGCCGGTGGTGCCGCATTTCCGCTCTTTACCATCCAAATGTACCACAAATTGGGACTCCAATGGGCCTCATGGTTACTGGCTTTCATTTCCACTGCCATGATTCTGCTGCCGTTTGTGTTCTACAAGTACGGTAAAACGCTGCGGGCCAAACTGTGCAGAGAAAACTACAGTGCCTTTGATTAGACTTACGCAGACTACATATAAAATAGCATAATATCGATTTAAAAACACGCACAGTAAGTTTGGCGCGTTGGAGACCTCACCAGACGCTTAGTCGCATAAAATTGACCTAAAAAACTTGTTTCCAGACAGTGTCGAGATCTGTAGGTCTTGTTACACTGGACAATGTACCGAATCTCAACCGTCTGTCCTCGTTTGTTAGCGGGTGAGATTTGAACTTCGGGTTGCGCCTAAGTTTGACAGCGGTGTGAGGTGTGATCCAGATGAAGAGAAAGTGAGGGGTATATAGCCGAAAATAAGACTATTGGATTCTACAAAGTCTGAAGATTTGAAATAATTGGTTTATTAGACACATTATGATATGAAATTATTGAGAAAGTTGAGCCTAATGTTGTCCAACCGTTCCGGCCTTTTATGTCTCGATTAATTTTTTTCCCTGTTGTAGACGCGGGCGGATTTTTTTCGCAGTACACGCTTCCAGCCCGGCGGCGCGGTGGTGCACAATTACAGCCTGAAGGGGTAAATGCAGCAGAGGAAATGATCTGCAGGAGAGCGGAGAGGGGAGGTGAGATGCGAGAACTGACAATTAGACCAAGAGACTGGAGTTTTTGACCACTGCTGAACTTCGAAACCAGGATGAAACAATTGTGAGAGAAACGAGCAGCTCCGGCCTGTTTTGGTCACGTGAGGTCTTTCTTTTTTTGGTCACGTGAAAGGTCCCCTTTTTTTTCCCAATTGGTCAACTCCCTGGAGTTTCCCCTTTTGGCAGGCGAGCCGCACAGGGATGCGTCTGTGTTTACCTTTTACCACATTGAGAAACCATCCACGGCGGGCATGTTGGAGATAATTTTTTAGATCAAGTTGAAGAAACCAAAGTGTTTTAGACCTTCATTCAGCAAAGAGAACGGAAAACACGCGGCAAAATGAAGGTGTTGACGCTGGACAGCCCCGAATCACAGCAACATCTGTTGAGAATCAACCAGCTTGTTTCCAAGAGCAAAAAGGTCGTCATTTTAACAGGGGCCGGTATCAGTTGCAATGCAGGTATTCCCGACTTCCGCAGCGCCCACGGATTGTACAATCTCGCCAAACAACAGAGCTCAGCTGCCGTGGTGAAAGGAAAGGATTTGTTTGACATTTCGTTGTTCAGAGACGACTCTACGATATCTCTTTTTTGCCAATTCATGGAGCAATTATACACCAAAACGCGCTCTGCAAGACCAACAAAGACCCATGAGATGATCAAAATGATGAAGAAACACAAGAAGTTGCTCCGATGTTACACACAAAACATTGATGGACTCGAAAGGCACTGCGATCTCCGAACAGGAACCAATTCCAACTGGAAAGACCTCGACGTGGTGCAATTACACGGGGATCTCAACAGACTGAGCTGCACAGCGTGTTACCAAACGTTTGAATGGGACGACGAGAACAAAACGATCTTAAAAGACGGCGAATTGCCCGAATGTCCGTCGTGTTTGGTGAAATATAGAGAGAGAGAGGAGGTTGGAAAGAGAGCAAACAGGTCGTCTGTTGGCTGTCTCAGACCAAACATCGTGTTGTACGGTGAAAACCATCCATATGCGGAGACGATAGCACGCGGATTGATGTCGGATATGAACAAAAACCCGAATATTTTGCTAATTTTCGGCACGTCGTTGAAAGTTGACGGGGTTAAAAAGCTCGTGAGACAGATGAGCAAGAAAGTCCACGAGAGGCCGGACGGAAAAGTCATTTTCATCAATAATTGCGAAGTTGGCCAAAGTAGTTGGGATAATATCATCGATTACCAGGTTAAATCCGATTGTGATGAATGGTGCAGATTTTTTGAACAGCACAGTCCGGAACTGTTTTCGCAGGAGGCCGCCCAGCCAGAAGAAACGTCGATGTATTGCACACCTCCAACCACTCCTCAAAAGAAGCAACAAAAACCAGAAGTTGTTGATCTGACCAAGACCGATTTGCGCAGAGCATTGGAGGACGAAATCGCTTCACCGGAGTATTCTCCAGTGAAAAAGGGCAGCAAAAAACCGGTCAGAAAGCCTCTTGGAACCATAGAAGCTCCAAACAACAAACGCAAACGGTGCAAGTTCTCTGGAACTGCAAAAACATATCCATCAAAGAAACTCAAGTCTGACAAAATTAATTACGATTTGATATCAGAGTTCGAATCTCCTGATTTCTCTCCTATCAAAAATACCCGGATACCAGATTTGGTCAAGGAGATTCCACTCGAACCGTTGAATCTTGTCCCACAAAGGAGGTCGCTTCGCCGGAGAATTGCCGTTTAATATGTATCTTTATAGATAGCACTTCGCTTAATGAATACAGCCATGAGAAATAAGCCAGAAAAAAAAAACTTACGTAAGCATGGAGAGGGAATCCGGTTTCGGATATGTGAAGAAAGATTACATAATCGGTATTTTTTTTTTTTCTAAATTTTGAGAAAAATTTCAAGGGTTTTACGAGTCTGATCCAAGATGACATTTACGAAACACAGATAACGTGGTATAGCATTTTACCGGATGACGGAAAGCAACTCTGCTGTTTCTGCCGCACAGCTGAACCAAAAACTTTTGTACCAGTACAATTTGATCCACGCCACAAACAATCATGTGCTTCAAACCAAGCTTGCAACACGGTTCTACAAGACAAGTGCAAAGCACGGGGTTGTTTTGCCCGAACAAATCGCCATGACGGGGTCATATCGACTGGAAACGACCCCAAACAGCACCACGGTTGTCCAGACAGACGGATCCGGACTGACGTGTTGTCGGGGCTGTTTCAACCTGTTCATTCCGGGAGTGACAGTGAGGATACGAGTGCAGTACAGAAGACCGAAGGGAGTTTCAAAGGGCGCGCGCACGAGAATCCTGGAGTACAAATGCCTCAAATGTGGTACGGCTACGGAATTTGACGCGCTAGCCCAAAAGGCGGAAACTAGGCCCGAGGTCGGGTCCGTGAAAGCTCCGAACAAGTCGAGCAAGGAGCGCCTGAAGAAGCGTAAGCAGAACAGCAGTCTGAGCGCGCTGTTGGACAAGAAGAAGAAGCAAGAGGAAAGCGGGCGCGATCTCGATTTGTTTGATCTGATGAAAATGTAGTGAATGAGTGCGTGGTGATGGTTTTATGTATTTATTTTGTCCGGGTAACCTGGGGTGTGCGTGTAATAATAGATCTGAAAAATTTCGTGGGGAATCGGGAAAGCGAGGGGCACGCAAAACTTACGTTTTGGCAGGAGCAACCAAAAATGGGGGGTAGCAAACGGGGGTGGCGACAAAAATTTTTCGCGCGAGCCGCTGGCATGATGCACCCCCTATGATTCATGGAGGGACGGTCCGGGGGCGAAAATGCGGATTCGACGCAAAGCGGATCCGGAGTCAGTTTGGGACGGTCGGCTTGAGGGAATTAAGACGGTCTAAACGGTTCAGCCTGGCGTTCACAGGGGGGCCAGGAGGCAACACGCAAAGCGGTTGCTGGGGACTCGTTTTACATATTGTCGGCCCCCCATTAGTCGGAAGCGTAGAGCCGGATCAGTTTATAAATTTTTTGGCGAGTTGCCGGATCAGGACCCGAAATAGCTTATCCGACACGAGTCCGGTCAGAAAGGAACATGAATGACTGGGACTTCGCCCCTGTGTTTTTGTTTTTCCTTTGTGCCAGCACACCGCATGGAGCCCAAAATGGCGCTGGCACCGGCATCTGTATTGTTTCTGTCCGGGGACACCAGCACACCACGACTGTTGCGTACCGGCCACGTCGAGCCGAGCTGAGCTGGCGGAAAATGTCGCGGTGGGATGCTATTGTTTTTCGTCAATAGCCGTGAGCATCCGCATCGAGCATGCTGACGTAAGCACGTCGGAAACAACCGGGACATATAATAGAATTTAGTCGCGCTTGAATAAGAAGGGGTGGGTCGGCTTCCCAATTAGGCAGGTGTCTGTGCATGGCTCTGCGGGACATGCTACCCAAATGGACTCGACGGGGAGGTACATGGAAGCGTACAGAAAAAGCAGCACAAACCAGCGGCAGCTTTCCTTGACCGGGCGGGACCCCGCGGACGCCGCCAGGGCAGCGATAGCGCGCACTTGTTTACTTTCAAGATCAGGAGTCTCGCGGCCGGGCGGTAGAAAAAAAAAAGGACACCCCGGAAGCGTGCATAGTTTATATAATGGAAAAAATCCTTTCAAGTTGAGGAAGAAATTTTTCAGGCAACAGGAAAACGTAATTGAGACAACCATTGGAAGTTGGTTGATTTGAATATAATTTCAGGAGTGTTGACGAGACAAATAGCTGGGATAAAACATTAGATCCCTTGACAGCCCGGAATCGCCCGCTCAACCGCCAGTTTTCGCAAAAATCTCCACGCCTACAGGGTCAGTCCAGAAGGGTCCCCGAAACATCAACAATAGTGACCATATACTCCATTCAATGCGCCCAGAGCAGTGTTTTGTTCAGTAGCTTGTCAATATGTCTTCAGTTCGAGCAGTCCAAGCAGTTCAAGCAGTTCAAGGTGAGTTTTGCGGGAATTTGTGTTCACCAACCGTGGTACTAACTATTACAGCAAACGATGACAGCACGTACCGAGGCGACAGACCCGTGAGTTGTTCGCCGACGCCTCCGGGATCGACGGCCGACGTGACCAATCCGAGCTCTGCCGCGTCGACGCCCACGCCGGGCTCGTCGCCGGCACCTCATCACGTTCCAGACGGACAACAGCCGCCTATCAAGATCAAGACGAGCAAAAAATGGGTTCTTCCGCCGCGGCCAAAGCCCGGACGCAAGCCGTCGCAGGCTGTGGGGTCGATGACCCGGGACGGCAGCCAGGGAGCCAAGGAAAACAAGAAAAAAACCAAAAACACCGCCGCCATGACTCCTCTGGAAACATCGCACACCTCGAAACCGGCAAAAAACGCAGTTTTGTCGGCCAGAAAGCAGCAGGAGCTGGAAAAATCCATTTTGAACAACCCAATTAAACAGGAGATTTTGAAAATCAACGAGGAAAATTACTACCTGAAGTTGGAGGTGATCAAGCTTGTTTCCGATCTGAAGAATCTCAGGAACGAGATCAAAATGACCGCATCGCAGAGCCCGTCGAAAGAACCATCGCCAACGTTCCAGGAGCCAGCCGTCAGCACGGAACAGCACACCAAAAGCCAGCCGGAAACTCACTCTTCTGCCGGTGGCGGTGGCGCCGGTGGCGCCGGTGCTGCCGCTTGTCCACGGGAAAAGTCCAGAAAACGGAGCCACGACGACGACATCAACGACCTGATAGTCTCGTTGATCGACCTCAACCACTCGCAACAGGTTGAACAAACGGTGCCTGCCGCGAAAACCGCACGCGCCACATCTGCACCGCCACACGCGGCTGCCGAGCCGGCCCAGCCTGTGGCTGAGGACATGGAGAAGTTTTTCAAATTTGACGACTACTCCAACGTGGATCTCTCGACTCCGCCGTTCTCGGAGGACGACAACGAGCACGGACACGATGTGGACCATCTGATCGAGCTGACACCAACGCCAACGATCTCGCTGACCAAGACGAACGACACTCTCGAGAGCATGTCTGGGTCGACGTTGGTGTCGAATTCGCCAAAGGGGTTCAAGTTGTGCGAGCTTCCGTCGTCTCCCGACGATGAGCTGGTGCTGGCAAACAAGGAGGGAGGGTTTTCGATCTTCAACGGCTCGAGTTCGGTGTTCAGTGGTGCAAGCACGACGAGCACCGCCACGACGGTCACTGACGTTGCGCATGAGTTGGAATCGAAGGCGGACCAGTTGTACTACCATGATTATTACGAATTCGACAACGTGCATGATGTGGAGCTAGAGTTTGAGAGTTTTATTAACGGGGAATTGTCGGGGTTTTAGTGATTGCATAGGGCGGAAGCCGTGGATAATAGTTTACGTTGTGATGAATTGACCACCCGGGGCAGCGAAAGCGCCGCGACCGGTGTACTAAGCGAGTAGAGCAGTAGAACGCAGTAGGAAGCAGAAGAGAGAAGTGAGGGGTCGGCCGGCGCGTCGATCGACGCATGTTTTTTTTTCTTTGACTGTGGCGCGTCGATCGACGCGCCAGCCGACCCAGTTTTCCCTCGCGCATTATTGACAGCCCACGTGCAGTAGACTAACCCATCCATTTTCCCAGGTTTTGGTGGGTTCCGTGACCCACCAACTCCCACAATGGACACGTTTCCCTCACGAGGGGCTTTTCAAGACGAACTCCGTGCGAAATACGCCGCGTTCCGGCCTATCAGGTCGCAAAAGACGTCCCGGATCCCATCCCCCGTTCGCGTACACTGCCCGGACTTTTTGTCGAGTGGCTATTCAATTAAAAAAACAAAAATATAAAAGGGGAACATCCACAGCGATTTATGTTTATCTACGAGTTTGGCGGCGTGTTGTTTGTTCGACTGTTGTATCTTGCTCCGTACGGTGAGCTTGTTTTACGATGAAGTTTGGAAAGTATCTGGCGGCGAGACAACTGGAATTGCCCGAGTATGCTGGGTCGTTCATCAACTATAAGGCGCTCAAGAAGCTGATCAATGCGCTGGTGGCGAGCAACGACGGCGGCCAGGACCGTCGCGAGACGTTGCAGGACAAAAAGGGCTCGTTTTTCTTCCGTTTGGAGCGTGAATTGGAGAAAGTGAACAGTTTCTACCTGGAAAAGGAGGCAGAACTCAAGTTTCGGCTGGACATTCTGATCGCCAAGAAGAACAGGGCTCTTTCTGACGGGCGGCTGGACAACGTGAACAAGAATTCGATTGCTTTTGTGTCTCTTTACGATGGATTCAAGAAATTTTCGAAGGATTTGGACCGATTGGAGCAATTTGTCGAGCTGAACGAGACCGGATTCACCAAGGTTCTCAAGAAGTGGGACAAAAGATCCAAGTCTAGCACCAAAGAACTGTATCTTTCGACTGCGGTGAACGTTCAGCCGGTTTTCCATCGGAACGAGATCATCGAACTGAGCGATTTGGTGGCCAATAATCTGATGGAACTGGAGGCAAAGGTGGAAGGTGATGGGTTTGTTCGGTATGGGAAGCAGGAAGCGGCCAAGAATGCCGACGAAAACGACCCGCACACGCGCGGAACAGACGACCTTTACACGGATTTCTACGAGATCATTGTTCAGAACGCCAATGCTGCCCGCGACGAGCAGATCGCCAAGATTAAGGACTGGTCCAGTCAGGTTTTGTCCAAGTTGAGCGTCGAAACCAAGAGCTTCACGCTTTCCAAGGTGTTTATGTTGCTGATTTCCAACGCAAACATCCCCGACGACTCGCTGCGCTACTTCTACGACGTGTTCAGCGACTCGATCGACCTGCATCTTGTGGACGATCTCAACGGCCGCACATGTCTGCACGAGGCCGCGTCGTGTCGTCAGGGCCGCAATGCCGTGGTGGAGCTGTGTTTTCGCTCGAGCCTCGATCCGGCTCTGCGGGACGTGACTGGCCGCACGTGTCTGCACTACATCACCGAGAACGGTCGCGACGACCTGCTTCTTCTCGTTCTGGAGAAAACTGCAGACGAACAGCAGCGGTCGTCGTTGCTTGAGGCGCTCGACAACGAGTCGATCTCTCCGCTCGTCATGGCCATCATCCACAACCACGTCTCGTCCGTTCAGATTCTGCTGCAACACGGTGCAAACGGGTTCCCATTGCAGGACGACCTCAAACCAAAGTATCTGCCGCTGAACGTGGCGTGCAAGCGTGGAAACGTCCGTGTCGTGGAGCTGCTTTTGAACCGTCTGAGCACGCAGCAGGAGGCCCAGGACAAGAGTTTGTTGACCAAGTCGTTCCAGAGCAACGCCGAGGGGCTGCTCCCACTGCACATTGTGGCGTCGTCGGGCCACGACGAGCTGATCCCATTGTTGCTTCAATATGGAGCCGACGTGAACCAGACAGATAAGCTCAACAAATGGTCGCCTATCTTCTATAGTGTGACCCGTGGTTTCGAGACCACGACCCAAAAACTGATCGAGTTCGGTGCAGATTACAATATGAAGGACGAAGACGGCCTGGTCCCGCTTTACTATGCCATCTGGGAGGGAAATGTGGAGGTTTTGAATGTTCTGATCGGGTCGCTCAAACAGCGTCAGCTTCCGGTTTCCGTTGAAACAGCCACTCCCGTTTTGGCTCCACCGTCGG
This sequence comes from Ogataea zsoltii, assembly GCA_003709205.3. Classification (NCBI taxonomy): domain Eukaryota; kingdom Fungi; phylum Ascomycota; class Pichiomycetes; order Pichiales; family Pichiaceae; genus Ogataea; species Ogataea zsoltii. Next base: position 141,908 of record PPKH03000027.1, read on the forward strand.
CTCCACAGCTCGGCTTCACCAAAAACGTGATGTCTCCAATGACCGGCTCGTTACCCGCTCTTTCGGAGTTCAGCAACGTGGACATGATCCCGGATCTGTCGCTGCCGCCTCCAATCATCCCGCTGCGTAAGTACGGCCACAATTTCCTCGAGAAAAAGATCTTCCTCAAGCTGTCGTTCTTCACCAACAGAAACTCCATCAAGCTCAATTCTGACACGTTTCTCACGTCAATTCCAGGAAGACTCACCATCAGCTGTGACAAAAACGACCTGATCCCTCGCAACCTGTTGCTGCCCGTTCTGGACAACGACAAGACCATCACGTTCCAAACGGACAGCTTTGACGGGTTTGCCGTGGACTTTGAGCTGTTTCCGACTTTTGGAACCCGACTCATTGCCAAGTCGACTCTGACGTCATCATTCTTTCAAAACACGTTCCCTGGGTTTGGCTCGAAACTGAATGGCGACGTCGAACTTCCGCTGTTCGATCCGCGTCTCCGCAACATCGGTTCGCTCAGGTTCACCTACGAGATCGTTTATCCGTACTCGGGAATCCCGCTGGAAATCTCCATGTACGACACCTACTGGAAGTCGTCGTCGTCCGCGGCAGCGATCAAGTCGATTTCGTTCGTCACAGCGTCCTCTCTCAGCGGCGAGTATTACAGAGTCCACGTGTGTCTGCTCAGCGACGGAACTCCATTGGTTTGTCCGAGCTGGGAAATCGATCTCAATGGGATCACGTTGCCAGTGGCAACATTCGACTTTGCCCAACTACAGAAACTGCTTTACTCGGACGAATCACAGTTCCAGAAACTCTGCGATTCGCTCAAGGACGTGAAAAATCTCACCAACGACCTCAAGAAGCTCGAGTCCGTCATGGCCACCTTGTACATTCCATTGGCAATGTTCCTTCAACTGGTTCCAACGGAAATCTCTCTCAACTTGGAGATATTCTACCCGTCCGCGTACGAGCTCAACTACTTTGATATTCATGGAAGCTCGATATCGTCACACAGTCTCGCGTCCCGGTGCTCAGAGAGAGAACTCAATCCACCAACAGACAACATTCTCAACAACTTCATTGACCTAATCCTCGGTGACGTGTTCGCCCACGTTCGCGGACTGCGTGCATCTACAGGAAACAGTCGAACCAGATCGTTGATCCTTTCTTCTGACAACGCGACCGTTTGCACGATTCTCAACTGGAAACAGCCAAATTACCCGGTTTTCTACAACATCAACGGAATCAAGTACGACTTTGACGCACACAAGTTCATTCCATGTTCGTCGAATGGATTCCCAATTAAAGACTCCACCATAATAAAGAACGACCGCATTGAACTCAACATCGACAATATCGACTCCATTAACAAGGACTCAACAGCATATCTTAACGATCTACAATACCAGGACAGGCTCACGCGGTCCATCAAGCTCGGGATCTCGTTTGCTACGACCAACAATCTACTCGGAATCATTATCCCCAGCTGGCTGCTCACCATATGCCCCGACTTGGTCAAGTCTGTCCGGGGTAAAGGTCTGATTCTGGTGGCCAGCCGCGAGAACGAACGCCCGGCAAGTCTTTCGGAGTTTGACTTCATCAAAACGCTGCACGACTCGAACGCTGCCGACGACATTGATGTCAACGGTCTGCGGTTCAACGACATTCTCAGCTTCAAGGATGCAATAGATATGTAAAAAATTAATGTGCCCCTCTCTAATTTTTTTCAACCCCTCACTCAGATCTCGGACTTCTTATCTATTTTTCTCCGAGATTCCATAAACCGGGCTAAGTTGTGCGCGGAAAAAAAAAAATTTTGAAGCAGTCCCATCCTGTAACGGTCCACAGGAGAGAAAAAAAGATACAGTATTGACACAGTTTTCCGGACACAATCAACCCTGGAATTAGATCTGATAGCGAGAGGAGTCTCCACAAATCAGAATCGAGTATCCTGACTGGATAACATACGGTTCTTTTTCCCCGCAACGTCTTCTTTGCTATCTATGACCAGGTGCAATCACAGTATTCTGATCGATCCATTTCCTTAGAGCCACCACCATGTCCTCCGACCGAGCCATTCCTGCAATCACGGGCGACATAGTCTACAAAGACCCGTTTTTCCACATGCCTCTATTTCTCACGGCTTACAAGTCCGGGATTCTGTCCTACACCTCCTCGATTATCTCGACCTCCATCGGGTTTCCACTTGACTCCCTCAAGACAAGAATGCAGACACATCGGTTCGACTCTGCTCTGTCTTGTTTCCAGACCACGCTTCAACAGGAGGGTTTCCGCGGTTTATTTCGCGGGATCTCAGCCCCATTGATTTCCACCTCGTTCGTCCGGTCTATGCAGGTCCATATCTACACGGAGTCGAAAAACACCGTCAGAAAGCTCGGATTACCGTTCTGGAAAGCAAGCACCATTGATTCTCTTTCTGTTGAACAACGGAAACTCGACGATATCTTCAAAAATATCCCCGTTGCCATCATTTCCGGTTCGATTGCCGGGGCATCAGCGTCTTTTGTGGCCTGTCCTTTTGAGCTCACCAAGATCTTCCAGCAGATTATCGTTTTGGTCAACAGTGCCCGTGACAAACAGCCGAATGTCCGACATCTCAGCCGCGAAACGCTACCCAACGGAATCGTTCAGGTGGCTTCCACGATCGTGAAATATGACGGAATTTCCGGTCTGTATTCTGGATTCCGGTTCCATTTTCTCAGAGACGGTTTTTCCTCGGGACTTTTTTACGGACTCTACGAAACCGTCAAACTTTTCGTCCAGACGAAAAACAATCACTTCGAGTACCAAAATCCAGAATGGCGCGACACGATCAACGTTCTGAGCGTGCCGTTATCCGGCGCCGTTGCCGGCTGTTTCAGCTGGATCACCGTCTTCCCAATCGACACCATGAAATCGCAGTATCAGCGAGAAATCGTGCGAAATATTCTCCGGGCAAAGGCAGGAGAGCAGAGATCGGAAGTTGTTTTCCCACGCTGGAAGTGGCCAACACGCGAAATGTACCGGGGACTGGGACCCTCGATCACAAGATCGGTCACTACCACGATGATTTTCTTCTCAATATTTGAGTATCTCATGAAAAACATCGCCTGAGATGTCTGGGAGGGCCCTACGCGGATTCGACGCGTCTGGTGCATATTTATCCTATTTATTTCCTGTACATAGACGACAAAACAGTAGTGTTTGGTTCTTCAATATCGCACCGCCACTCTGGCGGGAAGCACTGTGACGTCATTGTGGCGGTGCACGTAACGGTTTGTGTGGCGGTGATGTCGCGCTTTTCCCAAATTTTGCAAACGAGAATACTTTTTTATTTTAATGATCCCACTGGACTTTCCTTTGTTCCCACTTATTAGATTTCTTGTTCCTCTCTAAGTTCGCTTCCCACCACGCTAAACGCACCCCAAAGCTCGCATTTTTGCACAGAAACTCACAGTCTCTACCAGGACACCCGGTTGCGCTTCCGGGGAGCTTTTTTGACTGCTGATGGAACACATTTAAAACAGACATTAGAAGAGCCTTCTGCTCTCATTGACATATTTCCCTAATACCCATGTTCGCTCTTGCATTTCTCATACTTATTTTGGCGTCCGGATCCACAGCCGGGTTTGTGCGATCCTACGGGTGTTCCAAAACCGGTCTTTTGTTCACCAACTTCCTCACAAATGTCTCCCATTACCCGGAACGAGAGCTTATGGAGTTCCAGTTCCGCACTTTTGCCCTCGCAAACATCACAGACGTCAACTCTACCACCAACATGTACACAACGATGCATGTGGTGCTCAAATACGTCGAGGAGGTGGTTTATGAGGAGAATTTGAGACTGTGCGACTACGCGTTGGTGGACCATTCCACCAACTACATCGTTCCCAACGGCGTTTTCAACGGTATCTCCTCACCAACAACGACTTCCTCCAACACTAACAGAACATCCAGGTCCGTCACATCTCTCACAACATACACCAGCACCAGTGGGACGCGAGAACTGGTGGTAACGGAAACTCTCACGCCCAAGCCAGGTTTGAATGGCACGTCAGATGATCCCGATTTCTTGCCTGTTGGAATAGAAAAGCGTGATGACGAAGGAGGAATGTTCCCCTTTTCTCCTCCTGATGCGACCGCTTCTCCGCCGGCGTCCTCGCCAACCGGCACAGTTACTCCGACGCTCGGAACGTGTCCCATGTATGCCAACAACGAGGTGACAATCACGATCCCGATCAGCGTCAAGTCTCGCTCAGCTTTTGGGTCATACAAGATCTCTGTCGAGCTGATTGCCGCGGACTCTGAACACACGTTGATCGGGTGCACAAGTTCGTATGTGAGCACAACACAGAGCGATTCGCTGTCAACGTTCATGACAATCTTTATGGCTTGCATGCTCGTGCTGATTCTCACAAGCAATCTCATGAGTTACGTGTTTTCGCCGTATCAGGACTCAGACAATGCGTTCTTGTTCACGGCGTCGGCGATCTGCAACGCTCCGCTGCTCAACCAGCTCAGTCCCAGCTATGTTGATTTCATGCAGTATTCGCAGTTCATGTTTTTCATGGCAGCATTGAACCTGCATTACCCGGGCTTTTTCCCGCCATTGATGAGATCCGTCCGTTGGCTCGGGTTCATGGATTTGTCTGGCGGAGTCGCTGCGCTCTCGGTGAACAACGTGTATCAGACGATCTACACAGGCGGTCTGAAAGCGTTGACCAATGCCACAGGCGATGATCTCACCGAGGATGAGTGGAGAAATTTTCTCATTCTGGCGTCGGCGTTCACTGGATGCATCTGTGCCGTGTTTGAGATCGCCTGTGCCCTGGTTACGCTGATGATGCCGAACAAGAAGAAACCTACCTTGCGCAAGTATCTGAAAAATTCTGTCGTTCTTGCGCTGGGTTACGTGATCTCAACTTTCCTGTCTTGTCTATCTGTGCCCTTCTTGATCCACGCCTTTTTCGTGCTTTCTACGGCGAGAAACAGCCCTTATGGCGGACCTCACGAGCGGTCGTTTGCCATCTGGGCCGTTGTCACGGCGGCGGTTTTCCTCGCCTTATTCTTTGCTCTCGAAATCTACTCACTGATGCGCTTTGTTTTCTCGAGAAAAGGCCGACAGATGCTGTACAAGTCGCTAAACGTGATTCTTCTGTGGCAGTGTCTGTACGTGGTATTCAAGACCAATTCCGTGTGGTTTTTGATGGTGGATTACATGGAGGTTATTTTGTTCAGTATTGCCGTTGGATGTCTGCAGATCAGCGGAACTGCGCAAATTGTTGTGATTCTCGCGACAGAAGTGGTTTATCTGGGGCTCTTGTTAGTTTGCAAGCCATACTACTCCCAGACAAGAATGAATAGAAACAGAATCGCCGCGTTCTCTGCCAAAGTCGTTGTGACCATTCTGCATATACCATTCATACCAACTCTCAACGTTTCCGAGAGGGTGAGAACGAGACTTATCTGGGCAATTCTGATCATCCATTTACTAATTGTGGTTGTCTTGTTTCTCACGCCAACGTTGCAGAACCTTTTCATGACCGCAAAGCTGTATTTCAAGTACAAGAAAGGCACAAAGGGCACGGAGATTCCTGATTATAGAGAAAAAGGAGACTATATCGAACTTCCGTTGCATAATGACACACGCAGTCTTCGGTCGTATCGCAGCTCGCTGTTCAGTGCCTCCGAACCGGTGACGTCACCCAATCAAAGTTCGGTTCGTGCCAGCTTGAACTCCAGTGAGATCGAGCTAACGGACAAGAGGGTTCTTCCTGCATTGTCGCTCTCAAACACGAATTTGAAGCGCAAAAACAGGGACTGGACCAGCAGAGAGGCCGACTTGTACTACAATTCGTACAGGATTTTGGAGCCGGACCCCGATGTGAAGCGATTGTGGGAGGAACGTGAGAAAAAGTTGGATCGTGCCAACATGGCCGAAATGGAACACAAGAAGGACAACGAAAAGCCATCTACAGGCGTTTTTTCGAGAGCATTACACGCTGTCAGACCGGGCAAGTCGCTACCCGTCGAGTCCAAGGGGTTCGAGGTGATGAGACCGCGGTCGTTGGTTGTGATGCGGCCGAAATCGGAGTCGTTGAGTCCGATGACATCTTCGTCGAGCGAGACGGAACAGAATTACAAGCCGGTGTTTTTCTCCGAATATCCTGACGATTCCGGCGTGGAAGCGTTTGACCGGAACACCGACAAAATTGGTTTGCGTGTGGTGAACGGTAATACCAACGAATCTCTTGATGACAGCGTTGACGACGATTTTATGAGTGCTGTTTCCGACTGGTGAAGAAAAAAAGCTAGTGTACATAATTAATTATCTAGTGCTATTATTTTTTTTGTCTCTTGGATTTTTTCGACTCCACCTCGAGTTTCCGTTTCAAAACGTTGTTCAACAGCTTTTGGTCGTCAATAACCTCGAGGTTTTCCTTGGGGAACCCGTCGAGAACGCTCTGGAAACAGTTTAACTCGCCTTTCAACACTATTTTGGCCAGCTGGTCTCTAGAAAAATCAGCGTTTTCTGTCGGAAGTTCAAACGATCTTGCTTCCGGAGAATAGTCCTCAATTCTCAGAGCAATGCAGCCTTTGAGATGCTCCACGCAGCCACGGGTCAACCTGCCACCATCCAGTAATTGGTAGCATTTCAGGATGGTTCTGTTGACAAACAACTCAAAGTCTCCGGCGGACTTTCCGACGGATCTGTGCAATTTTTTGAACCACTTGGAGTCCGAGGTAAAACACTGGTAAACAGTTGACAAAATGAGCATCAACAGAGTCAATTCAGGAAGAACCTCAGATTGGCTGAAAACCTCGTAAGTTTCCAGAACAATGCCACCCTCATTGTCTTCCAGAGTTTCGTCCAGATATTCTGAGTCGTTGATGAGTTCGGTGACCTGGTCAAAAAGCGTTTCTCTAGTTTCTTCAGGAAGGTCTTTCAAGAAAGAGCTCAAAAAATATTGTTTAATGGTTGCCAAAGAAAGCTCGCCAAATTCAAACTTGGACTGCGGAAGCTCAACGTATCCGTATTTACGCAGAATCTCCGAGTTTGGAAGTTCTCCGTAAATATTGTAGATCTGTTCGCCAGCTGCAATTTTCTTGGTTGTTTTCATCACGAGATAATCCTTTTCGTAATTGAGAGTAGCGTTGAAAAGCGTTGTGTTGGAATTGAGGGTGTCGGCAAGTGGAACGAGCGATTTGAGGTATGGATCGTTTTTGACGGCATCTAATTGGTCGTGATCGTCCTCGTGTTCGTGAATGTGATCTTCATCGTCTTCTTCGTCTTCGTCTTCATCGTGATCTTCGTGGTCTTCCTCTCCTGCTTCTTCTTCCTCTCCTTCTTCCTCTCCTTCTTCCTCTCCGTCTTCCTCCTCCTCCTCTTCCTCCTCTTCATCTCCCTCCTCAACATCAAAAGAATAACTCATGATGATACTCGCAACAATATGGAACCTTTCCAGAGTCAAAAACTCCGCCAACTCCTTACATCCAAGCTCCTCGCAAACACCTGCAACCAGTCTACAATGCATGTCCTCCGCCTGTTCGCGGCCAATCCGACTCAAAACGTTCGAGGGCTGGAGAAACTTCAGTTCCTCGTCACTCCAAAACATCAAAGAGTTGAATTTCTCCGGTAAAACCGCAAAATAGGGGGCCCATCTCGACTTCTCGCCGAGCATCAATTCGTATCCAAAACACAAAATCAATGCCTCCCATTGATTCAGCGACTCCAATATCTCCCCGTTCCCGGGCTTGACGTCCCTCAATGCGGAAGTCCGCACATTCAACGTTGCATCGCGAGAAAGCTCAAAAATAACCGTGTCCTCAGGGATGTCCTTGACTGCCACCAATCCTCGTCCCTGCGAATCTGCTCTCAGATCGGCAATCGAGATCGAATCGCTGACAAACTTGTAATTCTTCTTGACCCAGTTGTGAAACTGGCTCGATTTCTCGGCAAAATCACTCATCGTTGATTTGATTGGAGATGTATAATGCAGATCTTACCAGAAGCTCCTCTACAGAGTAGAAATAAATATTTTTTTTTTTTCAAAAAAAAAAAAAATAAAAAATAAAAAATAAAAAATATAAAAACTTTTCATGGCTGTGCAGATCTCGGCCGTTTACGCGACCCAAATGGAACCCTGATCTTATCGACATCGGAAACCACTACAACTTGGCGGTAACAAAACACCAAAGTTTGGTCTTGGAAGGACTCTAAGCAACCCGTCACACCACCAAGTATCATTTGTCAACTTCCAGCCTTCCAATCCCCTTTTATTCACCCGAATTACCCCCTTATCTGAAAGGAGTCACCCTGGATCTCTCCCGGTGTACGGATGTCTCCGAACCTTCTCGAAAATTGTCGAGAGAAAAATTATCCTCACATAAATAACACAACAGCCCTCTTTGTTCCCTTTTGCCCCCGTCTTTCCTTCGCTAACCAATCCCCCAACATGTCTGCCGAGGAGTATAAAGCACAAGGAAACGCTGCGTTTGCATCTAAAGAGTACGAGAAAGCAATTGAATTGTTCAGTAAGGCGATTGAAGTTTCAGAGACTCCGAACCATGTTCTCTATTCGAACCGTTCGGCCTGTTACGCCTCGTTGAAGAAGTACAGCGAGGCTCTCAAGGACGCCGAAGAGTGTGTCAAGATCAATCCTACCTGGTCCAAGGGTTACAACCGTGTTGGAGCCGCTGAACACGGTTTGAACAAGCTTGACGAGGCTCGTAAGGCTTACGAGAAGGCGCTGGAGCTTGATCCGGCCAACGCGATGGCTAAGTCGGGCTTGAGATCCGTTGAAGATGCAGAGCTGGCTCAAGCAGGGCCAGCAGGAGGTATGGGAAAGATGTTTTCGGACCCTAATCTGATCGAAAAGCTCAAGACGAACCCAAAGACCGCCGAGCTTATGAAGGATCCACAGCTTGTTCAGAAGGTCAAGCAGTTGCAGACAAATCCTTCGGCAATCAGCACCGAAATGTTCACGGATTCGCGTCTGATGACAGTTGTTGCTGCCATTTTGGGCATTGATTTGAACGCCACAATGCCGGAAACACCGGCCCCAGCTGAATCGAAGCAGCAGGAGGAGACCAAGCCGGACGTTGAGATGAAGGACGCCGAGCCGGAACCTGCCGCGGAGCCGGAACCGGTCAAGGCTGCCGAGAAAGACACCAAGACCACTGCCGACGGTTACAAGGCAGAGGCCAACACCCTTTACAAGCAGAGAAAATTCGACGAGGCTATCGAGCTTTACAACAAAGCATGGGAAACTCACAAGGACATTACTTATCTGAACAATCGTGCCGCTGCTGAGTACGAGAAGGGCGACTACGACACCGCCATCAAGACCTGTTTGGAGGCAATCGAGGAAGGTCGTGAGATGAGAGCAGATTACAAGCTTGTTGCCAAGTCGTTTGCCAGACTGGGTAACTGTTACCTGAAGAAAGACGACTTGAAGACAGCCTCGGAATACTTTGAGAAGTCTCTGACCGAGCACAGAACTCCAGATGTTCTCAACAAGCTTAGATCGACTGAGAAGGAGCTCAAGAAAAGAGAGGCCGAGTCGTACATCGACAAGGATCTTGCCGAAAAGGCCAGACTCGAAGGTAAGGAGTGTTTCACCAAGGGCGACTGGCCTGGTGCAGTGAAGGCATACACAGAAATGATCAAAAGAGACCCTTCAGATGTGAGAGGTTACTCCAACAGGGCTGCAGCATTGGCCAAGCTGATGTCGTTCCCGGACGCCATCAGAGACTGTGAGGAGGCCATCAAGATCGACCCTTCATTTATCCGTGCTTACATCAGAAAGGCCAACGCCGAGATCGCTATCAAGGAGTACAGAAAGTGTTTGGACACTTTGACTGCTGCTAAAGAGGCCGAGGCTAAGTCAAACTCGACCGCCAACAGCTACGAGATCGACCAACTGTACCAGAAGGCAATGAGTCTGAGATTTGCACCGGAAGAGGGCGAAACTTACGAGGAGACCATGGCAAGAGTGCAGAAGGACCCAGAAGTTGTTCAGATTCTGAGCGACCCGGTGATGAACACTATTCTGCAACAGGCTCAGAACAATCCGGCCGCTCTGCAAGAGCATATGAAGAACCCTGCTGTGAGCAGAAAGATCATGACGCTGATGGCTGCGGGAATCATCAGAACCCGTTAAGTCGCCCTTTTTACTTTATAATATCCTGTCTAATGTCTATCTTAATGTCTAAAGATTTTCCATTATCCTTGCTACGAGATCTCGTCCCGGTTTCCGGTAAATTTCACCTGTCTGAAATATCTTGTTTCCGGCTTGCATTTTCCGGTTTGTTGCTGTCGTGTACCACACAATTATTTGTGTGGAGTTCTCTCATGACAAGTTGAAGCTGTCGTTTAAACGAAAATAACGTCCATAGATGTTTTAAGTCTTTTTTACCACCTACAAAAGGCTTGTTGACTATCCATTCTTGTCCAATTAGCCTCCATTAGTCATGTCCAATCCGTACGGTTTCCAACCGGCGCAGGCACAGTCGCAGCCTCCGGAAGCCGACCAGGAACAACAGCACCACCATCACCACCACCATCACAGGGGATCTTCTGGGGCCTCTGGTGCGTCCGGCCAGCCGGCCAGTGCATCCAATCGTATTGGAAAATACCAGATTGTGAAAACCCTGGGAGAAGGTTCGTTTGGTAAGGTGAAACTTGCCTATCACACGACCACCGGCCAACGGGTGGCGCTCAAGATTATCAACCGCAAAACCCTGTCCAAGTCGGATATGCAAGGCCGTATAGAGCGTGAGATCTCGTATCTACGACTTCTTAGACATCCCCACATCATCAAGTTGTACGACGTTATCAAGTCGAAAGAGGAGATCATCATGGTTATTGAGTATGCGGGCAAAGAACTTTTTGATTACATAATCCAGCACGGCAGAATGAAAGAGGACGAGGCTAGGAGATTTTTCCAACAAATTATTGGAGCCGTTGACTACTGCCATCGCCACAAGATTGTCCACCGTGACTTGAAGCCGGAAAACTTGTTGTTGGATGACCAATTGAACGTGAAGATTGCGGATTTCGGTCTTAGTAACATCATGACCGACGGAAACTTCCTCAAGACTAGTTGTGGATCGCCAAACTACGCTGCTCCTGAGGTGATTTCGGGAAAGTTGTATGCCGGGCCCGAGGTCGACGTTTGGTCGTGTGGAGTGATTCTTTATGTGATGCTTTGTGGTCGTCTTCCCTTTGATGACGAGCTGATTCCGGCTTTGTTCAAGAAAATCAGCAATGGAGTGTACACTTTGCCGCACGATCTGTCTCCGGGAGCCAAGAACCTGCTGACCAAGATGCTGGTTGTGAATCCGCTGAACAGAATTACCATCCGCGAGATCATGGAGGACGAGTGGTTCAAGGTGGATCTGGCAGAGTATCTTGTTCCACAGGAGGAAGGTGCGCCGAAGAAGATCAACCCAGAGGACATCGACGACGACGTTGTGAGTGCTCTGTCGATTGCGATGGGCTACAGCAAAGAGGAGATTGTCGACGCGATCAAGATTGGCCGTCGGCCAGAGACAGAAGAGATCCTGGACAGCTATGAGCTGGTCAAGAACAACAGAATCTTGGTGGACGACATCAAGAAACAGAGTCAGAGTCATCCGGCCGCTGCTTCTCCAGTTGGCGAGCAATCGTGGCGCACGCCCACCAGTCTCGAGTACGCACAACAGGAGTCTTCTACGCCGTACACGCCTAACTCGACGATTGCAATTCTGCCTTCGTCGCTGCCGCAGATCCACCGAGCATACATGGTGCAATCGCACCCAGAGTTGGCTGCTGTGCAGCCGATCACGACAAAGAAGTCCAAGACAAGATGGCATTTTGGAATCCGCTCGAGATCGTATCCTCTGGACGTGATGGGCGAGATCTATCGCGCGTTGAAGAACCTGGGGGCCGAGTGGGCTCGTCCTTCAGAAGAGGAACTGTGGACAATCAAGGTGAGATGGAAGTACTCGCCAGTGAGCCCGGAGAACGGCTCGCCAGAGACTGCGGAGCCGGACTTGATGAAGATGCAGATCCAGCTTTTCCAGCTCGAACCAAACAACTATCTTGTGGACTTCAAGTTCGATGGCTGGGAGTCCAAGAAAGATGCTGAAGTGGTGCACAACGACGAGGAAAACGACGAGATCTCGTCGTTCAGTGCTTATCCGTTCTTGCATCTGGCCACAAGACTGATCATGGAGCTTGCGGTGAACAGCCAGGGCTAGGGATGTTCTATATAGGTTTATTCTACACGAATCGAGCAAAAGTGTGGCTCTTTTTGGCGATCAGGTGAGATGTTGATTTATTTACTCATAGTTTAACGAGTGCAAACGGTTACTTTTCTGGAGGTGGTTGAAAATTGAAAAATTCAAAAAAAAGCTATAGAAATCGGGCATCTTTTCGTTTATCTATTGGTGTACGGATGTGTTTGACAGCAAAAATACTGCAAGATTAAATCTCGAATAAAAAAAAGCTGTGAGGGCACTACAAAAGATACTGTTTCTTTGTTCTTCAAACGGTGCCAATTGGCAATAAAAACAGGTACGCCAGCCACATATTTTCTGTCCATAAACTCAGAAAACTCTTGTCAACACATTGTGCTCTTTTTTTGCCTCTGAATTGCAATTAGATTTATCGACGTCGCCGTTTCCGCATCTCTCCTGATAACAGCCCTCTTTCATTTTCAACATGAGCAGAAGTGCCGACGACGCTGCTGCGCCACAGTTGACGCGGTTCCGGTCGAACAGATCCGTTGTTTCCAGTGGCGGTGCCAGTCTCTCGCCCACGTCCACCTTGGGTCCCACGCCGTACAGTCCGTACGGTCCCGGGACTCCTAGCAGCACTAGTGTTTCCGGGTCATTGGGCAGAGGCAGACGCGAATCGAGCGATCATCGGCGTTCCAGCAGGGGCCACGAAATGCTGAGTCTGAGCAAAACTTTGTCCCACCAGGGATACGGTGGATATGGATGGAAGGAGCCTAGTGGCGAGACGGTCACGAGGACTCCTTCGTACAAGACGATACATTTGAAGGACGTTATGGACGAACATATGCGGCCAATTGAGCCGAAAGCAGTGCTGGAAAAAGTCTCGATGCAATTATCCGGCGAAATGCCTAAGTTGACTAAAACGGCCTCGTTAAAACAGCGTCAGGAGCTCTCTTGCCCCAGATCGGTAGACCATCTGCAATCCAATTACGAGAAAAGAGTGTCTTTTGACACTGTCAATTTGGATTATCTTGACGGGTTCGATTCTGACACCGACAGCGACGATTTGGACCACGATTTCGGCATGCATCATGAATCCAACGCCAGTCGACGGGAGCGACTGCTGACATCAGGCGGCTGGGGCCCCTCGACGGGGAGAAGAGACCCATCTCCACACACGGGTACGTTCAACAGCTCCCGTGGCCGCTCGCCGTCGGACCGGGATCTTTCGCCACACACTGGGAGTGTAAGATCGAGTTCGGTGGAGAGAAGCAAGTCTCCGTTCAATCGGAGAATGGGATCGGTTTCGCCCATAAGAAACATGAACGTTGCGAGCGGACTTTCTGCGCGGAGATATCCGACGAGTCCGATCATCACGCACGATGCCTGCACGTTAACGAAAAAGCACAAGGACTTTGATAAGTTATATTCCAAAGGAATGGGCTCGAAGATTGCCAAGCTGCCCAATAGAACAGTCATGTGCTACATAAGCGGACGGAAGCACACGTGGGTGGCTCTGGACTGGTGTCTCAACCGTCTGCTAGAGGACGGGGACACGGTGGTGGTGACGGCATCGATCAATCCGAATCTGAACACCTCTCTGACGAGAAGACTCTCATCGGGGTCGCTTTACGCAGGTCACGAATCGCTTCTGACGGATGAACGGATCCGCAAGTCACCAGAGTACGCCAAGGTGGTTACAGAGAACATCATGAAGTATATTATGGCCATTGTGAACCCAAACAGGATCTTGAAGATCCACATTGAGCTGGCCGTTGGAGGGACCAAGGAGGTTTTGAAAGACATGTACAGCTTGTATCTGCCGTCGCTGGTTGTCGTTGCTGCGAAACCGACGAAGGCGGCTTCGACGCGATCTTGGGTCACGTCGAGGGTGACGGATCGTCTGGTGAAGAACTTTCCTGTTCCGGTGATCATTGTTCCCTCGCTCAACATGGATCTGTTTGAGGTGAAGTTATTCGACATTCTGAACCGAAGAGTGGAGAATTTTAACCAGGGAAAAGAGGAGGACGAACAATTGTTGGACGATCTCGACCAGGCCGGCTGCTACAGACTGAACGACCACCAGCTGGCTATCAATAGACTAACTGCCTCTGACAACGAGGGGGCGCTGACGGACGAAGACGAGGACGAAGACGAAGACGAAGACGAAGATGAGTATATGGCGGAACGGACTCCGGCTGCAGAACTCAAGCGGTTGCAGAACTCCAACGATGTGAAGATCTACAACGAGCTATCGGACATCATCAACAGGCCTCCCGATGAGAACATTTTCAAGGACTGGTTGTGTGTTGTGTCTGCAGCCGCTTACACCTACGGTGTGAATCTCGCAGAGTCGGCCAAGTCTGGCGGTGAGAGTGCCAAGCTCGTGAGAACGTTGACGGGAGCACCGGACCCGAGCTTTGGCAAAGCGCGGTCGATGTTGCTGGATTACTCGGATCCTGAGCCTCCAAAACTCAAGACAAAAACATCCTCAAGGGGCATTCCTTCGATCCAGATCCATTCGACGACAGATTTGTCTCCGACGACGTCGTATCCAGGGGTTTCCAGCGAGCCAAGGACTAACACGTCGCTCAAGTTCAACATCAATCATCCAAAGTACGGTAACCAGATGGAAGGCCCGCCGGCGAGCAGCTTGACGGTTGCTTCGGAGCCGTTGAGACCAACAAAGACAGCGCCGGCATTGGTTCCAGTCAAATCGGAAACGGCCAGCGTGGACGGCGAGAAGCGCGGCTTTTTCAGAAAACTGTTCAGGAAAAAGTGAATAGTGCAGCGGACGGAAGCGATTCTTGGTTATATTAGGGTGTTACATGCAATTTTGGATCAGATCATCGAAAAAAACAACATTTCCTGTTGGTTTCGTAGAAACAAGGTCATTTCCTTTGTTGACTGTCTCTTTCTCTGTACTTGATGCCGCTTCTGTGCGGATCTCTGTAGCTTCTTTCCCCGGTATCTCTCCTGTAACCGTTTGTCTGTCGCGGATTTTTCCTCCGGGGTTTGTAATCTTGTCTTTTCGGGTTCTGTGGTATGCTTTTTTTGAGTTCCTCTTCTCTTTCTGCAACGAGATCCTGCGGAATTCCCTCGCGGTCGTCCTGAGCAGAAACGAACTTTCTCCAGAGATCCTCGACGAACGGCAGTGTTTCGTCCGCAAGAAACGGTTTGAGCTGCAGACATAGCTCCTTTGGAGGTGCTTTCTCCTCAAAAACCAGATTGGTGATGAAATCCACAATGATGTCGTCGTCCGGAACCAGCTGGTTGATCTTCCTCACAATGTATCTCTCGAGAACAGGCTGGTTCAATTTGGTGTAGTCGACCGTTTTGTTGAAGATCTTCGGGAATCGAAACTCCTTCAGATCGCGCTGTTTCTGTGTAGTGAGCTCTGTCTCATTGATTGGGTTTCCCTTGTATGACATTTCGTGGTTCAAGAAGAAGACTTCAGAGGTGATTTTTATATCTCGGATCCCAATTTTTTTTTTTCTAAATACTGGATTTTTTTGATTCTCGAATAAATCAATATTTTTTTGTGCTATCTTTTATCGCATTTTGATCCTTCTTATCTTGATCATTGTTCAAATTTTGTGCGAAATGTCGTTCTGTTTGAGCTGTTTGGCCTCATTCTCGGAATGGCTGCGTCCCACGGTTGTAAGTAACACCCAGCGCACAGATAATTAACCTGCTAACATGTCTAGTACTACCAAATGGACGTTCTGCTTGTGGGACTGAAAAACTCGGGCAAAACAAGTCTGGTCAACGCCTTGCAACACAACACGGTCCAGACAGACACGCTTCCCACGCTGAAATGGCAGGTGCGGTCGGTGAAATTGGACCAGGCCGTGCGGTCGCCGCCAGGATCCGCTTGCATGGCGGCTGCTCGGCCCCACCAGGTGACTGAGACGAGCCGACTTCTGTCAGAAAACAGCACCAAATCCCACACAGAAGCGAATTCCGAGTCTGCAGCTACAAAACACAGACTTTTACTGCGAATCTACGACCTCAGCGGCCAACACAGATACCATCATCTGTGGCAACAGCTTCTACTTGGCACCAAAAAGACCCAGATTGGGCTCATAATCTACACCATAGACGTC
Source organism: Ogataea zsoltii (assembly GCA_003709205.3). Lineage (NCBI taxonomy): Eukaryota > Fungi > Ascomycota > Pichiomycetes > Pichiales > Pichiaceae > Ogataea > Ogataea zsoltii. The sequence goes on from PPKH03000027.1 coordinate 158,236, forward strand.
TCGGACACGCTAACGTTGGACGAGTCGCGCCAAAAACTGTGGGAAATCCTGCTGTTGAACAACAAACAGCGGAAATTGCCTGTCATGGTTCTGTGCAACAAGGCAGATCTGCTCAAGGAGCGCGAATTCAAGCTTCTACAGGAGCCCCAGAACAACAAGAAGCTCAAAAACATCAAACTGAATGCCCGGGTAGTAAGCACGAGAAACGACATTCTTCTGGATTACTTGGGGATCGATCACGAGCAAGAGAAGGCGTTTCTGAGCTGTCCGCAGGCGGAGGAAGAGCGCACAGAATTGCAGTTTGATCTGCGTTTGTTCGTGGTTAGTCTCAAGAATCCCGACCATCCGGAGTGTGACCAGCTGGACGATGTCGTTGACTGGATCACGGGATGTAAGTAGGAGGGATGTGCCACCATATCTGTCTGTATATTTATCCATGTCTAAACGAGTTGTAACACATTGAAAAATAAACACATGCACTGCGAAAAAAAAAAAAATCTCTGCACGGTCCTGTTTCTCCAGAAAAATAGCAAATGTCCGGGGGGGGAAAGGAAATTTGACAAGAAAGAAAAGGAGAAACACACACAGAATTGTTTACATCATCACGTTTCCAACGTGTACAGACAACAAAGACTCTCGGTAAAGGTGTTTGGACTCTCATTTTCGTGCAAATAGCGAGCACTGATTGTTTGGGAGTGTGTCGTGCACAAGTTTGTATCCGGGCCGAACGGTTATAAACAACAGAACCAGAACATCATTTTGCGTGTGATCCCGAGCGATGGACACGGTGGTGAACAACCTGCTTTCTTCTTGGGACTCGATATCGCAGACCGGAATCGGAATTGCCACTGGAGCCGGAATCGAAGCGTCTGCAACATCGCCGCCCACCAACACAGACAAGCCGAACGAGATGCCGAAATCGACGTCCAACAACTCGTTGTGGTCGTCGTTGACGGAAATCCAGCGCACAACGTCACACACGGACGACCCGGGCGTTACAAAGGACAAAACAAAACATACTTCGTCGTTTTTCGACGACCTATTTACCTATTCGAAGGACAACGGGTCTGGATCCGTCACCATGACCGACAAGCTGATCGAACGGTTTCTATCAATGGCCCTTCCGACCACCACGACAGGCGATGAAGAGGAGCTGCAAGGAATTCTGAACCGAATCGAGTTCCAGAAGTCGCGTCCGCCGCTCAGTCTGAACGTGATGAGCAAAAACACCATCTCGTTGCTGTCTCGCCTGTCTGTTCCGTTCGAGATGATTGACGAGATCATTTCCATTTTCAGCTGGACAAATCCGCTGTACACGCTAAACTTTTTGAGTCTGGCGACGCTCGTGATTCTAAAGCCGATCATGCTGCTAACTCTGCCCATCTTCTATGTGTGTTTCGAGATCATCGTGCCGGCGTATCTGAAAAGACATCCTCCTGACAAACACACCGTTTTCAAGTCGAGCAATCCGGTCCCAGCCCAGGGTCCACCATTGGAAAAGATCGATCTTCCAAAGCCTGTTCCCGAGCTGAGCAGAGAGTTTGTGCTCAATCTGACAGACCTACAGAACCACATGCTGTTGTACGTGATTGCGTACGACTTTGTCGTGGACATCACCGTCAAATACCTGTACTTCAAGGATGAAAACATCACAATTTTCATTTTTTTCTGCCTCCTTTCTGGAGGCGCAACACTCACGGCGTTTGGATCAAACCTGATTACAACTGCGTTGCCGCTGATCAAGCTTATTCTCGTGGTCCTTGTGTGGACCGTCACAATCATGTTTCATCCAACGTATCGCAAACAGTTTCTGGAATGGATGTATTCTGAGGAAACCAGATTGACGTTTCTGACGCTGAGCAACCGTCTGGAGTTGCGTCTGAGCCAGGAGCTGAATCTGCGCGAGTCGAAGGAGGTCAAGGAGCTCGAGATCTTTGAGCTCCAGGTGCTGAACCTAGAGACACACAACTGGCAGTTGGTCTGCTTCACGCTCGATCCGTACCCGGTCAACTCGCAGTCAAGACAGAACAACATACCGGTCACCGGAAGCACGAGTTTGAGCATGATCAAACCTCCAGAAGGCTGGAGATTCCTGGACCTTGAGGACACTCCTGCCAACACCAAGACCCTTGAGGGATGGACGCTCGACCTGACACCAGAAACGTGGATCCAGAGAGACTATCTGACGGAGATCATGGACGTGGATCAGGACGAAAAATGGTGCTATGACCTTGTGAACAAGTTCCGTTACGATCTCGGGCTTGTTCAGAACAACAAAAAGGTCCGCGGAGAGTTCCGCAGACGTAGATGGATCAGATACTGCATCCGCGACATCTGGGACGAGAAAGATGAAGACGGAAAACCCCACCACCACCATCACCACCACAGTCGGAACAGGAGCACCGACTCCACAGCCAGTCTTAGACCCGTCAGAACCAACGATTCTGTCGACGCTTAGAGTTAATGAATAGAAAGGTGTCAAAAAGCCAATGAAATAACCCGAATAGAAGACAGATGTAGTGTTTTTGGTTTGTCTCTCATTTCTTGACGTCATCCACAGACCTCAATATCACCTTGGATCCGATAGCAGGTGTGTTGTTTTTGTTGTCTGCCAACCCGGTCATGTTCTTGTACGAGTCATCGCTCAAACCAACCGCAAGAAGCCGTGTTTCTGGTTGGTAATCCAGCCCAACCACGCTCATTTCGAAGTTGGAGTACTGTTTGAGCCGTTTTTTCGACTGATAATCCCAGAGACACACGGTTCTGTCGGATCCAGCCGTGAAGAACCGAGACTCGTTATCGTAGAACGCAAGGCAATTGATTGGATTCACCAGGTCCATGTCTTCAGAATCCACCACCATTCGCCGTCTGTGGCACTTGAAAGCATAGCTGTTCTCGCTGTCGTAGAGAAACTCGAGCGAAACCTTTCCCTCGATCGAGCCCTGCAGAAATCCAGACCCGTCAGGCAAGAAGCGCACCTGTTTGGTCTGGAATCTGAATCCGTTTTCCATGGTTTTGATCGGATTCCCGAGATTTCGATAGTCGTAAACGTGAATGAGACGATTGGACATTCCGACAATCAATTTATCGGTAGCAGCATGTGTGTCCATAGCGAACACCTTTCCCGGGAGCTCCACAGAGGTTGGAGACGCGTCCGATCTCGGGTCGTTCAGCTGAACCGTTTTGTCCCAAGACCCAGAAACAAGCAAATTTCTTCCTGAATGAGAATTTAAGCATTGCACCCCGAGCTGATGCACGTTGGATAGCTGGACCGGCGTTCTGCCTGCTCGTTGAACCGTCCCATTGGCCAGACCAGCGTAAATTTCGTCGCGGAGAGTCGCAGTGTCGAGTATTGGGCCGTCAAGATTATGGATGACCGGCGAGATGTTGCTTTGCGTGTTGTATACCGTGACAGTTCCGTCCAGAGCCGAACAAACGAGTCTGTCGCGGTCTGCAAACTGGAGGGACGTTATGATATCTCTTGAGGGAGAAGGAAGTTCCACTGGGGAGAAAACACAAACGTTAGTGACATGTGGGAGAAAAGTGAAATATGGAATAAAACGTACTGATGAACAGAAGCAAGTCCACAACAGGAGGCTTTTTCCAGGAACTTTATAGGGGACCTACAAAGTCAGATAAAGAAAGATCAGGTTTTATTTTTTTTTTTTTGTGTAAACAAAAAAACACGACAGGTACCAAAATGCTGCGCCACCTAACTGCGCCACATGTTGACTCTTCGCTCTTCGCCGAAATGTGGCACAGTTATACAGATAACAAACTTAGGCAGCAGCGCGGTCATGTCCAAGTGGCATCGCCTAAATAAGCCATCGCCCAGTCCCACAAATGCAGATGAACAATGTAACCTACATCTTTCTCGCCCAGAAACCTATCAGACGTACCGACTTTCCGACTGACTCTTTCTGTTTTTGACACTTGAAAAATGCCTTCGATCGGGGGTCCGGACATGAGCGGCGCAACTAAAAAAATTTTCTATGCGGGGCCGTGCGAAGCAGCACCGGCACCAATAGCAGCAGCGGAAAACAGCACAGACTCGGGAACTTTCGGCCATAGTTTCTGCTGTGGAGTCTCTCGGAGCATGAGCCCAAGTATCCGCGGTCCCACGGCCACCGGTACACCAATTTGTCTGAGTTTGTCTCTTTATTCACAGACCCGTCAAATAACCTGCTTACGTCATCGTTCTTATCGCAAGAAAAAAAAGATGTTTTTTTTGGTCTGAATTTTTTTTGAGAGCTTTTTTTTTTTTTCAGATTTTCCTATTGTTTTATACGGCACTATTTCCGTTACAAAAAGCTGCAAATTTCCTCTCTGTCCCATTGCTTTCTACCAAGTCTTGTGACCCCCCACAGCGACACAAGTTCTCGAATTGCATCCCCCGCCTGCTGATCTTGTCAAGCACAGCAATGTACTTCTTTGAAGCTTCTTCCAAAACAAGAATTGCCCAGGTGGCGTGTGCCGTGGTCTGGTGTCTGTTTGGAGCCGGTCCAATCTTTGGATTTGCCGCCCTCAAGCCCACACTTGTTGACCAGGGCGTTTATGCTGAAGTTTGCCATGCAAACTCCACTGCGGGCGCTGCCGAGCCGGGCATGCTCTTTGAATTGCTCACCAGTCTCTCGCCAATGGGTGGCAAGGACTTCACTACGGACGGGTTTGTGGCCAAATGTACCGAACAGGATCTCAAGCTCAACATGATGTTTACTGTTGGTGCGGTTCTTACCAACATCTCGGCGCTCGTGATTGGTCGCACTCTTGACGCATACGGTCCGCGTGTTTGTGGACTCATTGGTGCCGGATTCCTGTTTTTGGCATGTCTTGTGTTCACCAACGCTAAGAAGATCGTCCTGTTTGACCCGTATCTTGTTGGATATGCGGCAATGGCTCTCGGGGGCCCGTTCTCGTACATCTCGAGTTTCCAGTTGTCGAACGCTTTTCCGGGAAAATCTGGTCTTGTGCTGGCTCTGTTGACGGGGGCCTTTGACACTTCGTCGGCAGTGTTCTTGCTGTACAAAATGGCATATATGAGAAACCCGTCGCTGTTCAAACTCGAGAATTTCTACAGGATGTACCTGCTCATTCCAATTTTCATCACCGTGGTGCAGCTCACGATTATGCCAAAAGAGTCGTACTTGACTCCACCAATGGATCTGATTCCAAACCCTACACAAGAAGAGGCCTCGCTCGCTAACGCGGCCGCCCAGGAGGAACATTTGCACGATGCAAACGAGAACACCGCGCTTCTCAGCTCGGGTCCACAGAGAAGATCGTCCATTGGAGAGGCCTACAAGGCCGCCTACGTCGAGGACGAGATCGAGGAAGTTTCCAAGGGAGCCAACAGCAACTCTATTTTTGGGATTTTGCACGGATTCCCAGCGTCGTACCAATTCAAAACGTATTGGTTTGTTCTCATCTGTCTGTTTGCTACGATCCAGATGTTGAGACTCAACTATTTTGTTGCCACGGTCAACTCGCAATACACTTACTTGCTGGGATCCTACGAGGCTTCTGAGAGATTGAACGTGATTTTCGACATTGCTCTTCCTCTTGGAGGTGTCATTTCCATTCCTTTCGTTGGAATGTTCTTGGATTCGTTCCCAACATCGATTGTTCTGGACGCTCTTTTCGGAGTTTCCATCCTCATTGGTGTTTTGGGTGTGGTGAAGAACTCGTTCGTTGCCGGAATCATCAACGTGTTGTTGTTTGTCAGCTACAGACCGTTCTTCTACACCTCGATCTCAGATTACTGTGCCAAGGTGTTTGGTTTCGAGACGTTTGGTACCGTCTACGGCTCTATCATGACCGTGTCGGGAGTGTTCAACTTCTTGCAGAGCAAGCTCGACAGATTGACGCACACAACGTTCAAGATGAACCCAATTCCGTTGAACCTGGTTCTGCTGGCCATCACGTTGGCTATTGGTGGAACAACCGTGGTTTATGTCACCATACAAAGTAAGGTCCACAACGAAAAGAAGAGAAGAGGAACCGCCTGAGCTGTGTGGAAAGACTTTCTTCGTCAGAACCCGTGTTCTATGTCCCGCAAACACAGAGTTATTTAGTTTACGTACGTTCAAAAGTACATTCCAGTTTTGTCAATATCTGGGGAAGTAATTCTGGTGCAGAGATGTGTTTTTTTTTTTTCATGTCGGAGAGAAACTGAAAATTTTTTTTTTTTTTTTTTACCTTTCTTCCCCCTATAAATTTCCAGTTTTCGCACCATGTATGTACAATCTTCTCTACCTAACTCTCTTTTCTTGAGACATCCGTCTATCTTCACAACACACAGGCGTGTGGGTGGCGACAGACGGACGTCGATCATATATATTGACACACACACGTGTCTCTACAGTTGCCTTTGGCAATTGACATCTTCGAAGATCCATATACCTTTCGCTCCAGTGGTATATTGATTCAAAAGGATGCCTAGATCAAGTCCAACTCACCCTGTGAGGCTCGCCATAGGAAAAAAATTACAGAGTCTCACGGAAAGACACAAGTCCTGATCTTGTGTTGATATGTCGTGTTTTGGTACATTAAAAACAACCACAACTATATACACCTATCTTAGCTGGCTAATCGACCGGGTCCACCTTGAGCCGGTCCAATTTCTTGATCAATGCGTCGCTCGGCGACACGTTCTCGATGAAGTCTTTCAATGTGAGCGGTCTCATTTCGATCTTGTCGTCGGGATTGATCGGTTTTCCGTCCCGGACGTTCTTTCTTATAAACTCGCGGGTCGAGTTGATTGCTGCGTTTCTGCACAGTTCCTTCATGTCGGAACCACTCAGACCGTCCGTTATGTCTACCAGACTCTGGAGATTGAAGTCGTACTGGACGTTTTGGAGCAGTTTTTCTAGAATCTTGAGTCGTTGGTCTCTGTTTGGCAGCGTAATCGAGAATCGTTTAGGCATTCTTCTCATGAATGCCGAGTCGATGTCATCTGGACGGTTTGTAGCACCGAGAATAAGAACCCGACCCGTTGACGTGAGGCCGTCCCACAAAGTCATGAACTCTGCCTTGAGCGTGGCGGTGATCTCGTGATCCATAGAGCTTCTTTCTCTCAAAAACGAGTCGATTTCGTCGATGAATATGATGCAAGGTTGTAATTTGTTGGCCAGGGAAAAGACTGCATCCACCAGTTTGTTCGACTCTCCGTACCATTTGTCCATGATTGTAGACATCCGGATGGAAATGAAGTTGGCACGCGACTTGGACGCCAATGCCTTGGCCAACATGGTCTTTCCGCAGCCAGGAGGCCCGTAGAGAAGAACTCCCTTCGGGGCCTGGAGCAAAGACGAGTACTGATTGAACAGTTCTGGACACGTCAGAGGCAAAATGACGCTTTCCTGGAGATCGCTGATGATTCCATCGAGTCCGCCGATGTCCTCGAACGCAACGCCGATTTCATCGGGCGGGATCACCGAGTTCAGCATCAACTTTTCGTACTCATTGAGATCGAGAGTGAGACCAGGGTTGGCCTTTTTCAGTTTTTCGAGCGACAACTTGGCCTTTTTCTTGGACTCCTTGGAACTTCTGGCCGGTCCTTCCTCGCTGAGCACGTGTGTGAGCAGATAGAAGATCGAGAGCGAAGCTCCGAAGAAGAAGACGGCGTCTGTGATGAGTTTTGGGTCTATTTTCTTGAGCATGGTTTATGCAAGTTTGCGAGTGTTCAAAGTGTTGAGAGTGTTATGGATGTTCTCTGTGCTGTCCGATGGTGTTCAATTTTGCAGGAGAATGGGTTTGGACGGTAATTTTTGCAGAAACAACTGACACTGTAGAGCAATGTTGATAGGCTCAACAATGTTGGAGCGAGCCTTTTTTTTTTTAAACATATATATATATTTATTTTGTCTGAAATAATTTGCCACAGCACAGCCCGAGATGGAGTTCTAAAATTTTTTTTTTTTTTTTTTTTGATTTTTTTTTTTAATTTTTCAGCTTGTTTTATGTATGTGATCTAGAGTTGAGCAGACTGTTCGAATTCCGAGGCCATGTCGAAACGAAACAGACATGGAGTGAACATTCCGGGAGCATTGCTGGACCAGATCAGGGACACTGATGTGTACGAGAACGACGAACGTTTCCAGAAGAAAAGAAAAGTGGTTGTGAGCAGGAAGGAGAAGAGGAAACAGAAGCGGGAGGAGAAGAAGAAGGCTGTTTCCAACAAGCGCAGACCGGATGTGACGAAAGTTCAGAGGACGAAGAAGGCGGGGGCTGCCAAGAAGGTGAGTTTTCAAGAGCCGGTTCCTGAGCCGGTGCGGGAACAGGATTCTTCCTCTGAGGAGTTTGAGTCTGCAGAGGAGTATCTTTCTGACGACGAGAAGGCTGTTATGGAGCAGTTGATGGCGTTGAAGGGGAAGAAGAAGAGCGGGGAGGTTAAGATTGTGAAGGAGGAGGAATTGGAGGAGGACGAGGTGAGCGAGGAGGGGGAGGAGGGGGAGGAGGGGGAAGAAGATGAGGAAGAGGAAGATGAAGAGGAGGAAGAAGACGAGGATGAAAAGTCAGTCATGGAGAAGTTGATGAAGTTGAAAGGGAAAAAGAAGTCGAGCAGCGACATTCGTGTGGTGAAAGAGGACGAGTTGGAGGAGGATGAAGTGAGTGATTTGGAGAGTGAGGAGAGTGAGGAGAGTGAAGGGGAAGAGGAGAGTGAGGAGGAGGAGGAGGAGGAAGACGAAGACGAAGATGAAGACTCCCGCTCAGTCATGGAAAAATTGATCAAACTCAAAGGAAAAAGAAACAACAACACCATCAAAATGGTCAAAGAAGACGAACTGGAAGAGGACGAGGTGAGCGATCTCGAGTCCGATAGCGATGATTCTGGGTCTGATTTGTCAGAAGACTCCGACTCCTCCGTCACACGTCCAATGAGCATCCGAGAGAAAGAGCTTATTGCCAGAGAAGAGGAGGAGATGGAATATTATGCCAAGAAACTGGGTCTCAAAAAGGGCAAAGGTCTGTCGAAAACAGGCGAGGACGACGTTATTGGTGGTCTTCTTGACGGATTGGACTTGGATTTTGGAGAAAACGACATTGAAGACGAACAACAAGACGAACAGCAAGACGAAGACGAGCTGGGAGACTCGGATTTGGATTCCTCGGAGCTCGACGACGACGACAAGGAGTTGTTACGTGAGATGGGCGAATTGGAATCGTCCGACGAGTCAGATTCCGAGTCCGACAACGGTGAGAGAGAAAACCCGTATGTTGCTCCGGTGTCTTCCAGGACGACAGAGCCTGTTGCTCCTGGTTCTCGGTACATTCCTCCCGCTTTAAGACGCAAAATGGCTCTGGAAGGGGCCGCAGAGAGCGAACAGATGATCCGACTGATGAAGTCGATCAAAGGTCCGTTGAACAGACTTTCGGAGCCCAACACGGCTGTTGTTGTCGAGGAGTTGAACCGTTTGTACAGCGAGAATCCGCGGCAGTTGGTGAACGAGGCAGTTGTCAAGGTTATTCTGCAGTCTGTTCTTGTTTCGGGACCCCAATTGGACAGTTTTCTGATTCTTTACTCGTCGGTTGTCACGTGTTTGTACCGTCTGCAGGGTGTTGATTTCGGTGCGTATGCGATCCAGGAATTTGTCCAGAAGTTGAACTCTTATCTGGACGGAAGCTTGTCGTTCAACGGCCGGGAGCCGATGAATCTGATTGCTCTGATTGGGTTCTGTTACGACTTGAATCTGGTTGCCTCGACGCTTATCTACGACATTGTTTCGAAGAAGTTGATCCAGGACACGACGGAAATCAAGACAGATCTGTTGTTGAAGCTGGTGAAGGCGTGTGGTGCGAAAATGAGGGCAGACGATCCCTCGGCGCTGAAGGAGATCGTTGTGAGACTCAACAAGTCTGTGGCCGACTCGGCCCAGAAACTCGGCACTAGAGCCAAGTTTCTGGTGGAAACCATCACCAATCTGAAAAACAACAAGCTCAAAAACATCGAGAACGAGAACTCCGCACAGATGCTGACACGGCTGCGGAAACAGCTCAGCAGAGTGAACGCCAGCTCGGAGCCGATCAAGGTGACTTTGGACGACATCGAACACATCGAGGAGCGCGGAAAATGGTGGCTGGTTGGGTCTGCCTGGAAGGGAGTCACAAAGGGGCAAGAAGACGAGGCTCCAGAGACTCCAGAGACTCCGAGCGTCCAGATCAGCGATGTTCTGGATTCTGCCGAGCCCAACTGGGTGGAATTGGCCAGACAACAGCGAATGAACACCGACATCAGAAGAGCCATTTTTGTGTCGATCATGTCTGCAAACGATTTCATGGACGCGTTCACCAAGCTGGAGAAGTTGCGTCTCAAGAGAACGCAACAGCGTGAAATCCCCCGGATTATCATGCATTGTGCTTCCATGGAGCCTGTTTTCAACCCGTATTACGGGTTTCTCGCGAAAAAAATCTGCGAAGACCACGCCATGAGAAAGACGTTCCAGTTTGGTCTTTGGGACTTGTTGAAGGAGTTCGAAGGAGAGGAGGACGAGTTGGTCGTCACCACAGAATTGGAAGACGACGACGCAAAGTTGAAGAGAATCCTCAATCTGGGCAGATTGTACGGCTATTTGGTCGGAGAAGGCTCGATGCCGTTGCATATTCTCAGAACGGTGAACTTTCTCACGGCGTCGTCGGACACAAAGTTGTTTGTAGAGATCTTTCTGATCACGTTTTTGGACACCGTTGGCAAAAACTCGGAGGAAAAGGTGTTTGGATCGGGCTCTTCCAAGTCGAAAAAGGCCAAGGATCTACGGTTTGACGACAAGCCTATGGTTCAGATTCTCGGAAAGTGCAAAGAACAATCGTCGTTGCTGAAAGGTCTGCAGTACTTCCTGCAAGATAGGGTCAAGACCAGCGATCTGGTCAAGGGGAAGAAACAAGCAAAACGGGTCGATTGGGGTGTGGACTCGATGTGTGACATCATCGATGGAATATTAGAGGAGTAGATGTATAAATAGTGGGATAAAATTACTACCCGATAAAATACTTTTTCTGAAAATGGTAAATCCGCCGATAAGGGTACATACAGATAAATATATTTTTTTTTTCCAACGTTGCGTTAGTGCACGGGCGAACCAAATAATCGCGTTCCGTGTCGAGCGTCCTGGCTTGCGGTTTCATCCACAGGGTACCAAAAATCCCAGAACCAATCGAGCCAACGATATTTGAGAAGAGAGAGGGGAGATAACTGGCCGGACGCTGGACTGAGGGAACCCGGATCTTGTTTGGATCCCCTGAACATGCGTTTGACGTTCATGCGTAGTTTTTTCAACGGACCGTGGCTGACAGCCTCCATATCGATCTCCGAGGCAGACTCACGCACATCGACCTCGTCAAAGACCGAGAGATCCTCATCGGATTCCTGGATGGCCCCAAAATTGTCGTTCTGCTCAAAGATCTTGATCCAATCAGGGTCTTTTTTGCATCTCGAGCGCTCGGATTCCTCTTTCAAAAGATAGTATTTGTAGCACGAGGACTCATTTTCCGCTGCCCCAGCTGCCGCCGGAGCCACGTCTTTCACCACGGTGCGTGGATCGGACTGCATCGACTTCTTGAGTATGCTCAGCTCCCGGTCCAACAGATACTCTCCTTTGGCAGTACTTTCCTCCGGCTTCCATCGCTGGTAGATCTTCAAGACCGACGCCATCAAAGACCTGTTGTCGTAGTTTCTCGCGGCGATTTCCGTGTTTGTTGTGAGGTTCTCCAGCTGGTCCATAGCCAGTCTCGAGATAAACGACTTGAGACACAAGAAAAAAAGCTCGTGGATCGCCGGATCAGCAATCTTGTCCGGCTCAACGCTCTTCAGCCACTCAAAAGTGTACATCGAGTTTTCTGCCGGCGCAGTCTCCAGAACAACTTGGAATGTGTCGGCCACCATACGGGACCCTTCTGCGTTACCAACCTCGTTCAAAACCAGCGCACTGGTCCAAAGAGACGACAACAGACTCGCTGTGCACTCGGGACTGATGCACCGGTCGCTTACATGGTAATAACACGCATTGAAGAACCAACAGACAATATCGCACGAGCTTCCCAGCGCAATCAGATTCGACTGCTCTCCGTCAAGACAAACCAATCCAGGAATTACAAGCTTGTCAAGAACAACATTAAATCGGTCAAAAACTATCTCCAGAAACTCCCTATCTCCTTCGTAATGCTTCAGAACCAGCTCAAATCCGCTCAAAGCGTTGCCCAGATCCTCGATCGGCGCCTCCAATAACAGACTGTCCAGTGCCGCCACGGCTTCTGTCCGGTTCACCGCGGTTTGTGAGCGCTGTTCTGTGTCCATTTTTCGTCCTTGTGGTCTCTTTCATAAACAGATTGACTTCACAAAGCTCAGAAACCTCAAACTTCATGTTCGTCAGGAGTTCCCTTCAAACAGCCAAAAGATGGGATCCCCGCCGCTCGTTCTGCCCCCCTTTTTTTTTTTTGATTTTCTGCATCCCGCGACAAAAGTTCTGTCGCGACAAACTAAAGACACAGTCACGTGACGTGGTCCGGGGGTGCAAGACCTGACTCTTGCGGCTCTGCACACAATTTTTTTTTTTTTTTCCAACTTTCGAGCACCTGGAACGGTGAAAAAAAAGTCCACACTGGTCTTTGCACCTTCATCTTTCTAGACGGTCCCGCTTTAGACAGCTTTAAACAGCCTAACGTAACAGAACATACGAAATGGGAGCTCCTAAAGATAAGAAAGCCGAGTACTTCTCCAAGTTGAAGCAACTCCTTGAGGAGTACAAGTCCGTCTTCATTGTTGGTGTCGACAATGTCTCTTCCCAACAGATGCACGAGATCAGAAAGGCTCTTAGACAAGATGCCGTCGTGTTGATGGGTAAGAACACCATGGTCAGAAGAGCCCTGAGAGGATTCATCGCCGAGAACGCTGACTACGAGAAGCTCTTGCCATTCGTCAAGGGTAACGTTGGTTTCGTTTTCACCAACGCTGACCTGAACGACATCAGAAAGGTCATCTTGGACAACAAGGTTGCTGCTCCAGCCAGAGCTGGTGCCATTGCTCCAGCTGACGTTTTCGTTCCAGCCGGTAACACTGGTATGGAGCCAGGTAAGACCTCTTTCTTCCAGGCTTTGGGTGTCCCAACCAAGATTCAGAGAGGTACCATTGAGATTACCAACGATGTTAAGATCCTCACCAAGGACCAAAAGGTCGGTCCTTCCGAGGCTTCTCTGTTGAACATGTTGAACATCTCTCCATTCACCTACGGTTTGACCATTGTTCAAGTCTACGATGACGGCCAAGTGTTCCCAGCCTCCATCTTGGATATCACTGACGACGAGTTGGTTGGTCACTTTGTCTCTGCCATCTCCACCATCACCCAAATCTCCCTTGCTGCCGGTTACCCAACCGTCCCAGCTGTTGGTCACAACATCATTAACAACTACAAGAACATCCTTGCTCTTTCCGTTGCTACTGACTACACCTTCGAGGGTTCTGAGGCCATCAAGGACAGAATCGCCAACCCAGAGGCTTACGCTGCTGCTGCTCCTGCTGCTGCTGCTGCTCCAGCTGCTGAGTCTGCCGCTGCTGCCCCAGCTGAGGAGGAAGAGGAGGAGTCTGACGACGACATGGGATTCGACATGTTCGGTTAAACGAGCTAATCCTGTGAGGTTGTGTTACTTTGTGTAATAATGCAGATCGACACCATCAATTTCCACCCTTTTTGCTGTAAAAGTCGTACAATACAAATTTTTTCCCCTAGTTTTTCACTTGAGGAAATAATTTTTCTGGAACCATTACCCGGCCGTGTATCTGCCGCCCGGCTCCGTTATTTTTCCTCCTGTTTCAACAACCAAATAAAGTTAGCCAATTATCACGGTGTATTTAAAAAAGTGACCCAGCACTAGAGCCGATTTTCCAAGCCAACACTTGACTTGTTAGACGCAATTGGTGCAATTGAGTGTGAAAAAACAACAAAAAAGGAGAATCGACAATGTTTACGCGTTCAGGAACAAGATCGGTGGCAAAGCTTTTCATGCTGCAAAAAAGACTGCAAACAACGGTGACCAGCGCGGCACCAGCCACCACAGCACCAACAAAGACAGTTATTAAGAAGTCCGGAGGCTCGTTCAGAAGCGTCGTGTTTGGTTTCCTTGCCGGTGTGTCAATAACCGGTTTTGGAGCCTACTACTACTTGCTGGACGAGTACAAATCCTCGTCCAACGCGGTGGTTTCCGATGTTTTGCTGCTGCAAAAGTCCATCAGAAAGCTTGAGGGTCATGTGAGATCGCTCGAGGAAACCATCGACAAGAAATAAGCACTGGTGCCATCGTCCACCACTCAGAGACGCAGACTCGTCGATACCGGCGGGACGCGTTGAAGCGCTGTCGGATCCTATTTATTGAGAGATGGCAGGGACACATCGTTCTGTTGCATTGGCGTTGATTCGCTGAGTCGGGCTCTGAGTACATATGTTTTATCTGAATAAATTTGCTGCATGTTTCCGACGGTGGATTGGCGAGGCGATGGAGGGATCGGTGTTTCCGCGTCTCCCGCTTGCTCGGAGCCTTTGCATCCCTTTGGAGGTCAAAAGCTTCGGCTGAGCGTACTTTATTTATTATTGTCCTTGAGATTGGGGGCTTTTGCCCCGCTTTTTTTTCTTCATTTATACATACTTATTCTGACTGATCAAGTTGACATATAAAAGGGACAGATTGTACGCTACGGAAGTTGGCCTTAGTTTTTGGGGTTCTTACCGTCAAACAAAACCTCTACGATCGACGCCTCCTCTTATCTATGATGGTCAAGTCGTCCAACCAAACTCCAGGCTGTGCTATTCCGGCTCCGAGAAAAAAAAAAAAATTTAGAGGTTGGGGTGCAGATTCCAAAATTTTTCAAAAATGGAGCAGATCAGACGGGTTATCGGTAAAGAAAATACCGACACAGACCACCAATGACGAGTCAGGAGGACGCGGAAAAGAAGACAGAGGGACTCCCCGAGTCCCGGGTCTTGGAGAAACAAAAGAAGAGAAAAGGTGGAGATTCGGACCCCGAAACAAACCCCGAAATGATCCATCGGTGCCAGTTTTTTCTCAAGCACAAAGGAAGACCTTGCGGAACACAAATTCGCGCGGATGTCAAGTTTTGTTTTGATCACTTGAAAGCACAGGGGACCGAGTCGTTTTCGAAAACGCTGAAAAACGGTAAGATCGTTACCAGAATACCTTGCACGGTAGATCCGTCGCACACTGTTTGGTCAGATAAGCTAGCTAAACACGTGAAACATTGCATATCACTCAAGAAGCAACTGGACTTTGAACAGCGAGTGTCTGAGCTTCCGTGGCTGGAGGTTGATTACAACGTGAAGGACTGTCCGACTCTCTCGACTTTTTCCGCGTCGATCGACCACGACGATTTCAAGAAATTCGTTGACCAGCTTATTAATTCCTACGACAAAACCTTTACACAGGAACTTCCCCTGAATCAAATCGACTACCGAAACGGTCTGGAACACCGTTTCTCGGAGCTGACCAACAAGAAACACATTGTCCAGCAATCATCTCTGATAGGACAGCTCTCTAGCCACGGTTTGCTATCCCGGAACAATTTATACATAGAATTTGGATGTGGTAGAGGAGAATTTAGTCGCTACTTGAACCGGGCTTTGATGTGCGATCCCGGGCTCGGTGAATCAGCCAAATCGCTGCGGTTTCTGCTTGTTGATCGCGAATCCCCCCGGATGAAGTTTGATGTCAAGATGAAGGAAGATTTCGACGAATTGAAAGGGGAAACTACTGCAAACATCGAATCTGTTGTCGTGAAAAGACTGAAAGTGGACATCAAAGATCTCAATCTGGCAGAGTCTTTAAAGGAGTTTGGCGATCCTGATCTGAATTATGTGGGCATCTCGAAACACTTGTGTGGTGTGGCGACCGACCTGACGTTGCGGTGTTTGTTGAACTCGGTGAAAGAAGGCCAAACGACGGGCAACTTTGGAGGGTTTTTGGTTGCTATGTGCTGTCGACACGCGTGCCGTTACGAATGGCTTTTGGAAGAGTCACGGGAGTATTTGTCGAAGAATTTTGGCATAAATGAGCATAATTTCCACTATTTGCGCAAAATGGTTTGCTGGGCCACCAACGGGCTCCGTCCTGGTCTCAAGGAAGACGACGGAAGCGAACATTTTACTGGATTGAACTACAGAGAACGGGCCATTGTGGGGTTGAAAGCGAGACGCATTTTGGATCAAAGTCGTGTACACGGAGTTCGGTGTCACGGTTTTGACGGTGAGCTTGTCAAATATGCCACGGAGGACGTCACTTTGGAGAATAATTGTATGTTAATTAGACCGAGATCATGAGATCTGGAGATGTATAAAAAATTATGAAACATGAAAAATTTGAGCCGCACGGTAATTTTTAATTTTTTTTTTTTTTCGGGTTCTTTAAGAAAAGCCTGAAATATTTGGCAACTGCGGATTTCTTACCCCACACCATTTGGTGTAGATATCTTCTCTCTCATGAGACCTTTCGCCGGACAACACGCATTCATTACAGGGGGATCACAAGGACTCGGCCTTGCAATTGCAAAAAACCTGTCATCAAAAGGTTGTAGAGTCACAATTCTGTCTCGTGATAGCACCAAGCTTTACCAGCGAACTCAAGAGCTCAACAGAGACTATCCGTTAGAGAACGGAATAAACCACGATTATTTATCATATGATCTTAGCGACCCGATCAATGCGGACCGATTCGTCAAGACCAATTATCCAGATTACAAAGGAGTCAACATTCTTGTCAATTGTGCGGGTGTCTCCCAGCGCAGCCTGTTGATTGGAACATCCAACGAGGAAATACAGCATATCTTGAGCGTAAACTTGCTGTCGCCAATAATCCTCAGCAAGTTCTTCGCTCGCTCCATGATGAGACTGCCAAATCCGAACATCATCAATATTTCGTCTGTTCTCGCAGACGACGTGGTGCCGGGAACTCTGATCTACGCACTCTCCAAAGCGGGACTCAACAAGCTCACTCGAAATCTCTCCCACGAAATGCAACGGAAGAAGGTGCGGGTAAACTCAATAATGCCTGGTCTGATCAAGGAGACTGCCATTGGCTCGACGGTAAACACGGATCTCGTTTCAAGCACTGGTGCTACCTGCGAAACCATATCCGATCTGATTGCCGATGTCTTGCTCGACGAATCGATCAATGGACAATGTATCACCGTGGGTAAATAACCAGACGAAGTTTGATGTGGCCGGGTAACGCACGTGTATTTTGAACACGTGACACGAAGTCCCTATTTTTTTTTTTTTTTTTTTTTTTTTTTTTTTTCTCCCGGTGAAATTTTTTTTTTTTGGAAAAAAATTTTATAAAAGGGTTGGTTTTTTCAAAAAA